>CM019169.2:28089404-28661640 GCA_009739505.2 Apolygus lucorum
ATTTTCACCCCTTAGAATTGACTGACATCAACCAAAAAGCTTCGGGGCACAACTAGACCCCAAATTGAACCCATATACCAAATTTGAACCAAATCGGTCTAGTGTTGCTAAGGAAAAGTGCCGCGTACGGCGGACGGACGGAAAATTTTTTATTCGATTTTCGGATTCTAAGTACATTGAAACGTAAACCAACAAATTTTGAGGGTGGTGGGGGGATGGGGTTAAAAATCTTTTTCTTGGTCGATTCCAAGTTTGATTGAAAATAATAAATCAAAATGGACTTGTGATTGTGACCTAGATTCGACAAAGTGCCCTTAATTTTATTCTAGTCTTCCTTATTTCAATATTATTTCCGTGCAATAAGAGAAAATAGGGAGCTAGGAATCTTGGATCGATGAACAGACAGAACACTATCTTTTCAAAAAAGTTATCCGTATATAAATTGAAAAGAATTTATTTTAAATTGGTAAAAAATGAAGTGAGATGTGTAAATTGGATAATAATAAATTTTGTCCTTATACTTAATTAGGATAAATATCATAAAAATAATAGCCAATATTTCTAAAGAAAAAATTACTTACCGTTATATTTAAGAATTTGCCTACCATGTTAGAATCCCAAAACAGGTTGGTCAAAGCAGAGATTTTTTAAGGCAGTCTTTTCATGGCTTACAAAGTGTTGATAAGATCTAATAATAATTACATG
This sequence comes from Apolygus lucorum, assembly GCA_009739505.2. NCBI lineage: Eukaryota > Metazoa > Arthropoda > Insecta > Hemiptera > Miridae > Apolygus > Apolygus lucorum. The sequence continues at coordinate 28,090,110 of CM019169.2, forward strand.
ATTGAAAGCCCTAAGTTGGTTACCAAACGGTTGGGGTCTAGCAACAAAATATTTCAACTTGAAATGTCTATGAAAATAGTGGATGTAAGCATAACTGGGTGGTTTTAAACTGAACTAATTGAAACAAAAATTCTAAGGGATTATATCAAAAGCCTATGTATTTACAGAAAATACTTTTGCTCATGCGCAGACATTGACAAGGGTCCAATATCTATTGAAACTCATGAAGGGCCGACTAGGACTAATCTATACAATCCATGAATACTTCCTAAGGATTGAACCATTAGATCGCATAATTTTCCTGATACATGTGGCCATAGAAACAACAAAGGATTGTAATAGGTTTGCACGCGTAGTAATAGGAGAGTGGCAGTGGTAGTCTGTGCACTTTCCATACCCATAACTTTCATGACAGTACCTGATCACTGCCACCAACATAACAAAGTACTGATGTATGTTCAAGCCGGTAAGAAATTTCTATTGGAGATGAATTCAAAATAATAATTTATTTCTTTCAAATATAGATACGCATACAAATTTTAGCACTTGAAGTAGATTGGCAATTCAATTACAATCAAATCACCGCACAATGAAAATTCCAATTTGATTGCCTACGAATACATTCATTCCACAGAACAGAAGTTGTTCAAGTTTGATATAGAAAACGACTCATTGAGTAACAAAATATAGATACTTGAAAATTAGTAAGACTTCCTATTGAATATTGAAATTGAAAAAAAAAAATTAAAACGTTGCCTTTATGGGTGACTAGCTGCCAGTGGTGTTAATTTGTTCATCCTGATACATTTATTTTAGAATGAAAACTGGGATGCACACTGTCCAATGTTATGATCAACATCAAACCAATGAAACAATGGAATGTTGAACTCCGTGACCTTGGCCGTACTTAGGGATATTACGTTGCCTAATGTCACACCTGTAAGGTCTGCAACGTAAATCGCCACTCGAGCAGTTAAACTAATTGAGTAGGTCTAAATTCGTTGGGTAACGGTGGTAACGAACGTAAACGTAAATTCGGTAAAAAAAAACAGTAAAGTACATGTAAATTCAGACGTCCTGGATCGGGATGTTGTCATCAACAAATCTTTGTTTCAAGGTATCTGATAAACCACAATCTCACATGATGGGAGATCTAGCCAAATTATAGTGAAATAGCAACACAGTTAATTATTTTTGTAAACGTGAGTGATCATTATTACGTAGTAGGTTCATGCCTAATACATCGTTTAGAATTTTTTTTAAAATGTGAAATGAACATTTCAACTAAATTTTGGCAGATTTGAATAAAAAATAATTAAATGAAGAACTTATTAACTCTCAACCTTTGTTTCATGAGCATTTCTTACTATAATTTTCAACGATGAAAAAAGAATTTTATTTCAAAACACAGCTTATACCGGTACAAATAACGAAGTAATTTTATACTATCAAATTATGATAAAACAATCATGTATTACCTAAGATTAGTGTGTTCTAGGCAGGTAGATACGGAAAACATTTTCGCTTATTAAATGATACCTATCTTTCATGGAATAATTAAAAACACATTCATCATACTTGCTATAAAGACTAGCTAATTTCCATAGTTAAAACCAACTTTATATAGTTAAAATAATATTACGTAAGAAACTAGGTACATATATATTATATTTTATTAAACTCTTAGTAATAATTTGATCAAACCCATTGGGGAGATTGATTATTGGTCTGCTGGGATTTTCCAATTATTTTAATGAAAAATGAATTCGAATTGTCTAATCAATAATTTTCTTTGGCTATACCTAACTAATCTCTGAGTCTTTCATTCAAATTGATATGTAATGAAGATAATAGGAAATGGTTTAGGTTACATGAACTTTTATTTACTGATAAAAGTAAACACTACCTACTGTAGAAGTTGTGTAGTAGTTACTTTTAAAATTATACGTGAACAATACCCACCATATGACTAATTTTTAAAGTTCCGAAAATTTGGTTTAAAAAATAAGTTAAAAATAAAAGAAGAGCAAAAACTCAACGTAAAGTGTGATAGGATTTGAACCCTGTAAATGCTATGTAAGGGCTGAAAAATAATGCAGTCCTAGATTCAGAGGCCAAATGCAGAAAACCTCGAAAACTTTAAATATCTATTTATCTGGAAGAACTACTAGTTTTATTTACCCAGAAGGTAAATATATTTGTTCAATCAATTATGCATAAATATATTATTAACCAAGAATAAGAAGAAAAAATAACAAATCTTCGTTAAATCAGACCGTAACCAAGAAACACCAATAAAGAATTCATCTTCGAAATACTGCAACAATCAATCCACATCTCACCGACTTCAAATTAAGAAAGCCGATATTTACTTTTTAAACTAGTCCGGAACGTAAAAGTAATTTTAGATTTCAAAGCTAACCATAAGTACATACTTATGTTAAGGAATACTCGTAATATGGCAACATGAAATATTCAACAACAAGACAAATTGGTTCTCAAAATGAATTATGGTTAGGAAAAATACGGCAACTTTCTGACGAAGACTATGAAACATTAGGTACAAGAACGTAAATTCGCATTTGAGTTTTGATCATTGGTTTTGGCTTGGAGAAAAATGAGAGAATACAACTTCTCGATACACAACTACTATAGTTGTTTGCTGTGACATCAATTCACAATTTTACGACATAATCATCATGAGGGCCTTTCTTCTTACAAACTTACAAAAAAGAATAAATTAATAGACCTAGACCCAATTATGGATGTATTTTCTTTCACTAGATGATCGAATTTACCCGATTGGAGAGACTCAGTACGAATCCACAAGAAATGTTAAGCAAAGAAGTCCGTGGACTGGTCAAACTTCCGTTTACAAATTTAAATTAATCGAAGAGAAGAACAATTCAGTAGGTTCTTCCGCAATTCGCTGTATTTGACATGTTGTGGGAGCGATGGGCTTCTGAAGATCCTCGGATTTCAATTCCGACCAGTTATAATCAGGTACGAGCAATAACCTGTGCCATTCAGTTTTAGCTCCAAGTGATTTTGCCGTCTTGGTTTCACCGTAAGATTTCATTTTTCTTCGAGAGAAACTTACGGAAAGTTGAAGGCCATTGCAGGCGCAGCTGAGAGCTGCGTATCAGAAAGAAGTGCTAGATGGTTTTCCTAATTTTATTTTTCAACGTTGGAAACTGTAGAATTCGAAATGGTCCATACGAAAATCACCCAAAAATTCAATACTAGCTACTGGCGCACCATGGAGTTGTCACTGATGAGTGGTGGTACGAGCCGTTCTCCTCAAATTTGGCATCAGACATTTCGAAGTATTCCGGATGGTTTTTGCCTACATGTAGCTTGAGGTTGCCTTTGTGGTAGGCTCTATAAGTGCAGTAGGGACACTGGAACTGAGGGTCTTTCCCGCAGGCAAACCGCTTGTGTGTGTACAGCCCTTCCTTATATTTATAGCTTTTTTGGGCAGGCGTCGCATTTGAACCGCTTCTCTGGAAAATAGAACAGGATATGAATACCTTATCATGTGAACAATATCCATAATCAGCGATGGTATGCAACTTTAATTCGAATAATCGTTGTTCATGGATACTACTACAAGTGTTATTAGATGATAGAAAAACAATAAGTGTTCATCCGTAGGCGCCAAGTAAGGTTCAATCAATTCGTTTTAGTGGTATCTTTTTAGTTTAGTTTTGATATAAAATCATCATCTTTTGTCGGTCTTTGTCGCATACTGATAAAAAAAAAGATTTTCCTCGGATTCGAATTCTGGTAAACACTTTTGCAATAAAAGAACTACCCACTCTATAAAAAATTAGAAAGTTGATTAGTACGCTAAAATTTAAATCACCTTGGGCTGGAATTACTGTCGTTCAAGGAAAAATGATCAGGGACGAGTTCATTCAATGCTGATTTCGTGAGTAACTGTCTCAGCTTCACATAACCTGGAGGAAGTAGTTAAAACGAAAAGATTCAATATAATCAGTAACACGAATAAAATATATACTACTCGCACCATCATTAAAAATTCGATTATACGTCAGAAAAACTATCAAAAATACAAACGAAGCAACAAAATTTTGGAAGATCTTTAGTAGTTTTATACAGAAAATTGATAGCGGGGGTAATATAGTTTTGAACGTTAGACATTACAGAGGAAAATAGTAGAGACCACAGCTAGAGGACGAAAACACAAACAGAGAGCAACAATAAACATCACAGACCCCATGCATAATATTTTCACACACATGAACTGATAGTTCTGAGTCAAATACACAGGAGGAAAAAAAACCCAAACTAGCCAGAAAAAATTGCTCAGGAAATTTTTGTACAAAATAGCCTGGTGGTGAGGGGGAAGGTTCTATTCACTGATCAAAGTGAGTTGGTATAATCCAATTTGTACATAGGTGAACTAGTGTATTAACTTTAGTGTATTAAATACTAAAGTCTGTGAAAATAGATTCATTTAAACAAATTTTAAGAACAAACAACAAATTTCATAAGTAAAATTCAATTGTTCATAAAGTTGATTTTTTTTCAAAGTGGATTTTGGTACGATTTACAATTTTACGAATTAGGTTTTAGAACGTAGCTGAGATAATTTCAATAATTTTGAATTCAAGATGACAGTTCATTTCAAAATAAATTTCTTTAAGAGGATATACCTATCCAGTAAAGGAGTACACAGTACTCCAGTTTTTGAGTACATGAGTTTTTTTTTGTTATTGTAGTAGCATGAAATTCAAACATGTGGAAATAGAGTATATCGTTTATGAAAACTAGTTATTCAGTGTGACATGTGAATTCAAACTGAATCGGGGAACAAAGAAACATAAATTGAAAAACAAATAGGAAATTTATAAGTCAATAAATATTTCATGGGAGGACGATTTTTTTCTCGTTCCCACAATAATCAAATTTCTCAGGTCGAATATTTCGAGTAAGTAGCTACTGAAAAGTTTTTACTGAAAAATTACAATCAAAATAAAGGTAATAACTTGAACAGAGGTACTATAAGTTTGATAAGGAATATTTACTCATATTCTCAAAAGTATTCGTCGGGAGTGAAGATTTCCAAACGCTATACTCAATTTTTTCGTAGAATACTCCAACTTCGCTGGAAAGCAAACAAAGGTTATTGAGTAGGTTGGAAAAATGTGAAGTATAATTATCAATTGAATTAAGCAAAAAAAACTTAATTACGAACGAAATTCAAACAAACAGTACAATAATTGCAAAAGTACTTTGATTTATTGATTGATTGATTTTCTAGATGAGTGGATAGTAACATAAGTAGAGAACGCCGCTAGTTACAGTAACTTGCACAGGTTACCTGAAACAGTTCACAAGTCAATAATAAGTAGTTACCACAACTCCAAGAAAGACTTGAAATGATTCAGACACATAAATCAATAAGGGGTAACTTAAATACATATTTAAAAGTAAAACTGGAGTCTTACTCAACATTTCAACATTAACTAAGCGCGATTACGCCAATATGTAACTAATTAAACCTGATTGACAATAAAACGAATGATCTAGTGTAACGAAGATTCTATAGACGATATTTTGCCCTGACAGTCCTGAGGGACGAGATTTTCATCAGTCTTTTTGTGGTCTCAGAATCCACATCTGCTGTTTGGTTGGATCAACGAACCATGCAGGTGGGGTACCGCACTTAGGGGATCGGACCACCCAGCCAGCAGGGCATCACATTGTGGGCCAGATCGCAATATTAGAACAAGAAAATTCAATTTTAGAAAGTCGGCGGAAAGCAATTCTAGTATAACAGGAGCTGAGGACAAAAACAGTGACAAGAGTTGAAAGCTAAGACCAATTTGTATAAAATTTCCTAGACGGCGAGTGAGAAAATAGATCTTTGCCACTCCAAACTTCCGTCTTTCAAGAAAGTGGCCTTTTAAAAACTTCAAATTTACAGAGCAAGATTTACTATAATCGGTGAAAGGCGCGTAGTTCCGCGTGATTCAGCAGAAAAACGTCAAATTCTTCTCTAGATATGCAACCGTAAGACAATAAAATGTCATTTTCCATCTTAAAAATGCGGCATTTGAAGAGCAAAAGTCACAATATACTGGAATATGTGTGCAAATCAGCTAAGTTGAATTCCGCACCAGGAAATTGAATCAGGCGTTGATTGCCTTCACCATCGCCTTGAGAGGCCATATTAGTTTGCCTGCCTCTCCAATTCCATGTAATTCCATTAACAGAAGTCAAATTCCAAGTCAAAATTTAATATCAAAAATGTTAAATTTTTGTGCACGTTCAAACTGCCGTAGTTTTTAAATATTCCTAATACAATAAATGTAATTTATAATTGTAGCACGTCCACTGAACCAGAACCATGTGGGACGAAAACAACTTGGGAAGAGGCAAGAATACTAGAAGGAAATGACTCTACTCCACTCTCGCTTCTCAAATGCACGGGATCCTTCCCTTTTCTTCATGATGCGAGACCTTAGGAATCAATCAAGAAAGTTGACGGGAAAGTGAGAGCCGGCAAAAAACTTGGGGTACGTGATTCAGCTTAGAACATGGATAAGAGCTTAATACTCCTAATGACAAGAACCTTGAGAGATTAAAGATCGCACTTCCGATCAGTGCAATCGAATGCCAACTGGCAGAGACTCCGACTGTCTTACCCAAAAACTTTATAATCAAAAACAAACGAGGATAAAGGAAATTATTCACATGAAAAAGTTAGCCTTTAAATTATTATTTTTTATTTGAAAACCGTCACTAGTTAGTATGTACACAATACAAAATGAATACCTACCGACCAAATATTGTTTTAGCTTGGTTATCATCATGGCATTTCCGGGTGCTTACTTCTCACATGTCTCTTCAAATTATGTGTTGACTTGTTCTTGAAACTTATCTCACATCCGCAGTACCTGCATTTTACCTTCTTCTTGTCTAAGCTAATATCGAAGTGAGTCCAAATTTCGCTTCGAAACGTCCTCTTCAGGTCTGTGGACAAAAATTCTTATGTAAAATTTTCAAACATTGCCGTGTCACTGCAAATTGAACTTAGTCCAAGGAAATCCATCATGTTCCTCATGAGGATGTCCATCATGTTCCTCACTAGCTGAAATGTCTTCCTATCGTAATAAATAATCGTATCCATTTCTCCAACCACATTCTCAAAATCATACATTCAAAACAAGTCGAATCCAATTTGCATCAGTCGAATCCTATTTTCCCCAACAACTGAATTTATCTCCGTGGTTTAACTTTGAAAGAAAAAAATTAACACCCCCCCCCCCCCCCCCACACACACACACACACACAAAATGGTGGTTTAAGTACGTGGAATCCGGAAATCGAATTTCATTTTTCCGCCCGCCGTACGCGGCAATTTCCATAGTTCCCATGGACCGATTTTGATGAAATTCGGTTTGTGGGCTCCATTTTGGGTCTAATTGTGTCCCGAAGCTTTTCATTGATGTCAGTCACATCTAAGGGTTGCAAAATAAAGGCTGAAATTTTCATAACACCTAAGCTCAAAAACGTTCAATATAAAGGTATTGTTTTTGCATTAATTTGAAACAGTATTGAAATTTTAGAATCGAATGAGTCCATCCATAGGAGGTTCGGTAGGACGAACTGTTCACTCGCTATAACGAATTGAATAAGGAAGAAACGGGGGTCTGAATCCCAATGAAGGCCTAATATCCGTTCAACTTTTAGATTATCAAATGCGATCGTTGTTTGTTTCTTTGAATAAGTTGCTCTCAAGTGAATCAACGTGTTTTGGTGTTTTCAACCTTCTTGCTCGACATTTCCAGGAATTGGAGGTTAAAACAAGTCTTTGAAGTAGTCGTTTCTCTCGAGTGAATCAACGAGTTTTGGTGTTTTCAACCGTCTTTCTCGACTTTTTCCAGAAATTGGAGGTTAAAACAAGCCTTTGAAGTGGTCGCTTATCTCGAGTGAATCAACGAGTTTTGGTGTTTTAACCTTCTTTCTCGACTTTTTCCAGAAATTTGAGGTTAAAACAAGCCTTTGAAGTGGTTGTTTCTCTCAAGTTAATCAACGAGTTTTCGTGTTTTCAACCTTATTTCTCGACTTTTTCCTTTTTTCATTGTCTTGGAAGTGATTCTGCCTGTTTACCTACTAGGGACCCAACCTTTCTCCCATGCTATCTCCGGGCTGAGTCATCCCTTGCTACTTGCCTAATTCAGTAATATTTCAATTAAAAATCAACAGCTCCAACGGCTAATCTATATTTTCATGTGCTCATGGTTGCAAACGCTTAGATTAATGTAGTATACATACCAATAGGATAGTGAATGAACGTCTACATTTCCTTTTGAGAATTTTATATATCCTCCTTGTTGTTCCTTAGTTAGAAACATAAATTGTAAACTATTATGCTCAAAGATCAATTGGTGAGTACTTACCTGTCAAATTAGATAAATACATACCCATTCGTATATGAATTTTGAGAATCACTGTCATGACTGTGATTACTACTGTTTCAATGCGTAACTTCCAGAAAATAGAATTTGAAAAAAAAATCAAGAAAATTTCTCACCAATGGGGTATTTTAGTCAATTAAAGAAAAAAATCAAAAGAGCATGGGTTAGGAATAACAGTAATCGGGTCCGCTTGTCGAGAAAATGTTTAGAATAAATTAGGGAAGCTAATGAAAGTTGAAGATTTGAATGATGTGACGTAGTAAGTTGTTGTGACGTATTAAGTTGCTGACCTTAGAACTAGACGTTCAACTAATCCCGTGTGGTCTCGACCGTCTCGTGGCCTTGGATACTATAACATACTACACACACACGTCCGCGGCGTAGTGCGTGTGCGTTCAGGGAGGCCAGCCTTTTTTTCAAACGTGTGATCTCTTTATTTAATTTTTCTGCCACATGTTATAGTATCAATGGGCAAAAAGTTGGAGTATATAGGTTTTAAATGGTTCTGAATCCAAATTTGAGGTCAAAAACCTGAATTTCCGACCCACCGAAATACCCCATTAATTTTGCTAGACGCGAACTCTCCTTAATTCACTAAATTGGACTCAAATCGGGATATGAATTTTCTATTGTTAACATCACCTTGGGGAAGGCAATCAAATTAGAGGCCTCAGTAACAGCAATATTGGAACCACACTTTACAAATAATATCAATTCATTATCAAAAGTATGCCCAACTCAAGGATGCGAGGGTAATGAAATAATTGGAAGGCAAATTCGTGTGATTTTTTTTATAACCCTACTACGATCTACAGACTTTGAAGGCACAATAAGCGTCACTTGGTGTGCGCCAAATCCAAAACTCGATAAAAATGTTCAAAAATTTATCTTGTTTCTTTCCGAATAAAATTAGAAAATGACACTCAACTAAGACACATAACACTAATACAGGTCGTTCGTGGAAAATATGAGATAATAACTATTCAACAATAATGCATTTCAAACATGGACGTATAAGTTAGGTGTCGTAATTTATAGTAATAAAATAAACTATGAAACAAAGTTCCCAACCTTTTCCTTTCTTTCAAGAGTGTTAAATTATCATTATAATGTTAGCTTGAATATTATGTGAATAAATAATGACTCAATGTTTATTACTCCCGTTTATTTCTCAATTTCAAGTAACTGGTATTAACGGTCGACCAGATTGGGAATCAATGTTTTACAACATTAATGAAGATTTCATCAAATTTTTCAAGCATCCACACAAAACAGTTGATAGAATGCATTTACACAAGAACAACATGTTACGAAAATATTAGCAGAACACAAGATATCATTGTACTTTTTTAAATGAAGAACTTTTAGAATAAAATCTCAGTGTGATTGCACTCATGACGAAAACGCGTCATCTCTTTCAGATCTACTCAATTCATGTTTTTCGAAAACAACAATTTATAGTATAAAAACATTTTAAGTAACAATTTTAGCGTAATAAACAACATAACTAACCATGATTCCGAGTGGTAAAAAATAAATTTGTAGAATTAACTTAAAAGTACTGCAATTTACAAAAAACACGAAATATACAAAGAGGAGCAGTGAGAGAGCGATTAACAGCACACAGTTCACAATCTAAGTAGATAGACAATTTTTATAAAAATAATATTTGATGAATCATGAACATCCCAAATCCCCACGTCGCAGCATCAAGTCATCGGTTTATTATAGTTGAACTCCAAATACATCGTCGAAAACTACCATTCTGGCTATTCCATGTTGAAATCAAAACTAATACCCGACTATTAGTCAAAAAGAGACAAAACGAAACATTTCTCAGGAATATTTTGTAAATATGTAGCTTAACAAGTAAAAACTATAAATTCTGTTCCATAGTTTAGGAGAAATTAACAGTGACAACTAACGACAACAAAACTAACTCTGTACACCCTCCCATGATATTGAAATAACAGATTGTTGATCTCATACATAGGTCCTCATCATTTTTTGGCAATCAAACAACATGAATACGTCTTATCGAAACGACATTTTAGGGACATGAAAGTTGGTCGTTCCAAATTTTACTTTTTCGTTAACAACGACACAACACAAACATCACATGGTTTTCATCATACTAAAAACAACACGAAAAATGTCACGATTTTATTCATATTTACACGTAGTGTTATACTATCGTTTGAAAACAAAGTAGTGATCATTGTGCGTTGAATAAATATGGTATGTTAGTCGCTGAGAGTTTGGATGACGCCAACATTTCAAACTAAGCTCCCTCAAAGCTGGGAAATGGGGTGTGCGCATGGGTCGGAAAAACTGTTTATTGTTATTTTTAATCTAAACTAGACCTCATTCTAAGAATTTGACACCAACAGCAACCCTCTAGCGTGAGAAGATCTTTTTCTATGATTTTTCGAAGTTTCGAAGTTTGTGACGTCACAGTGGGCTGAGGTGTCCCGCCCAGGCGGGAGGGGAGCGTGACGTCATAAACATTCAAAACTTTGATAGATCATAAAAAAAGATATACTCATCCAAAAAGAGAACGGCTGGTGTCAAAATTCGCAGGATGAGGTCTACTTTCGATTAAAAATTGAAAAAAAAAAAAATCATGCGCACTCCCCATTGTAGCTGTGCGACGTACCCATGTCACGAAGTTTTGGGTGTGGCGTGATAATATTTATTATTCAACTTTACAGATTGGTTGGTACTAAATTAAACTCTTTGTACTAAATAAACACAATTTTTACAAAAATGCTACCATCAATATCTAAATCGATCTTCAATTAAATATGTATAATTATGAATTGGACAAGGCAAATAATGAATGACGTTACCAACGTAGGGACTGATACGAGCATATCCAAAATAAGTAGTGTTGTGCAAATGAAAGGCCGAACTAAAAAAAATCTCTAACAACAGCATAAAAATCAGACTTAACAACTTAGATACCACCCCGAATTGGGATAAAAGCACCACGAGGAACCTTCAATAAGTACACCGTTTCTCAATGATATTGTCAGGGCATTAGGACAATGAATTCTACTCTTGAAATAAAATGTACACGGAAATTAGGTGGGCATGCTGTAAAAACTTATCAAATTTGTAATATCGGTTCAGCCGTTTGGTTGCTCAGTCAGGAAAGACAAACAAACAGACAAAGTATCTAGATACTAAAAGTATCTATATATTAGTATAGATAGATATACCCAGTCTTATAAAGTGCCTCCTCATGCAGTTTGAACTTGACCTCTTTCCGAAGAGTTGTTCGAGTTGATGTTATCAGGCGTGACACTGATTCCGAGGAGTTCGCAAACCATTTCGAACACCTGAAATGAAATAAATTCGGTATGTAAGGGTGAAAATTGGCATTCCGCCCTCGAGATTCATCATTGGAGAAATTTGGAGTAATTGAGAACCTTCAATTTCAAAGGGGAATATGGACAATTAACATCTTCAAAACAGACCCTGTGCATATAGTACATACCTACTGAAAAAAAAACTAAAAACAATATAAGGTACTCTATGAATTGAGGGTGACGAGGAGAGCATGAATAAGGACTACTAAAAATTTTAAAACATACCCTATGCATACAGTATGTTGGTATGGTATACCGTCTACAGAAAATAGGAAAAAATAACAAACGTTTGTGTACTCTATGAGTTTGAGTTGACGAGGAGAGTATTTTTTGAGGTTTTTTAAATCATTTTTAAACAAGAGTCTGATTGTATAATTTTACGGAATTCCAGCTATGTGCGACACCCATAAGGCTGACTACTATGTCATGTAGATAATATTTCGATTTTCATAAATATAGCTATGAAGATTTCTTTGAAAATTCGCTCATTAACCTATCTTGCAAGAATGGGCTTTTTATAGTAGAATTGTCCATTTTCTTCCCCTACTTTGAATCAACTACGATTAGTTGTCCATTTTCTTCCTATCCATCAACTACGAGTAGAAAAAACAGTTTTTCAAAGGCCCTGTTGATGAAAGTTGAAACATTAGCAAAGTCAATACGTACTTAGAAGACGTCAAGAATGAGTAAGATATTTTCATCCAACTGAAATGGTCGGCAAGAGGCATGAATAACTGAATACTAAAATGTTATAATGACCTGCTTCTCGCCGTCAAGTCCTTCAAAGTCGATGGGGCCAGCAGCGACTCGCTGACGAGCCAACTTCTTCATATTTTTATAGGCGATTTTGAGTTGTAGAATATCGCGTTGGACGCCAGTAGGTGTTCTTTTGTTATACTCTCTGGTTACTCTCACCCAGATCGGTCCTGTGTATGAAAGAGTTTTATAAAAATGAGGTAACTCAACACTACCATATAGAAGATAATACCGCAGCAAACACTTTTTTTTTGCAACAGTGAAGCCAGCAAGTATTTTTAACGCAGAAATCAGCCTTTTTTGCATGGAACCACAAGCATTTGGTGCTACTGTAGGCTCTTATTTTCACAACTTTAGTTGACTTACTACGATGCCACTACCACTACATCAATGATAACTTATCCTCAAAGCATTACACAATGGAACTTCATATTAATCTCATTCCTCACGTCCCTTAGTACGTGAAAAGTACGGGGCTCAGATCTGAACCAACGTGAATAATGTTATAAGTATTCCCAAGAAGTTGTGTTATCATAAAATGCTAGGGGTACCAAAAAACCAATTTCTCGAAGTTTCTTCGGAATGAAAAATCAAGTGAAATCCGCACACCTTGCCTATTTCAATGAAGCAATTTTTTATGGCCTGTTTAATTTGGCAAGGGCATGGTTACATCACCAAGTCCTGAGAGTACTCCTACTATGATGACCGTCGAGCCCTCACATGAACATGAATGTGACATCATATTACAAGATTGTAGTTTGTAGATATATATAGTACCTAGTATGCGGGAAACTTCCAGTTCCAGGGAATCCTATCGAAAGTCAGGTACGCCTACCTAATATAATACAAAACAATATACCATTGGAATTAGTACACCTACCTTTCATGGCTCCGGTGCTCTCCCGTCGACCTTCGATAATTTCGTTATATCGGGAAATTATACTCAATAACAGAATCTTTTCGTCTGATGAAAAATTTGGACTCCTAGGGTGCCGTCTGTAGATTTTTCTTACTGAAAATACAAAAAAAACAATCACTTAAACCGCTAAAATTGAGAACTTTTAATAAAAAGAATGATCGTATGAAAATTCCACACCCTGGAAAAAATTAACTACAGCCTCAAAACAGTCCAAGCGAAATAATTTTTAGCTTGGCACTTTACAAAAACATGCAATGAGTGCTACAGAAGTGAGGGGGAAAGGCAGCCTACGCCACTTTACTCGTGAGATCAAACGAAAAATAAAATAGTACAACAGTATCATGAAGGTACTGGACATTTATTAAAGAAAGTCAGGGAAACGGAGGAAATCTTGTCAAGCGCAGCAAAGTAATAATATTTCAAGTAGTTACCTATCACATTCTTCTAGGAATTATTATTTCTGTAGTAACGGATTTGATAAAAAATTTCAGAGAATAAAAAATAAGGAAAAATGAAAAAATACAATTTTTTTACCTTCAACTTATAGCAAACTATGATAATAGACGAAGGTTTGTTTCTCATTACCGAAGGCAGGAAATCCTTCTATTCATGCAATCGATCGATCAGAAATTAAGTACTTCAAAAGCAACATTTTCTCTCTCTTTCACCTATTTCGGCTCAGTGACGGTCAGTTTCTGATCAGCTCCCAGTCCTAATTCAATTCTATGAAATCAAAGTTGTACTATGATGGGATTGGTGTGGTGTAGCTCCGCGAATTAGCAGAGGAAACAACCGGACTTACTTTTACTGGGTATTGGTTCACGTAGAACATTTCTGATTCACCACGTGTGTATAAAAAGTAACCAACTATTATAGCAACTCTATAGTGTTCGTAAATGTGTAACAACTATGACACCATATACTCAACTACTCTAGAGACCTCACAGACTGAAAAATAATCGGCTGATAGTATGAGCCATTTGTTGAGCTAGACGGGCTTCAGGGTAGAGAAGCAGTTAGTTCCGTACACATAAAAAGAGCAAAGAAGTCCATGGAGAAGGTACCTACTTGTTTGTGGGTACCTGCAATTTAACTATGGATAGCTATTTACCTGTATTCTCGCGACTCTTAGGCCAGCCAGACCCATTGAATAGTAGTATAGTTCTGTGGTCAGACCAGGGCATGAACATTCGAAAGAAGAAAATGAATGTTATTTTCCTAAAAAATGTATGTAAGTTCAACGTAGATACCTTGAAACTCTAGACACTTATTATTGTTCCATTCTTGCAGAAAGTTCTAAACACAGACTATGCTATAAAAACAAAAACAAAGAGTACTGAACTGGCAGAGTTTTCTAGAATACTAGTTAGAGAAGTTGAAAAAATCCAACGTTAGCTTAAAAACGCAACTTTAGATGTGTTTGATAAACATTATCATTCCAAGAGTAATAATGCATTTCTTACACGTTAATAGTAACATAGGTAATGCTTGCCATTTATACCGCCTTGATTACCTATGTCCGAAGTCTTCGCCCAGAATAAATCTTTGTACAACATGGATTGTGTTTCTCCCCAGGAATGGAAACTTAGAGAGGACCTTCATACCAACATGGAGTAGTAACAGCACATATCCTACTACCGACCTACTCGCATTGATATTGATTTCTTTATACTCCTCACGTCTCCGATTGGTGACAGCGAACAATTAAATACTAAAACATCATGATTACAGTATTTATTTTTACAAATAAAATATTCATACTTGAGATTAATACACTTATTTCGTACACTTATGAACAATTTTTAATTATCACAATATTTTTTACATGTTCTAAATCATCCATTATTTTCAATCAAAAGATAGTGTATAATAAATTATTATATTAGAGATATTTACAACATTAAAAATGTTTGCACACGAAGGAACAATACGTTACAGCTTGCCACGTCGACTCATGTATGTACATCGATCGCTTCAACTTCTGCCTCATCGCAGATCCTACATGATGGATCGTAAAACCAAGCAGTTTTCTAAAACCAATATTTAAATTATTTTACCAAAAAATACGTACAGGGCATTTGCTAGGATGGATACAGTAAATGTTTACCATTGGGATACCTAGTAAATCAATAATTTTTCTAGCAAAACAAAAATAACTTCAAATTATTGGAAGCGGTGGCGGCTTCAGGCAAAGACTAGAGGGCAGGCGATAAGGCACTCTGATAAATAATTTGTATCTACAGTATCTGAGAAAGGAGAAATAGGTCGAACCTTAGGCCAAACACAGTTTATTATGTAATCCGCGAACCATACACTAATAAAACTAGATGTTCAGTAACCACAGCCAAAATTGTCGAAATACTGAAAATTCAAATTTATCTGGATGAATAATCAAAATGTTGAAAATATTTATTAAAAGAGTAAATCAGTAGGTTCTTAAGTTTTTGAAAAAGCTATATTTTGAAACATTGATTAACTGAAATATTCTAGTTTCTTCATTTTTCAGATCATGCATATCTTCACCCCAAACTCCTATACTTTCTTATAAAATCTTTTGATGAATTGTCGATCATTAATTTTGGTATTTATAGGAACTTCTCGTATTTTACGTGGTGGTAGGATCCTATGGAAGGCCCAAAAAGCTTCGGTATGACGGTATTCAAACAGCTCATTGAATGTTTCCCTCCCCTATATCCTTGTTTTGTTGCTGACACCTAAGCTAATAATGGTCGTAATACGAATCCTAACTCCATTATCTCAATATCAACCGATCTCGGTTCAAACTATTTTAAACATTTTAGTCTAAAAAATATGAATTACATTTTACGAACTTTCGACAAAATAATGGTTTCAACTCACAAGCATTCTAAACATACATATTGAATGGATGCCTTGTTGGGCATGTACTTACCAAATCATCTAATCTATATTCTTGTCGCTAGGCTGCTTGGCAGTGGCTGCACCTGCACACATTGATGAGGCATCATGTGACGCATTCTGGGCTTCATTTCGATAAAATCAACAGATCCTGTACCGTGGCAATTTTTCTTGACACATCTGCAATAACCATTATACAGGGAGATGAATCAATGTGATATCAACAATGAGTGATCAGTAGGATGATTTTTATTTCTAAATGGGTACTTGAAATAGAGTAGATTCACGTAGCTCAAATGTTTTCTTTTTTAGTAAAATTATAACTTTTCAAAAAATAGATACCTTAGAAATATAGAATTCGGGCTTGAACGGACCTTCCGGTACACCTTCCCACAACCGTCAGTAAATAAAGGACCTCCTCTAATTCCGTTGAACGCAATCACTTGACCGCACTCGGAGCCCATCGGGATCTTGAAACCTGGAGAAGAGAGAAAAATATCAGCCAGCGTCAGTGAGAAATTAAATGTTGACCTGATTTGGCTTTCTACATAAAATATATCTATCTGGCTTGAATTATTAATCGGTTAAAACTTAAAAATAGCAGGAGAAAATAGATCAATGAATACCACAGACCAAAGTCAAGTGAATGAGAGTTAATTTTGAATGCCCACCTCCCAAGATCCTGATCAATCAAACTTAAACTAATCATACTTGGCAAATATGAAGGTATAGAGTTACTATGTACATAACGAATTATTTTTGTAAACTACAGTATCCAAGGATATCAGACACCAACAAAAAGCGAGAGCTGTTAGTTACTACGTTATTTAAACGTGGGTCCTTACTTTATAAGTTAGATTATTATTGTATAAAAATTATTATTGGTAGCAGTCACAACGTTTTGTAGATTTATTGAATGAAATGGATTCAATTAACACCAATAGGGGAAGAGGAATGAATGGGGGAAAATAAATTATTTACAAAGAGCACTTAGTAACCATGTTTGGTTTATAGATTCTGTTCATCACTCAAAACAAAATTGTCATTAGAAGTCTTAGGAAAAAATGTCATTGGAACTTATTGAGGAAAATTGACACAGCAGTTTGCACCGAATTAGTAGGAATAATTGAGGAACGTAACTACGTTATTCATACCTAAGCAGTCCTAGGGTGACTCGCCCAATGAATGAACACTTAAGCTCTTAGCACACTAGCGACGAACTTTAATGTCTATAGTTCTTAAAGTTGCAGTACTATACTACTTGAATTTGTCTGATGTTGTTTAAAATTATATAAGGAACAAGAATAGCATGGGAGAAGACGAGAAATGATGATTTTTATAGCTAATTTTCCACAATAAAGGAGTTAACGTATTTCACCCCATGAATGAACACTATTTCCTAGTGAATGAACCCTGAAATTCCAGTGAATGAACATTATAGTTCATATAGTTCATTCACTGGATAGGATAGTTATTTAAACAAGTTGAGGCAAAAAATCAGCAGTTTAGTTGTTTCTTCACTTGGGAAGCCTCCATTCGATTTAAAACCGTGAAATAACCCTCCAGCCAGTGAATGAACAGTCATTTTACTGTCGTTCATTTACTGGTTGGAGGTCATATTTTAGCTCCCACAGTATGAACACCCAACAAAACATATCATAATCAAAAAATTCCCTTCTAACCAATTAGTTCTCTCTAGAAAAACATATCAGCTACAATAATAAAGCATGACATTGACTGATTTAGCATTTTACTTTCCTCTAAACACTAATCCCCACGTAATGGCCAACTCCATTTCTTAACCCCAGAGACGTTCTTGGAGACAGACCTGTTGATAACATCAAAACCGAAGAAGATGGCAAATTTTTTTTATCTACTGCTTCACCCTGCTATCTATGATAAGTTGATAGAACTAATGAAAAACACCGTTATCACCAGGGTGCATCACAAGCCTTATTATTCCCAAATAACCTCGTACTGTTCCTTCACTGGGGGGGTGTTCATTCACTGGGCGAGTCACCCTACTTACTTTCGTCATCGACAAACGGGTAAATTAGTAACTGCTCCTGAATGAACGGGTAAATAAATTAACTTCGTAAAATAATGATTTAAATGAAAACTCGAAGCAACAGTCATTTGTACAGCCCAATATTCTGCAGTTAATTGTCCATAAAATTAAAGAAGTCGATTTCAAATTCTCTCCATTTCAACGGTACTTCCCTAAGATCAGAATCCAGGTTTCTCAAACACTTGGCGCAAATTTGATTTACACGCATGATTCAAAGTAAATATAGGTACAAGATAGATATAAGATATGTACGTACTCCTCTACGACAGTTCCTAAATGGATCAGGAAATTCTCCAAAAAGTACCCTCAGGGTTAAATGTTTTTTTTTTTTTTTTTTTTTTTTGTGTCAGCGGTTTTGAAGTTTAAGGGGCTTATAGGATGGTCACGGAATATTTAATTTGTTCTCAAGTACCCCTGGGACCAGGAAATACAACTTCAAAATAAAATGGGCGTTGTAAAAAGGATATCCTTTCCCTCGGTGCCTTCGAAAATGCATACCAACGTTAGAAAAGAAAACGTTATTCGTCAAACCAGTCATTTTTTGTACCTACAACATAATTTTCTGACAACCTCAAAATGATATCATTCTGAAACAGTAATGTGCACTTGGATTCAAACACTGAACAAGACACATTACACCAGCACTAACGTATTTCCATATTTTAAAAAATGCGACAACGATAAATAATTCAGGTTAGAGATACTAAACTACTTGTAACAGGCAATACACGTATTGGAATTAGCACAATATTTTGACTAGGGTAGGGAGCCCCCCTCCACCTACCTGACGTTTGATGCTCATTTTGAAAGAAGAAGATACTTCAAGCAATGTTCAAGGACATGGTCTTTAACATAATCAGCAGCTGATTTTACATCTCATTACATAATTTATTTCCTTCAAGGCTCATCCTCTCCATATTGCAACATTTTTGTTGTAACTACGAGTACAATTGATCCTCTTCGCATTTCATAGGAGACTGTTTTATTGGCATGTTTGCCACCTGCACAGACGTGGTTTCTAAAAGGGTGTCTCCCGTCGTGGATTGCTCTATCCATTTTAATAGGGTAGTCTCCACAGTCCATGACACCCGATCTTCCAGTGCTTTTCGTTGCAATTTCCTACCAGATTTCTTCATATTCATGTACAGAGTCCTCAATACAAAGTAACTCCTTCTGATTGAACTTGTCTTTTGATTGAATTCTTCTTCTATCAGGTTCCATGTTGCTGATTTTTTATAATCAAAATCTCTTGTGGCATCTTTGGATTCAATAACGCTCAGATGCTTACGGACGACGTTCAACAAAAGAAGTTTTTCTTCTTGTGTGAAGTTTGGAGTTCGTTTTCGGTGAGCTGCAAAATAGATAATGAACACTTTAGAGAAAAGCGAGCCAACCAATAACACCACAATACTTAACCTCATCTTAGTTATACCCACGACCAATCGTACATTAATATACTAATGTTTCAGTCGACAATTAAGTCAAAAGTAAGCACTGCATTATTGATATTGTTCGGTTCATCGCAGTTTTTTTTCTTTTGTTGGTGCATGTTTTCTGATGTGGGTAGTACTGAAAAGAGTGTTCTCCATTGAACAAAAATGAGAGCCCAGCACGGTCTGTAACACACATCAAATCATAAAACATTTTAATTGTGCTTTTGGATACTTTTACTTAACCAAAGCAGAGGAAAAAAAAAAGTTTAAAAATATGAACAATAAAATAATGAACAATAAATATGTCACCCAAGAAGACATCCTCCCATCCTCAAGACGTACCTGTTGATGATCCACGAACATTAGGGATCATCAAAACCCCAATCGCCCAACTAGTTTCTAAGTAACTCGGGTCAAGTAAGGCATAGAGTTTTCAACTTCCAGGTCACTTTTTGAACCAAATGAATTAAGTCGGTGGGAGATAATAATTAAAATAATAATTTTCCAAAAAATTAAGAACGAACCACTCATTAAATTCATTTTTTTCACCCAATTGTTTTGATTGCAATTTTTAATTGTTTTCGTTCACAATGAAGGTGAGTCATCTCTTTCTGGCTTGAATTGTAACATCCTCCCGTCGCGCGTTACCCATCCATGCTCTACAATGTCATTTCCACAGAATTATTGATCGCCATATCGTATCCTGGCCTTTCCATTCGTACAAATCTCTTATTTATTTTCAAGGTCGCATTCAAGACCCATTCTAGAGAGACATTTCAAGATGTGAGAGGTGTGCGTATTCGGATTCAACGCAAATCTTCATGAAATGGCCCGCCAAATTTTTTCGTCCGAACAAGTTTTTGGTGAGAGGGCCTACCTGATTTATACTGACGAAAGGAGGTGGTGTGGATAAAAATGAACAAAACTTATCAGTTGTATATCAAAATTTTAATAGGTATAGGTACTTGAAAGTTGTTGTCATAATTTATTTCACATAAATAATAGTCGTCGATTTCGAAAAATGACAACTAATTGGTGATAGCAGGTACAAAAATTGAGAACTAATTAATAAATAGGTTGATAATATCTTGGTACACATCTTGAAATACATGTTATCAAAACTCATGTAATCAAAAACCGTAATCGTAATGAGTTTTATAAGGCACAAGAGCAATAGGAAAAATAAAATGTGAACTAGTACAACCTGAACAACTACATTTTCCATAATAACGGGACTACCTTCATAATGAATGGAGATTAATTTGTCAACCATAAAATAATCTAAGAAACATTAAATTTACCGAGGTGACTACGAAGCTAATTTGAATCATTGATACTCAGTGCTGCCTTTAAGCTTCGATTAACCATTGGCCAGTTACTGATATTCCTTCAAGTTCTAGAATGTTACTAGAAATTATTCCTTAATCTCATAATGAGGCTCAACCATCCTTGGGATTGGCTTTTTCATTTCAAGTTTGGGTCCTTCCAGAATTGTTATCACTGAAACCTGATTGAAGATGTGAACCTACCAGGCTGCAAGAGGCGACCCGCGACTGGAGCTGCGCTGCAGGTTCAACCGAATCCCACGACGAGTCACAAACCAAATTAAGTAGAAAAAAACAAGACTGATGATGACACAGATTTAGAATCTTCGGTGGTCAGAACTAGTAAACCTCGACGCGGATGAAGGGTACGGAGATCCAAAGACCATCGCCTTTATAAGCTACGATCACACTTGGAAGTGTGACTAACCAGGAGAAACAAACCCACCGGAAACAGAAAAAAATCCACCAGAAACAGAAAAAAACTCCACGAAGGTACGTCCAGTAGATGAATAACACCAAATCTAGACAAAACAAAACCACTTGAAGATTCAACTAGAAGAAGAATGTCACTATATTTAACAGTATACGTAGGTTTGTATTTGTTTGGATACCATGTCTAGAAGGATCAGAAATAAAACCATCTGAAGGATCAACTAGAAGAAGAATCCTTTCCAGCTGTGGTCAATGAAGCTGATCAGGAGATAAGACCACTGAAGTGTTCTATGAAAGGACAAAGAGGAAACAGTAACCAACTCCCCGATGGTGCTTCGAGATGGGGATGGTGCTGAAAACAGTGAAAAATACAAAAAGGACCCTTTTTTCAATGTTAAAAATCTTGAAGAATGCACCACATTCAACATTGTTGGACTAATACTGTTATTTCAATCATGAACAATAATGAAGTCTGAATCTCGTCTTTATCCGTAAATTTATAAACAATGATCAATAAAAGTACCACAACAAAGGTGATGTCACAAGCCTTTTTATTCAACAAAACTAACAGATACAGACCTATCTGATATGCAGGTACAATATTATTTTGGCTGCAAACGTTAACTTTCTTAATCCAAATTCCAACAAGTGCTAAAACCCTTAATCACAGAATAGGAGACATAGAAAAATAAAAATTTCTTCGAACCTGGTATTTGGAAAACTCTAGGCAGTCACAATAATAATAGTTTCAGAATGATAAGGTGCATACCAGAAATAGCAATGCAATTGCTAAAACTTACTTAGAAAGAGTACAACCCACAATGTGTGGTGGAAATACTAAAAGTTAAAAAAATATATACCTACAGACTCTCCTTTTTTAATAGTCTAGAACGATCAACAATAAAGAAAATGGAAGCTTATACAACGTATTGAAATAAAATTATCAATTTTATTGTGGAAAGAAAAAACTGAATGTAGATACCAACAAAAAGTAGCACCATGCATGCATCATTTCAGGGGTCCCAATCATTCAGCGTCACTCATTACCCTGTAGAATGTCCTAACTTGTCATAAACACAATAAAACAAATCAATTCGGAGTCGAGTGTTTTTTAATTACTCCCAAAAATCGTTTGTCGATATCACATACAATACCATTCCTTAAATTCTGCCTAGCAATAGTTTTCATGTTCGAGTACAATTTTCTCAAATTTTCTTTGCTTCTGTGGACCTTAGAGGTAGTAAGGACGTTGAAATCCGATTCGACTTGCTTCCAAATGTGATCCCTGAGGCTTAGCTTGCCGTTGTAGTACAGTTTATTTTGCGGCAACGTCAAGTATTTTTCCAGTATATTGATGAACAATACTTTTTCCGCAGTGGTGAAATTCGGATTCCGAATCCTGAAAGCTGTGAAAATACTCTGATCGTTAGTTGTCACGATTGGTGTAAGAACTGATTATTTACTAGTGCTACTAGGGCACACCAGACATCAGACTGACTACTGGTCTGTCAAAAGAAAAATGTATTTGAACATTAATAATTGATAAGAGGACCAAGGAAAGGCACAAATTTTTGGAGGGTAACGAGGATGAAACTTCAACTGGCCAAAAATATCAAAATTTCACTAATATTATTCCTTAGTTTATTTCTAGCTCTGAAAAGGCCTCTTACGGTCGTAAACAAGTACGGAGTAAAACATTAGAAACATTTTAATGAGACATATTCTCCCTTGGGAGGCATACATAAGCTTTGTTTCATGCATTAAGGAAGTATAATATACTTCATATTATGAAGAGACGCCATTAGACAAGGTTTTTGCGTAATAATTATTAATTATTAATAAATAGCAAAGGAATCTTTTTTATTCCCGGACAGAATAAACAAAAACAAATCGGAATCTGAGCACATAGGATGTTTGGTGGAAATGAACTCATACTTGATTGGATTGACAAAACTAACAAAAGATTTTAATCAGTGCACTAATATTTATACTAATAACTACCTATGAAGGTATGAATTGTATGTTGCTGTTAAGGTACCGCCTTGCGCCATTGTCACTGTACTAAGAAATAAAATAATACCGCAATCCTTGAGTAAGTTTCTTCATTACTGTGACTAAGGTACGAATCAATAACCGTATTTTTCTTTAACCAATTTCTTTGACCAATTTTTCGTTAACACCGTCCAGTTAAAATTTGGTTGGACATTTCATCTGTACTAAATGATTTATCTAAAAAGCCATACGTACAAGTATAATCCGATTTTTGCGGCTCAGTTCTCTAGACACAAGAGCATACACAGTAAAATACTGTTGTTTTTTTCCTCAGAGCACGGTTCCCCGTTATATTCAAAGGAGCGAATAATACAATTTTAAAAAACTCATACCCTGTATTGCCATTCAGAAACACATAGAAGGAAATGAACTCTACGATAGATTACCAAACAATTCACAAATCTTTGATCCATCGGACAAAGTGTACCATTGAATCGAATTGACTCGTGCACTCCATCTCATATTTTTGTACAACTTTTTTAGGGCACCACCATCCCTGAATATTTTATTGGAGCTCTGACGGTTGAATTCCACCTCCACCCTTCTCCAAATTTTATTTTTCAGAATCCACTTTCCGTTGCAGAAAGCCCTGAAGCTCTGTTCACTCGCCATTAGTGTTTCGAGAACGTCAACCAACAAGACCTTTTCTTCGGCAGAGTAATTTGGTTTACGAGGGCGTACCAAAACTGTAAAATCAATTCGTTAGTTTAAATATGTAGTTGCAATTACCAACTTACTGGTCTTCAGTTTTGTAAAACTCTAACCACAGTATCCAATAATTTACTGTTGCGAATTCTTATAAATTCGAATAGTTCAGAAGTAAAACTAAAAGACATCCTGAATTTCCGGAGTTTGCTCAATCTCAACTCCACAAAATATTTTCCTTACATCATGCATGTTGTTCCTCTCTACCTTAACTCGCCCAAAAAGCGCTCCGACAGACTTCTAGAATTCAAAAGCTTTTAACCTTTTTTTTATGAGAGATTATTACTTGAAAAAGTAGTTTGTAACATCCTGTCCTGTGGTGTTGGAAAAAAGAACATTTGGCGTAGCTGCAATTGGTGATGGGTGGGACGCAGATCGACACAAAAATGATTAACCCTGGAGTTTTTACAGTCCCGAAAATTCTAAAGATAAATCCTACCTGGACCCTGCTACAGGTCTTGAAGTCATGGAAGTTTGAGAAACCTCTGATTACGCATCATCCACGTAACCACAAACAAGGATTAAACTAAAATTAAAGGGCTTGTCGGCCGATCACCAGCCAAAGGTCAGCAGTGTCATTTATATCTAAGTTTCATTTTTCACAAGTGAACTCTATAATTTAACGAAATAATCGAAAGAGTTATCAGATATGGCTAACGTTAATGGACGCTCTTTCAATCTAGCCCTTAGGTCAACTCCAAAGTTTTAGAGATCTTCTCAATCACTTTATTTTCTTTAGGTTTTCTAATGATACCTATTCTTTTTCATCAAATGATAATTTATTGATTATTCCACAAATTTCATTCTGAAGGTATTGCGTTCCTATCAGACGTTTTTGTTTCTACATATCGTGTACATTTTGAACACGGACACAAAAAGATTATATTCAAAGTTGTGATTTTAAGCTGATTTCTTGTCATGTTTATTGTCAGCGTTTAACGAAATCGTAACACTAGAACAAAAAACATGAAGTATAAATAAACTCTAACACAAATTTCAATAAGGTGCTTACATCCATAGATGAGAGGAATCAAGTAAACGGGCATTTTAAAATGAAATAGCTTTATTATTGAAATTCGACAACAAATTCGAGTAAAACGCAAGGATCAAACTAACCTAATACCTAAAAGACAGAACAACAGTGAGTAACTACAACGAATTTGTAATCCGAGAAAGAAAATAATAAAATGAAACAATCTATATGAAAACATAAAAATGTACAGCATCAATGAAAATACATTTACAAAGTCATATCCTAGGTTTGAGCAAATCATTTTCAGGTATAAGAAGTCACTATTTACTCAATAATGCATTCATGATACAGTCACATCACTTTTTGTGTGTTTTGTCATTTGGATGAAAGTAAGAAAGAACTTTCATAACTATAATCGATAGAGACAAGAGGGGATATAGAAGATGAAAAGAGCTTTTGATGCATCAAAGGCCCTCTGAACCTGAAGAGAATATCACGATGAATGGATTAAATATTTACGATTAACAAAATACTGAGTGCAGATTTTTCTCAGGAGGCAAATTTGAATGGAATACAAGTTTTACTAATAGATCATTTTATTTCTAGCATCAAGGCTAAGGCATCACTGGGGCAAAAAGAACGAAAAAACAAACGCTCTGTCAAGGTAACGCAGGCAAACTATTTCTCGTTTTCAGAGGAATTTTCTGCTTGAGTTGCTCGAATACCACATTAGTATCCAACAGTTTCTTCTGTCCTTTCAATCTCAAAATGTCCATCACCAATGACAGAGTTGGTTCTTCGTGAGTGTCCATCCAACTAGTCTTCTTTGCTCGTTGATCAAGTTCTCCCAAAGATTTTTTAGGTTCTCCTTGTCCCGAGCAATCCCAGCAGGTGATAGGCTATTGAATTCGTGAACTATATCGTCCCAAGCCAACCCCCTCCTGCCTTTCACATTTTTTTCAGTCGGTATATGATGTGTAGTTGTGCTGAACTTTCGCATGATAGTGAGAAAAAGGTATTTTTCTTCGGAGGAGAAATTTGGAGCACGCTTCCGGAAATATTCGTCTTCCAAAAAACGCTTGGTACTCGTTGCTATAAAATATGAACACGTAATGAAACATTTAAATAGAACGAAATTTCAATTAGATACAGAATACAACTATTGAGTATCTATCACCCTACATGACAGTACCTAATGTAATAGGATAATATATACGACCCTTCGCCATAACAGAAGTTACTTCTAATATATAAACGACTAATTCTACCAAAGTGTAGGTCTCAGTATTGTAAAACATCAGCTGCACATAACAATCTACTCAAGAAGAACTACAGATATGTGAAAGTTTTGTTTGAAAAGGAATTTACTGAGTTGCTTCAATACTACTGGTTTCACAATACTACTGTTGATTCCAAGTTGGTTCTTGGCTCATTCTCCCGTCAAGTGCACCTGAGAGCAACCTTTTGCTTACGAGTATACTTACAGTATTTTACCTTTTATTGGCCCTTTTTAAAATTGAATTAAACCATTTTTACTTGAAATTAAACCTTTTTACTTCGAATTTGAGTAAAAAAAAAATATTTAAATTGAAAAAAAGCGAAAAAATTGGGAAACTTTTAACAAAAAGGTAAACTACGTATTATCTACACAAGTAGGATTCTACGACGGGGAAATAAAGCTACAAGTCTTATAAAATACATTAATGCATTTAGACATGTACATGACTCATCAACGGTAATTATGATAAGGCTTGAGATAACGATTAGGCAACAGATCAATCAATTTTATTAAAACCTGAATAAACATTTACTCGAAGGAAATAAAACTGTAACAGAAATAACCACTGTAAGAACTGAGTGTTCACGCAAAGCCGTGGGATCCGTAATTAGTAGGTAGGAAAGATTTTGAAAAGTAGAGATAACTAGGTACAACTCAATGGCACATGAAATTTGTGGTCCTAGTGCTCCTAGTTTCATACAAATAATAGATAGACAAAATCAAAATATTTTCCCTGGCAAATTGGGGCAGTGGCCGGACAGGTGTTTCTTGAGGGACGTCTTCCTTTTGGTAGCATAGCGACAATTTGGACACTTGAAGGACGGATCCTTTCCGCACTCGTACTTCTGATGGGTCGACAGGCTGGCGCGGTGTTTATATACCTTGAGGCACCCTCCGCAAGGCCAACCTAATTTTCAAAAAACAGCTCAACATACTTTTTTCAGAAGCAAATGTACGTATTGTACATATGTGTGATTAATTGTGTGCATCTACGCAATACCTTGGCTGAGTAGTTGGTAGAAACAGTTAACCATAGTTCTTTGAAAACATTAATTTCTTGATCTGAGACCATAATATGGTCTTATATTATTAATATGGTTTCTAATATTATTAGAAAGCGCAGGCAAAGAAATTCCACCATCGGGAAATAGTATCAAATAAATGTTGAAATACCTACGTTGTTTACGGATTCTGTGCTCAGCCTAGATAACGCATCATGGATGTACATTTTAGTGGGAGTCTGAAGAGTGAACAAAAGGAGTTGATGGAACCAAGGGAGCATTCATAAGGGAACTCCATAAATATGACTCAAAACTTCGACTAATGCTAATGACAATTCAAAGTAGGTAAGAATACAGGTCAATTCATCACCAGCGGATCGCAACTTTGGAACAGTAATTCTCAAACTGGAGCAAGGATAAGAGTTACACGTCTTATGGATCCAACAGTGACAAGTGACGGGATTATTTCCAATTTAAAAAATTGTTAACTGCTAAGCTCAAAACATTGGTGTTTACTCGTTACACCCAACATTATGGCTTTAGAAACACATGACTGTAGAAAGGTAATTGAAAACCAAATAACCAATTTTATTTTAAATTTGTTTTCTGCAAGTGCTAAGAAGTTAGTAACATGTGTGTAAATATTGACACCTTAGGAGAGAACATCAAACTATAGTTCATGATAGATTGGTGAATTTAAAAGCAATAAGTGAACTTTTCAAAGCTACATTCTGAGACTATTATTATTGATTAATATCGAAAATATTTATTGTCATCATTTTTATAGAACCACAAGATTGAGAGGCACTATCTCTTTCGTAAGGTGTCAGTATGGAAATATTTGGACCAAAAACAATGGTTAATGTAAGACAAAGAAATTACCTCATGCTCAAAAGACGATACCGCAAATATTAAGCCTTTCACCGAGTCCCCACCAACCGCCCAATGATGCAGATGATAGATCTACAGGCTGAAATTTCTACAGAAACAAGCGTAATTAGTGGTCAAAATGCTAATTTTTCAGGTACAACTACTGGAAATCACTAGAACCTTAAAATTCATGGTACTCAGGAATACTCATATTTATGAAGAGCGTTGGGTAATATCAGTACGTAAATTCTATAAATCAAAGTAGCGACCTAATTATGTATATTGAACCTCCTTTATCGTAGCCAAGAAAACTTTATTGTTTAGAAAGACATAACACTTTGCGCTAAACAGAATATAGTAATAATACAAAAATTCTTATTCACTTAGCACGCGTAGCAAGCCGTAGCGCACTGATGTTCTGCCACATCATCCTCACATTATTACGTCTCCTTGATCAAGTCATCATTGAGATGCCAAGGTCATTATGCTATATTATACTATATATTACCAATACGCATAAACCAATCCAATAACCTTCACTGCATGACTAAAGATGTGTACTACTTCAGAGACTGACACAATTTTATCCACGCATGTATGCGTTCGTTCTACATGGCTTTTCAATTTGTCGAGTAAGCGCATTTACCGCAAAGAATACTGCTTGCAGAGGGAGGCAGGAAACAAAATGTCTCTATACGTGCTATCTATCCCTAAAACGGGGTTTTTGCAATAGAAACACAGACAAAAAACTGCCAGAGTGTCCCCTTTCTGTGTTTCATCATGTGTATTACGAGATCACTAATAGAACTTACTTGAAAATCATACTCATCACAATCGAGCGACGCCTGAAACAAATGTTTCGAGGACGAGCCTACGCAACAAGACCTTCTTCCATGTTCCATATTCACACTCACTGCACTGTAAGGAACCAATTCTCAACGTTTCATTTCTCCATATAATCAGTCTCTTTTTAACAATATTTTCTCCTCACAAATTCACTGGAATATCGTCTTCCTCATGGTCTTGTAATTGAAATTATCACGATAATAATGCAACATTTCTTCAACTTTAATTGGACCCATTTGAATGATTTCTGCATCATATTCTGAAGCATTTCTTTCATCAGGTACCACGTCACACTCTGCAACTAGAAAACACATCGTAGAATCAGTAATATAATCAAAAGTAACAAAGCATGATTACAAAGTCACCAGAGACAACCACGTTTCACATATTTTATTATTTTGCACTTCATGAATAGGACCTAAAAGAATGTTGTTTCATTTCCGAACCCAAATTCTAATTCCAGAGCCTACCCTCAGCACTGCAACATGTTTTTGTGTTTTTGGCTTTTTCAAAACTTGTTATGGAAAATAGTCTACGGTCGAAAACAAGTTTTTGTCCATATTCAGTACTCTCCTCTCCCCTTTCACTTGTTACACCTAGCAGATCTGAACAGAAATGAGAAACAAATTCAGGTCAGTTTATATTCAATATTTTCCTAATTGAGTTCAACATAACTTTCAAAAAGAGTCAAACAATTCTTATAAGAAAAAATTTTAATTTAGCTATTTTTTAATATTTGATTTGAATGTTTAGTTTAATTTTTACGAATCTGCACCTTCATTCTATAGCATAGTGGAGAGTTTACGGAAAATGAATTATCAGAATTGCAGTGAATTTGTGATTTTTCAGTAACACGAAGACGCTAGGATTGGTTTTAGTTAGTAAGTACAGAGATGCTCTCTTCCGAAACCTCAATTAATAGTCTGGGAGCCCGCCTGAAAAAGGGCAATTGATCGATATAAAAGTACCACTTATTGAATTTGATAGTACCTACTCTTAGTGGTAATAAAATATACGCACGTCTGCAGTTCCAAAGCCGTCGGATTAAAAATGGCGGCCAGTGAAACAGTATCCAAAACTGTGAAAATCTGAATTACGGGTAGATAGGATACCTTTCGTCCTCTGATAATTTCATCATCCAAGGACAACCTAACCATATTCGTCTGTCACTTCACAGTGTCTGGGTGTTACGTGTAGACATAGTCAAAAAAGGGGTAACGACAGTTTTGTAGAAGGGTGACATTTTGGCCAATAATATTTCGGTTGGTAGATAACGTATAAATGCAAGTCTTCCACTTCAGTATCGCAGATGCATTCCGAAAACGCATATTTGGGGTTACAATCGACTTATTGGTAAAAAAATGAAATTTTTGGTCAATGACGCTAGAATGTACGTGTAATGAAAAATGCGAATCTCCCAATCAACTATCGCAAGTGCTGACGCAGTCCAAAATCACTCGATTAGGGGTCAAAAATTAATTCATAGATACTCGTAGATGACTCAAATCTTGGCCAATAATAGTAGGTTTGATCGGTAACATGAAAATACAAGTATGCCATTGAAGAGTCTCTGGGTTGCTACTGCAGATGAAGTCCAAAAACACACATCCGGGGGTCCGAAATGGACTCATTGGTAGATGAATGAAGTTGTTAACCAAGTACAAGGAGATAATTGCAACTTATTAATGCAGGTCTGCCACCTAAGAGCCGCTGAACCGCTGGTGCAGACAGACTTCGAAAAGTTCCAGTGAAGCAGCATGAGTTAATGAGCGAATTTCTAAAATGCCATTTCAACTAATTTTTGACTATTTTCGAACGATGAAAATTTTAAAATGAGGTTTTCTGATAATTTTCACGCTGATTCTGAACATCATACTTTAATATGTTCTAGTGGACAATTTCCACTAAAAAACCCAAAAAACACGTTTTTTGACTCTACTTTCTAGACTTTTGGACCTCTCAGTGTTAGTCAAAAATTCCGACCATCGAACTTAGTTTTTTCTAACTGAAATGATCAAATCAAAATATGATGGTTTACATTTCAAGATACGTAGAATCAAAAAATGGAATAAAAAATTGTCCGTCCCTAGCCGCCATTCGCCAAGTTCACATGGACAGATTTTGATGGAATTTGGTACATCAGCAACTTGATAGCAAGCGCGCACCAGGGAATTCCCGGGTCAGGGATCAGGAAAATAGATACCGCATATTTTTTACATACCGCCTAATTAATTTTTGGCTTTGGTCAAGGTAACGTCAAGACCCCGTGCATTGTTAGGGAATTTAAAGGACATTCCTAGTGGCCACCTTCCACCTAATGGTTGAGACCGGCGAGATTAAGGTGGCAGGAGGGGTTTGATGGGTCTTCAAGAAAATTAGGTAGGTACGCAACGCAGCTATTCTTATTTAATAATCTAAAACTATCCAAATATTCAAAAACCTAAAAATATGCTAAAAATATCCTACCGCTTAGAAGTAACATTTACTAACTAAATATTATTTATTAACTCCCAAAATTGATAATTAAGTACCTACACGTTCAAGGTGGCCCTTAACCATGCCAAATTTAAAAAGAACACTTAGAAATCTTTACTTTGACAAAAAATGTATAATTCAAGTCTGTTTTCTTATACCAAAACCTGTACGGTAAAGCTGGTTAGGTCATTGCGATTTTTAACGTAGTGGTGGTAACCACGTATATGGTGGTACAGTTTTATCAATTAGATCACAATGCCAGAAGTTTCAACATTTTCTTGAAAAACATAGAGTACATGGAGATGTTGTTCTTCTCTCATGGTTTCATGATCACTATTCAGCATGGTATGACAAACCGACCAAGGTAAGATGCACACCAAAACGCTGCAAACTATTACACAACGGTTTATAATTTTCATGAAAAGATCGTCCGTCTGTGAAGACCCTAAAGAACCAGGGTAGGTGGGAGGAGGGATCTTCGAGGGGGAAGGGACGAGACGAAGGTAGTGTATTCTGATAAATTTCACAATAATTGCCCATTTAACAATTGTTGTCTGGGTAGTTCCATTGGTTTTCTAAAAGTTGAACACTGTCTTAAAATGATGGAATAAAGTCATGGAACATTCTTAAATTAGGTAAATAATTATGTTCAATAACAAATGGTTGGGTGGTGACATTCGACTCTACAACCTTTGCTTGCTTGATGGGATAAAAATAGGAATGTTTCAAGTAAATAAATCTTTTTTTTTTGTTCCAAGTTCGTTTTTGTAGGTTAAAAGCTGAATTAACGATCAATTACTATCATGGAAAAACATAATTTCAAATTGAATAATTCCAATCATTTATTGGCTTAACGTTCTTCAGCGTCATCCAATAAATTCCGGTACCGTGAACCCTTTTCACATGTTTCCGAAGGGTGTCGATCCTATTAGTAAAAAAAGGGCATTTGGCGCAGTCGTACATCCCCAACCGATGAGTCAATAGATGTCTCACGAAAGAAGACTTATTTATAAACTTCAAGTGACAGAAACAACACTCTCCATTTTTCCTTCCAGACTGTGATTATCAAGGTAATGAGAGGCAAAATTTCGAGGTTTATCCTCAACAGCGCCACAAATAGGGCAAACAAACGGTTCCAATTCCAAATGTTTATTAACGTGACGACGTAAAAACTCTCTTTTGTCGGTCGAAAAGAAACATTTGCTGCACTGCATTCGAAATGTTGAACTCTGCAATGAAATTGATTCACTTTCTTTGCCGATTTTTGTATTCTTCAATGATTTTTTTCTTTTCTTGTGGATGTTTGCATTCTTACACGAAATTAGTTTCTTATTCTTGTCCATTTTTGTATTATCCAGTAGGATTGGATTTCTCTCTATGATGAGTTTTGGAACCTTCAATGAAATTGGTTTTATACTTTTGCCTTCTTTAGATCCTACCACACCTTCGTCATTCGAGTCGATCACAATAACTTTGCTTCTCAATTCTCGATCAACTCGGGGTTTAGTGCGGGGTTTTGCTACAATCACTCTCAACTTGTTTTATTTGTTTTTGGTTGTTGAGATTTCGTGGATCTCTGCACTGCATCCCTACTTCTTTCCACTTCAGTGGTTTTTGGACGATTCGCGTTATTCATCACCGTTTGATTCGTACACGGATTGGAAGAATCAGCACTGACTTTTGAAGGGAATAGATCCAACAATGCTTTAGACGGTTGAACACGAGAAGCCTTCCTTTTTCTAGGAGTAAATCTTCTTGGAGCCCCCCTCCTTCGGCGCTTTTTCGGTACACTGAAGGAGGACTGTTCTTGAGCTGGAGCGATTGCCACCGTGTCTTCAAATGGATTGTGTTCCAAGTGAACTACGCTTTGGTACCAATCTGAAATAATATGAAACATTAGAATACTATAGAATACTAATCATTCCAAATATATGATATCGTTCTTAAACCGCACTAATTAAAAAACTACTTCGTTGTTTAGTACGATAGTACAGTGTTGTGTAGTAATGGCGGAAAATAAATGTATCATACTCGTAGTTACTTGCTATACGTATGAAACTGCAAGTAAGGACAACGCACAAGTACGTATGCACAGCGCTGTGCGTATGTACAATGTAGAATCCGAAAATCGAATAAAAAGAATATCGGAGTTTTGAAATTCTTTATTCAAAAGAGTAAAATCCTAAATTATTCAGTTCTATAAACGCTTGCATTCGAGTCTGCATCACATTGGGACATAATTATGTCTTTAGTTCTCAAGTGACAATAAAACAAGCGGCATTGTTTACTACATTAATAAATATAAAATGAGACATGAATACCAAGAACAAGTACGAAAGAAATGCTTGATAAATCGAGAGCTTTACGACGAATGGTGAACAATTTCTG
The DNA here is from genome assembly GCA_009739505.2 of Apolygus lucorum. Classification (NCBI taxonomy): domain Eukaryota; kingdom Metazoa; phylum Arthropoda; class Insecta; order Hemiptera; family Miridae; genus Apolygus; species Apolygus lucorum. The sequence continues at coordinate 28,124,330 of CM019169.2, forward strand.
TCCTTTCAAAACCAAAGAAGTTTAATTTCCCCAGAAACGGCTTGATATACGTGAAAATTATCTTTTCGAGTCCTATGCCAAATTAAAGACCTAAAATGTCAAAAGTAATTTAGGGTGAAATTTAGGAAGAGTTATATTAATCATTATAACAACGTTTGGAGAATCGTCTTCTTCCAATTTTGTGCCACGTTATGAGGTCATAATGTAGCGCATAAATATGATGCCTACGAAAACCAGATTGATTCTGCAGTTGAAATGAAAATCCTGATTTGATTTAATATTTGTGATGAACAATTGTAGATCAGAGTGACTCCCAATCTAAAATTTGAAAATACCCTGACTATTCTCGGGCCGTATCCCAAATTTCCTTGGCATAAAAACATGAAAACATACCAACTAAATCACTCGGAGGAAGATGTGGAAACCCATTTCAATGAAACATGAAGAATCATGGAGGAAAAATTCATCTCCATGATATACATCGCCTCTGCACCATTGGCAACAATAAAAAAATCAGTGAAACATGGAAAAGGTATAACGTTGTATATTTTCACCAAAACAATAAGTAACAAAGTTTTATCAATTTTGAAGGTTGTGTGTCGATTGGGTTGTTTCAAAACTCTGAGATTTCTATTGGTTTACTTAGAAGAGAAGAACTTTTCTTTCCATAGTCTTGGCGATTTTTTCCGGATGTTTGGAGAACAAGTGCTTCCTCAGGTGGATCTTGTGGCGTCCGACATATTGGCAATGAGGACACTTAAAGAAGGATGACTGCCCGCAGTCGTGCTTCTGGTGGTAAACCAAATTATGTTTGTACTTATAGATGCGGCCGCAAACACCACACACAAAGCCCCGGCAGTCGGTTGTGATGAGACCTGCGCACAACGGAACAAAATGCTGAACGAAGATGAGGAAATGTAACACGGCAGTACATGAATAGGTAGAGTGAACTGGAGTACGCACTGCAGCGACTTAATTGACTGTGGAACTGAACATTTATTCATTTTCAGCTCTCCGTATTTTAGAGAAAAAACCCAGGGTCTAAAATTTCAAAATTCTGGGATTTTATTTTTAATTCGACTCATAAAACAATAAGATAAAAGGATTTATGAAAAATTAAAGATCAAGCAGGCTGGTTTTTGTCAGTAAGTTGTCAAAGGGCCTGGCTGTGGTTCGTACTGCAGACATAGGAATGTTGAAGGGTTGAGAGGAATTATTTCAAGGATAGTTCTAACAGGCTCAGGAACCAGTTTATTAAAAACAAAACTTGATATTACGCCATAAGAATTTTTACTCCACCTGAGCCTTCTCCGTGGGCCATATATGTAAGCTTAGTTTGCCTTACATGGATTATTAAAAATTGTCTACTGTGAGAGACATTCAACAATGAATTTGGGGTGAAATGAGCCGAAAAATAAAATCTGGAATATTCAAGTAAACCTAGGGAAAAAACGCCTGCCACGTTGGGGGGGGTCTTCGAAAATAGCACAACTTGGACCCAGAGATTTATAATAAGATGCAATTTATAAAGAACCGTGAAGGGAAAGACGAGCTCCATTTAAATTCATCAAATAAATTAAATCCGAATTTATCGTGAGAAATCATAATCTCAAAATCGTAATTCAAATCAAAATCGTAAACTCAAAATGACCTCAAGGTTTTAATTCTTTTGATTGTGTTGTTTTATTTTGATTGTGTTATTTGTATTGTTTTTCAATGCTTAGCGTTGAATGTATGCAAGGATTATGAGTATAAAGTACCTACGAATTACGATTACGCTTAGTACCTATAGGCGTACCTTGTACAAATTATAGGTAGTTGATAACTTAGTTTTGGTAGGTGAAGGAAACCAGATGAAAAGTAATTTTAAAAAAGTAACTAGATAATTTTTTTCTATTCGTATATTTTTTTCTTGTAACATTGAACAAAAAAGTGAAGTACAGTTCATAATATAATTTAGGGTTGCAAATAACCAAGTTTACAATATATTTATCAACAAAGTGGAATATTCTATACGCGAGGAACAAGAATGCATAGAAATACATACAGTGCGCGTTGATAAAACGAGCCACGAAGTTTCTCAATTCGACTGCTTCACAATTTTAGATAACATGAAGTTATTATCACGTCGTAATTTGCTGCCTTGAAAAAAAATCTGAAATAGATGCCTACAGGAATAACGCATTATTTTCAAGGACAATTTTTCTTCAAAAGAAACCACATTTTGAGCATGTGAATAATTTCTGGTGGATATTTTACAGTAACTCTGATGTCGTTGTGAATCATGAATTAACACACCAACAGATGTCACGTCAGATGTTACGTGTTTTTTTTTGTGGAAACGCCACATTTGTATAGCAGATTCGGATTCTACGTAAAATTTCATGAATGAAATTCATCCCCCCCTCTCGATTTTATGTTTGCGGCAACCCGGCTCCTTGTACGCTCAAACGCTGCAAATTATTACAAATGGTTTATTTTTTTATTGGATAGAATGCATAGAACTCGGCTTTTCCATTATACTACCCTAAAAAAGGAGTTTCCATTTGAAAAAACAGAGTTGGTGTGCCCTGCAGGCAAAAGCTCAGAGTTCAAAATTGATATATTCAAACTCCTTATAAAAAAGAGTCAATTAAAAAAAAAAATTGTATTTGTTTTGGAAAAGAACGATTTTCTAGAGGGCATCCATTCATTATCAGACACCCTGTATATTAAACATAACTTTTGAGCAGAAATCGAAGCAAATCAGTTGTAGAGCAATCTAACCATAATTTAAAATTCATTAAAAAAATATCAAAACATCAAAATGATCTATTGAACATTTTTTGAACAAAATCATCAGAAGGTTCTAGTTGACGTTCCCTCCTTCTAATGGCTACCTGAAGACGAGGACCACTGATTAGAGATAACGTGATCCGCCACTGATTGCAGAATGATGGTGAATTAGTGTTACGTGTTGTCAGATTTATCAGGCAATGACTCATCGTCAATGACGAAGCTGTTGACGTGCTCGTCCAGCATGTGCTGATCTAGCGAACCTTCCTTGTCGAAGAGTCTCTTGCAATAAGGGCATTCGTAAAAGACTTTCGAACCAGACAATTGTTGGCCGGAGTCAATCAGGATTTGTTGCAAGACGACGTTCTTTGAGAGATCGTCCGTCACATCGTCAGCGAGTCGAGTGCTAACGAGGTCCGCTTGGGAAGACGAATGTTGGATGCTGACGGGGGGAGCATCTCTCGCTGGCTGATGACGGTAGCTGACGAGGGGAGAGTCTAAGATTGCAGACTGACGAGAATTGCTGACAGTTGCAAAGTAATTTCCTGTTATCGACATTTCACTTTGAATACTCTCTGCATCTGCAATGAAATTTCAATTTCATTTGCAATATTTCAGCTACTGATGTTATTAATATTTAAAAAAATGGATTTCTCAGTAAAATCATTATAAAATTTGTTCCTTATGCAATATAACGCATATATTTATATAACAAATATTTTCTGAATGAATCGAGTTAATTCCTTTCTGGATTCAATTTTTCGTCAATCTGATTCAGAGAGCTTAGGAGCAATTTTCAAACAATCTTGAGAATATATCACATGAATTTTGTTTTGCAATAAAACTTGAAATTTTTGCTCAACTACGAGCAAGTAGCAAGGTTGGTCTTAATAGGTAGGTAGTACGGAATGTTTCCAATGATCTTGATATTTCAATGCCCCTTATTACTTTCTGAAAACTTGAATTTCTCCACAACAAAAATTTCGATAAGAGGAACTAGTGGAAATTGAACCATTTTTCGAGTGTAGGTACATTGGAATACCAACTTTGAGTCGCGAATATGAAGAGGGCTTACCGTTCAGTGAACAGTTTTGGTCTTCATAGCTTCTTTTCCTTGCCCTTTGCATAGCCTGTTTCGCTTTACTAAATGGATGACAGAAGGATGCTGCCGACTCGGGGTTTCTGCAATCGAAGAAAATAACGACAGTCAGTTTCAAAATTTGAATGCATATTTTCCCTCTTTTCTGAGCTGAGAGCTGAAATCATTGATCCTTTTGAAATATAATCAGATCTTGAATGTTTAAAAAAAGGCCCCTTCCTAACCATACTTTCCATGCAACCTCTTTATGCGTAATAAAAGCGAAAGTAATAAGAGCTACTAACCACGCAGATGTGTTAACACGTCAGATTTAAGTGTGATACAGAAATATTAACTCATAACTTGCTTTCATACAGGGTGTCTACACTTAAGATGGGCATAACTTCAGGGTTCGACTCTACAAGATATTTCCAACAAAAAATGTCTCGTAGCAATTTTCTTTTGACCCACTCAAAATTCCTTTTTTTCACTTTCAAAGTTTCTTTTCACGTTTTCGACCTTACGGCACTAATATGGTCATAACTTCCTTATTTCTCCTGAAAATTCAAATCTAACTACACCGTTAGAAAGAGCGTTAAAATCCTAAGTTAACTAGTGCCAAATCAAAATATTTCAGAAATAAAATACTTTCAAGAAATCAAGTCAAAAAGCAAACTTTAAAATTTTTTCGAAACTTGACTTTTTTTGACCCAAGTTTTCACTCTAAATCCCTGCCCATTTCGATGAGCGCTCTTCGGAGAAAACATGCTCAAATTGTCAGCTTTCCAACGGTCTATCAATTTTTCTTTTTAACATTCAAATTGGAAGAGTAAATGAAGTTTGAATGCCAGAAAACGTGTGTTTTACAGGAAAATCCAGTGTCAATCAAGCCGGTTTATGGTCCCCCTTGATCTCAAGATGGCTTGACGATTTTGGTATCATTTTCTATGTAATTTTTTACGATGAATCCAATAGTGATACTTCCGAATGATTCCGACTGCTAGAAAGTGGATTTTTCGAAGAAAACCATCGTTTTTCGTACATAAAATACGCATTATTCGTAGATATGGTAGTGAGCATGAAGTAACGCCTTTCTACTCAACAAAAACACCGAATTTCTTGCTGATTGAAGTTTTTGTTGAGTTCAAAGGTGTTACTTTATGATCACTACCATATCTACGAATAATGCGTATTTTATGTACGAAAAACGAAGGTTTTCTTCGAAAAATCCACTTTCTAGCAGTCGAAATCATTTGGAAGTATCACTATTCGATTCAGCGTAAAAAATTACATAGAAAACGATACCAAACTCGTCAAGCCATCTTGAGATCGAGGGGGGACCATAAACCGCTTAAAACACTGGATTTTCCTGTAAAACACACGGTTTCTGGCATTCAAACTTCATTTACTCTTCCATTTTGAATGTTAAAAAGAAAAATTGATAGACCGTTGGAAAGCTGACAATTTGAGCATGTTTTCTCCGAAGAGCGCCCATCGAAATGGGCAGAGATTTAGAATGAAAACTTAGGTCAAAAAAAGTCAAATTTCAAAAAATTTTAAAGTTTGCTTTTTGACTTGATTTTTTGAAACATTTTATTGCTGAAACATTTTGATTTTGCACTAGGTAGCTTGGGAATTTAACGCTCTTTCTAACGGTGTAGTCAGAATCGAATTTTCAGTAGAAATAAGGGCATGTAGAAATAATAAGGAACCACATCAGTGCCGTAAGGTCGAAAACGCGAAAAAAAACTTTAAAGTGAAAAAGAAGGAATTTAGAGTGGGTGAAAAGAAAATTGCTAAGAGACATTTTTTGTTGGTTTTTGTTGGTTTTTTTGTTGGTTTTTTGGTAGAGTCGAACCCTGAAGTTATGCCCATCTTCAGTGTAGACACCCTGTATTGCTTCCGGGTATAATACAGGGTGACTGGAGATGAGATATTCTAACGCTACGAGGTATTTGTGCACCTCAAATACAACAGAAAAGTTCCTCTTGACCCATATCCAATTTCAAGTGTAAGGTAAGAAATGGTGGTTGAAATAGTGTCTTCGGGACTTTTTACTTAACTATATTTCTTCAAGTATTGGTCCAAAAAGACAATTGACTTGAAAAATGTTCCTTAAGTAAACATAACTTTCCAAGATTTCCATTCAATTCTTGTAAGCACTGCCGTAGATAAGAGATTGCACAACTTAGATCTTATAAATTGCCGCTTCGCTGGGCAGCACAGCCATAATTATAATATCCTTTGAAGTGGTCCCACGTAAGGTATCCTGTTCTAAGCCGTAGCTATGTATATTTTGGATTCGATCCAAACAATTTGATATTCCTATTTAACACTTGTGACAGTTTAACAGTAGTCACCTTTTCACTTCCTCGTCATAAATTATTCTCAGGCTCTTGTCTTTCTCGTCTTTGGCTCTTTGCTTGAGTGTGTAGTAGAAGATCGTTCTGTCAATATCCTCAGGATCATGATTGTGCCTCCTCAATATCTTGATGGGAGAGTATCGTGGCTGCAAAAGCATCGACGCCCTCGCAGGACACCTTTCTGAGGCGATCTTTCTAGCCCTCACGCAACGTAACTGCCTATGAATCAAAGCTTCGAATTAAATTACGGAAAAAAGAAGATAACGTCACAACAGTTAATCGATTTCCGAGTGAGCGCAGGTAACTTTCTTCTGACGTCGCTCTAATTGCAAACGCCTATTAAATGGAAGTGGCGCATACCTTCTTCGATATGTACTTGTAGGTTCCAAGAATAATTTGAAGAGTATTATGTGAGTACTGAGTATTAAAAAAAAATGTGTTAAAAAAACCCACAATAAAGTCAAGGGACTAGTACTTATTGTTGGTTTTCGAGTGTCAAATATTCCCTTTACAACTGATGCTACTCAAAACTTGAAAAAGGGATAATGCATGTTAATGAGAGTACCAATTCCAATACACATGTTAAATTTGGAACTGTAGACATTCAATCAACAACAATGACAAATACAGATATAGTAGCAGATCTTTTAAAAATGTCTTGGACCAAAGGACTTGTTTTGTTAACAGATTAATTTCTCATTCCTAACCGCCTGTGTACAAAAACTTAGATTCTACATACCAGAACTAATATAGAAAAGGTACACCGAGTTATATAAGTTTCTAATCGTCAAGTATCATTGATTAGAGTATGATAACGTACGCTCCAACGGTATGATTTCAGCTTGTTTTGCTGGTTTTCTCTAAGGATCCTCTTTATTTCACCAAGCTCTCTTCAATATCGTCAGGAAGCGATTTTCTCAAGAGATTTGTCATCATAGCAATATCTTAGCGATCTTTCTGCCCAACCAAGAAGAGTTTTGATTTTGCAAACTTTAAAACTTGCACTTCCAAAGGAGGATTTTCCTAAGGAGGATTTTTTGTTGGTGGAGTCATTGAAAAGGCTCGTCCGTTCTGGAAATTTTTTGAACTACAGAAGCATTTCCATTCCCCAATGATTTGACTGTAGGTTCTGACGAAACGTTTGGAATCGCCACGGGTTCCAGTGCTGCAACTCTCAGCATCGTAGTACCAATTTCAAGTGGATCCACAGCGTCATCTTTATTAGTTACGTTAGGGTCGATACGACTCGGGTTGGGTCCTCTTGAAATAAAAGGCTCTTGGATTTTTCCTTTCTTTATAATTTAGCGACAGTTTCGCAGAACAACTCGTCTGCATCTTCAGGCTAAAAATTTTATAAAACAAAACAACGAACTATAAAATGGAACAGACTTTAAAAATGTGATTAAAAAAATAATAAAACTTAACAGACAGATCAACAATCCTATGCACTATGCCACTATGTCATAATTACCTTATATTCTGTAGTGTAGCATTCATACATGTGGGTATAACATTTTTCATCAGTCTTATCAGATGGGCTATCCAGAAAATTTCAAGTAAATCTTCACGACTGGAAAACAATTATTAACTACTTAGTAACAACACCGTGGCGTATTTCAAATTGAATATGCAACTACAAGAGAGAACCAGAGCATCCCAGGTAAGTTCAACCTCAAGCTGGGTCAGCCATGACAAGTTCCCACAGTAAATGTACTGGTACATAAAAACAAAAAGGTTGATAAAACTTTTCAGATAGTTTAACTATCTTATGTACTATTCTAATACGTCACAATTACCTTTTATTCACTAGTGTAGCATTGATGCATGTGGGTATAACATTTCCCATCAGTCCTATCAGTCTATATTGGAAGGGCTTTTCAGAAACCTTCAAGCCAAATATCCACGACTGGAAAACAATTATCAAATACTTAGTAACACCAAATTGGTATATTTCAAGTTAAATATGTAACTATAAGAGAGAACCAGAGCATCACCAGGTAAGTTAACCTCAGGCAGAGACAGCTATGACAAGTACCTACAGTAAATGTACTGGTACATACCTTGTCAAGTGAAAAATTGTTGTTCAATGTCAAAAACTCAAATCCTCCGTACATTAGTCCCAGTTCAGTGGGGGAATTTTTGAATAATATGAATGTAATAGTGCACATGAAATGAAAAACTCCACAACCAAGGAGAAAGAGAAAACACCATTTTGAAATGGAGAGGCAGTGTTGTCCCTACTTCTGCTGAGCACAGGACCTCCACGTGGCAGTATAAAAAATTTTATTTTCAAGCATTTTGCATTATTATATATTATAAACCATGTTATTTGGTATGAGAAACCGTGTATTCTACTAGGAACAAAACCGTTATTATAACTAAACATAAATATATCACACCATGGAGTCACTCCATGACAAGGAGAAAAAGATTTATGTATGGAAGAACCCAAAGGAACCTTCATCAGGTACATTTACGCGTCTCTTAGGTGGGAGAATAGACTAAGCACTGGTTCACAGTAGGACACGCCCAATTGTTACACCTAGATTACAATAATTTAATATCACAGTTCTAAAGGCTTCTTTGTTGTTACCTACCTCACCAAATTATGGTGCTTCGCTACTTTATCCATATGCATGTCTGATATGCTTATCCCTTCATTATGCATGTATGTATTCAACTTCATAACTAGCATCACTTAACAGTTTATGTATTTATCACAGTATAGTTTCATTATATCTTCTTATTTAACTTTATTACTAATATCACTGGTACATATCTCTATTTATCACAGTTAGGATTTCTTATATATAAGTAGGTAACCATTCCTATATTTGTCTTAAACATATTATAGGTGATATTGGTCTTAGTATTATTAGTCCTCAGTATTATTAGTCCTTAATATTGTTAGCCATGCCTATACATCTCATATTATAGTTATCATAGTTCTTTATAAATAAGTAATGTATCACAGTTATTCGCTCTTTGCATTTTGTCCCTTATCACTCTGATTCAGATAGAACTGCTGCTTGCATATCTCCTATCCGGCGATGGGGGCCTAAGCAAGTTGTTGTATGATGTATGAATTGAGTCAGACTCACTTTGTGCATTAATGCATTCTTTATCCTGCTTGATTTTAATTGCTTCCATCAATCTGAGTTTCTAGTGTTGGAGTGTGACCCTAAAATTCTTGGATTATTAAAATCAAAATTATGGTTCGGGTTACCTAATGTATGTTTTGTTAATGCAGTGCCCTGCTTTTCATTCCTTATATCACTGTTATGTCCCTGGAACCTTTTCTTAACTTTTTGTACAGTGCTACCAATGTAGGGTTTGTTACACTCACTACAATTAACTTGGTAGACTACCCCGCTCTTGTCCTGTTTCCCCGTAGCAGGTTTGGGGTTGGGAAGAACGTATGAAAGCTTATTATTACTTGACAGTGCCAACTTGTTATTAGGGGGTAGCTTTGGCTCTAAAGTTTTCCTAAGTCTGTTGGATACTAAGGGAACGTAGGTAAAAGAATGGTAGTTTATTGGTTGTTGGACGCTAGCAACACGAGCTTGGACGTCATCAGTAGGTGTATCAGTAGGGTTTAGGTTCAGCAAAACCTCTTTGTGAATATTATTATGATACCTACAGGGTAGTTGTTCTTTCTAAGTAGGGAAACAATAAGTTTCACATTGTTCTTGTGGTACTGTTTGTCACTCAACCGTGACAAACAGGATCTGGATATGGGCTCTCTTGGATATGGGCCCTAAATTTAACTTACCTTATGACAATAAATGTAGACCTGTCGAACAACTAATTATAGATGTGGAAAATTTAATTGCAAAAATGGACATATCTGAATTTGATAAAAATGTGGTAAGAGATGAATCAATAAACCATATTACTAACTATAAAAACAATAACACAAGAACACACCTACAAAATAAGTATATCCAAGCGACCAAAGCCACTCAAAGGTTTTTCAAAGATAACAATGAGTTAGTAGTTATCAATACGGATAAAACAAAAAAGTTGCAATTATGGATAAGTCTTTATATAATGAACGAGTACTGGAATTAATCAAAGACACTAGTGTCTATGAAGAAGTAAAAAATAAGAATGGATCCCCATGTGACCCTACAAACTCCATTCAGGGTCAATGCACCAAATTGCTCAAGTCCTTGGTGGATGAGGACATCATAGATGATAAGATCAAACGCTCCCTAACGACTTACACAGCAATAGCCCCAAAATTCTATTGTGTCCTTAAGGACCATAAGAACGATAGATTTCGTCCAATAAATCCAGCTTTCACATCCCCTACCTATGCAATTTCAAAATTTCTCCTGGAACCTTTAAAACAATTAGCTAATAAGTATAATACCCATCTCAGAGATACCTTTGAGTTTGTGGATTTGGCAAGACAGATTAAGATACCTCCCAACTGCAGTATGGTGAGCTTTGATATTGAACAGATGTTCACCAGCATTGATGTACCTAAGGTAATGGAAATTATAAAAGACAATTGGTCGTTAGTGAGCGAACACACCAGTATACCTATGGACAAGTTCTTGGCAATGTTGACTTTATGTACAAGTAACTCATACTTTCAGTTTGATGGACATTTTTACAGACAAGTCAGGGGGTTGCCGATGGGTGATTGCCTATCACCGTGCTTAGCAGCTATATTGGTAGGAGAACTTCTCCAGTGGGCTCTATATACTCACCCTCACTATGAGATATGGGCACTGCGATCTTATGTCGATGATACCTGGGCCGTGATCAGCACCAACCAGGTCCAGGGTTTCCTTGACATACTAAATTCGTATAGCCCTAATATCAAATTTACATTTGAGATGGAGAAATGCCATTGTCTGAGGTTCCTTGATGTGAATGTCCATCGCGAGGAGGGGGGAATTCTGACACCTAATTGGAGCCGGAAAGAAATTGCTAGCGATAGAGTACTGAATTATGAGTCATTTGCTCCCCACAGCCACAAAAGGAATGTTGTTTACAATATGTTTCAGAGAATGTACCGGTTGAGTGACAAACAGTACCACAAGAACAATGTGAAACTTATTGTTTCCCTACTTAGAAAGAACAACTACCCTGTAGGTATCATAAATAATATTCACAAAGAGGTTTTGCTGAACCTAAACCCTACTGATACACCTACTGATGACGTCCAAGCTCGTGTTGCTAGCGTCCAACAACCAATAAACTACCATTCTTTTACCTACGTTCCCTTAGTATCCAACAGACTTAGGAAAACTTTAGAGCCAAAGCTACCCCCTAATAACAAGTTGGCACTGTCAAGTAATAATAAGCTTTCATACGTTCTTCCCAACCCCAAACCTGCTACGGGGAAACAGGACAAGAGCGGGGTAGTCTACCAAGTTAATTGTAGTGAGTGTAACAAACCCTACATTGGTAGCACTGTACAAAAAGTTAAGAAAAGGTTCCAGGGACATAACAGTGATATAAGGAATGAAAAGCAGGGCACTGCATTAACAAAACATACATTAGGTAACCCGAACCATAATTTTGATTTTAATAATCCAAGAATTTTAGGGTCACACTCCAACACTAGAAAACTCAGATTGATGGAAGCAATTAAAATCAAGCAGGATAAAGAATGCATTAATGCACAAAGTGAGTCTGACTCAATTCATTTTTTTTTTTTTTTTTTTTTTTTTTTCAAATGAACTCCCCTCAAGACAAAATGTCTTTGGTGACGGAGGGGGCACGCCATAAATTTAAAAAAAAATAAATAAATCAAATATAATGGGGAGGACGCCCAGGACTCACCCGACGCCGGCCCTAGGGATAAGGGAAGATGAGGAAGGTGGGGGTGGGAGAGAAGGATGAAGGGAAGTGCCTCTATAAAACGACCACCAGTTCAAATATGAGCCGAGCAGGACACGGGTGGTGATACCACGGAGTACGCCTACCGAGATGCCCAACTCACGCAACTCCGTGGCACTTTTCCCGCACCACACACCGCGCCATGACAAGGTTGCAGCCATCACCCTGATGTTGTTGGGTGCCACTCCTTTTAGCTCCGACACTGCTTGCCGTAAATCATCTCTATCATACTTTCTTATCTTCGCCCGCCAAGTCTGCTCCATGTCCAAGCTGCCATTGACAACTTGGACATCCAGGATAATGCAAGACTGGTCGGGCTTGACGGCAACGATGTCGGGCTTCTTACCCTGGTCACTTGGCATGTGATACAATCTCTCTCTCTCAACATCCCAGCCGCTAGATGACAAAGCACCTGCTATCTGCTTGGCGACCGCATCATGACGTAGAATGCGGCCACCATGAGTCCGAGGACACTGCTGCACTACATGATATAAATGTTCATTTCCACTCCGACAGGCGCGGCAAAGGGGTAGGGTTGTCCCGCGACTACCTCTTGAACACCTCACCGCAGTTGGCAAAGATGCCACGCGGATGGCGTGAAAGTGTCGGTAGTCGCGGGCCCCAATGCCCTCCGAAGCCCAATCTACCCATTGGGATGAGACAAGGCTTTCGGAGCACTGTCGGAGTTCTTTACCTTCTACTGATTCATGCAGCGCAGCAGCGAACTCAGCAGACGAACTGGGTTTTGGAGCAGATGGTGTTGCTCGGTCGCACCATGCTAACTGCTGCCTGACAAAATCAAGATCAGCAGCCGCACGGGCGACCTCCCAGCTCGACCCTTGAAGGGCTAGCAGGCGCCGGCGGCGCAGAGAAGGGATACATGCCGAGAGAGACACAATACCAAGCCCACCGGATTTGACCGGTGCATGAACATAGGCACTTGGGACACCAGGTGGGAACTTCAGCCAAGAGCGCACAGCAGAGCGAACTTCTCGATCTAATTCTTGCAGCCTCCCTGCCGTAAGCCTGCCAAAGACTAACCCATAGGTTAGCTTTGGCAGTAAGTACGTGCGAAGGAGGCGCAGCTTCTGCTGTGGCTTCAATGGAGCCTTGGTAACGCGAGCTAGCGCTCTACCAAGGTCCACACGGCTGGCAGTTATAGTGGCCACCCCCATGAAGTCGACTCCAAGGTACCGCCAAACCTCCAACACGGATCGAGATGGGATGGGGGACTGTCCAACGACAAAACCCCCATCCACAACTTTCACCTTATGTTGGCGACCCGACGGGACCAAGGAGACCGACCCACACTTATCAGGGTTAACCACAAGTCCACACCCGGCTAGCTGCTTGGCAAATGCATTGAGGGCGATCTGCAAGCCCTCACGGGTTTCTGCGAGTAGGATAACATCATCGGCAAAAGCCAATGCTCCTACTCGCACCCCAGGGGCGAGATCAAACCCTACTTCTGTGGGCAGCTTACCCAAGGCCGTATCCACGACCAGGTTGAAGAGAAGTGGCGATAGGGGATCCCCCTGGCGTACCCCGCGCCCGACCCGTATATCCCCTTACACCTCACCTCCTGCCTCGAGGACCGTCACGCCTTCCTGGTACAGACAGGCCACATACTCGATTAACTGAGATGGGGCCCCAACACCACGAAGGCAATCGGTCAGGGCAAGGTGACTGACTGTGTCAAAGGCCTTAGCGACGTCCAGAGCGGCGAGATGGAGTTGCCGGCGTTTAATACGGGCCAGCGAGATGACAGTTTGGAGAACTGTAAGGTTCTCCGCTGTGCCATCCGCTGGCCGAAACGCTCTCTGGACATCACCAATGACACCAGCCACCTGGAGGCGAGATGCTAGTACTTTTTGGAAGTGGCGGAAGACTACCGAAGATACAGAGATCGGTCGATAGCCTCCAGGCCCACTTCCCCCTTTCTTGGGAATAAACACGGTTCGGGTACGGGTTAATGCTTTCGGGGGTCTTCCCGCAAGGAGGAGCAGGTTGAGGATGAGCAGCTTAATCGTCTTAGGTGCTTTATTCCAGCGTCGGGCGGAAACACCATCGGGTCCAGCGGAAGTGGAGTTCCTGACACGGCACTTGTGTGCCTCGTCAGACAGCACCGGCGAGCACATGATGCCGCGCAAGGAATCCCTGGTGGAGACTGGGGGAACCACACACTCCCCAGGGTCGTGACTGGGAGCACTCAGAAGGGGCTCCCAGAAATCCACAAACTCCTGGAGAGGGGGTTGAACTTGATTTTCCCCAGGCTCCTCCAGTACCTCCGCAGCCACACGCGCCGGATGCTTCCTCCACAAACTCTGAACCCGGTGGTACTCCCGCCGTCTTGCTTGTTTAGCTGCTCTGCGACCTCCACGCAACACCATTCTGGGAGGAGGTCCCCCCTGGTGCCGCGTCACGGTCGCATCCCCAACCCGCGGGAAGATTCTCCCTAAATAGGCTGCAACCTCGTCCTCCAGGTTATCCAGCCCTTCAACAGCCCGCCTCACCAGATCCTGCAGGTAGGTGCTTTCATAGCCTTCAATACGACCTACCTGCCCCCCGAGCCTCAGAACTTCGGTCTTCAGATCGGCAAGAAGACCGGAGGTCCCGGGGGAGGGATACTGAATGGCAGGCTGCTGCTCCACATCAGCAATAGGAGATGCGGGAGAAGCCCCACTGCTATTTGCCAGGATAGCTTCCTGGACAAGCTGCTTATAGTGGGGCTTCAGGCGGATGTTCTTGATTGCAATGACTGTGCGCGTGGGAAAACGTTCATTCAGATAAACATTAATATTACGTACCCCATTACGCACAGCCACTGCCTCATCTGCCGCCATCCTGCGCAGTTCCTCGGAAGCATACCTGGGCTGTATTCGTTCAATATCAATAGCAGCATTAGCAGCAACAGGATGCTTCCGTCTGATGTGGAGACCAAGGCCGGACCTGGTAGTGAATGCCCGCTCACAATGGGCACACTGGTGGTTCAAAGAGGCAGTGGATGAGGATGAGGGTAGGGATGATGAGGAAGAGGAAGAGGGGGAGGATGGCCGACGCCCCTGCCTGGGGCGCCTCTGAGCGCCTCCCCTAATACCCCGCGAGCCAATGGGCTGGCGGGGGTTATGAGGCTCATTTATATTCTGTTCCATAACAGGGGGGCGCTTGTGATGAAGGGTCAGGGAACCCGTTAACAGGGGTCCCCTCCCTGGTCGCCAGAGGGTCATTCAGCCACCCCTGGAATTTCAAGAGGGGTCCACCAGGGAAACCTAATGGGACCACCCTAAAGGGAAAGTATGAGTTACTTGTACATAAAGTCAACATTGCCAAGAACTTGTCCATAGGTATACTGGTGTGTTCGCTCACTAACGACCAATTGTCTTTTATAATTTCCATTACCTTAGGTACATCAATGCTGGTGAACATCTGTTCAATATCAAAGCTCACCATACTGCAGTTGGGAGGTATCTTAATCTGTCTTGCCAAATCCACAAACTCAAAGGTATCTCTGAGATGGGTATTATACTTATTAGCTAATTGTTTTAAAGGTTCCAGGAGAAATTTTGAAATTGCATAGGTAGGGGATGTGAAAGCTGGATTTATTGGACGAAATCTATCGTTCTTATGGTCCTTAAGGACACAATAGAATTTTGGGGCTATTGCTGTGTAAGTCGTTAGGGAGCGTTTGATCTTATCATCTATGATGTCCTCATCCACCAAGGACTTGAGCAATTTGGTGCATTGACCCTGAATGGAGTTTGTAGGGTCACATGGGGATCCATTCTTATTTTTTACTTCTTCATAGACACTAGTGTCTTTGATTAATTCCAGTACTCGTTCATTATATAAAGACTTATCCATAATTGCAACTTTTTTTGTTTTATCCGTATTGATAACTACTAACTCATTGTTATCTTTGAAAAACCTTTGAGTGGCTTTGGTCGCTTGGATATACTTATTTTGTAGGTGTGTTCTTGTGTTATTGTTTTTATAGTTAGTAATATGGTTTATTGATTCATCTCTTACCACATTTTTATCAAATTCAGATATGTCCATTTTTGCAATTAAATTTTCCACATCTATAATTAGTTGTTCGACAGGTCTACATTTATTGTCATAAGGTAAGTTAAATTTAGGGCCCATATCCAAGAGAGCCCATATCCAGATCCTGTTTGTCACGGTTGAGTGACAAACAGTACCACAAGAACAATGTGAAACTTATTGTTTCCCTACTTAGAAAGAACAACTACCCTGTAGGTATCATAAATAATATTCACAAAGAGGTTTTGCTGAACCTAAACCCTACTGATACACCTACTGATGACGTCCAAGCTCGTGTTGCTAGCGTCCAACAACCAATAAACTACCATTCTTTTACCTACGTTCCCTTAGTATCCAACAGACTTAGGAAAACTTTAGAGCCAAAGCTACCCCCTAATAACAAGTTGGCACTGTCAAGTAATAATAAGCTTTCATACGTTCTTCCCAACCCCAAACCTGCTACGGGGAAACAGGACAAGAGCGGGGTAGTCTACCAAGTTAATTGTAGTGAGTGTAACAAACCCTACATTGGTAGCACTGTACAAAAAGTTAAGAAAAGGTTCCAGGGACATAACAGTGATATAAGGAATGAAAAGCAGGGCACTGCATTAACAAAACATACATTAGGTAACCCGAACCATAATTTTGATTTTAATAATCCAAGAATTTTAGGGTCACACTCCAACACTAGAAAACTCAGATTGATGGAAGCAATTAAAATCAAGCAGGATAAAGAATGCATTAATGCACAAAGTGAGTCTGACTCAATTCATACATCATACAACAACTTGCTTAGGCCCCCATCGCCGGATAGGAGATATGCAAGCAGCAGTTCTATCTGAATCAGAGTGATAAGGGACAAAATGCAAAGAGCGAATAACTGTGATACATTACTTATTTATAAAGAACTATGATAACTATAATATGAGATGTATAGGCATGGCTAACAATATTAAGGACTAATAATACTGAGGACTAATAATACTAAGACCAATATCACCTATAATATGTTTAAGACAAATATAGGAATGGTTACCTACTTATATATAAGAAATCCTAACTGTGATAAATAGAGATATGTACCAGTGATATTAGTAATAAAGTTAAATAAGAAGATATAATGAAACTATACTGTGATAAATACATAAACTGTTAAGTGATGCTAGTTATGAAGTTGAATACATACATGCATAATGAAGGGATAAGCATATCAGACATTCATATGGATAAAGTAGCGAAGCACCATAATATGGTGAGGTAGGTAACAACAAAGAAGCCTTTAGAACTGTGATATTAAATTATTGTAATCTATGTGTAACAATTGGGCGTGTCCTACTGTGAACCAGTGCTTAGTCTATTCTCCCACCTAAGAGACGCGTAAATGTACCTGATGAAGGTTCCTTTGGGTTCTTCCATACATAAATCTTTTTCTCCTTGTCATGGAGTGACTCCATGGTGTGATATATTTATGTTTAGTTATAATAACGGTTTTGTTCCTAGTAGAATACACGGTTTCTCATACCAAATAACATGGTTTATAATATATAATAATGCAAAATGCTTGAAAATAATTTTTTATACTGCCACGTGGAGGTCCTGTGCTCAGCAGAAGTAGGGACAACACTGCCTCTCCATTTCAAAATGGTGTTTTCTCTTTCTCCTTGGTTGTGGAGTTTTTCATTTCATGTGCACTATTACATTCATATTATTCAAAAATTCCCCCACTGAACTGGGACTAATGTACGGAGGATTTGAGTTTTTGACATTGAACAACAATTTTTCACTTGACAAGGTATGTACCAGTACATTTACTGTAGGTACTTGTCATAGCTGTCTCTGCCTGAGGTTAACTTACCTAGTGATGCTCTGGTTCTCTCTTATAGTTACATATTTAACTTGAAATATACCAATTTGGTGTTACTAAGTATTTGATAATTGTTTTCCAGTCGTGGATATTTGGCTTGAAGGTTTCTGAAAAGCCCTTCCAATATAGACTGATAGGACTGATGGGAAATGTTATACCCACATGCATCAATGCTACACTAGTGAATAAAAGGTAATTGTGACGTATTAGAATAGTACATAAGATAGTTAAACTATCTGAAAAGTTTTATCAACCTTTTTGTTTTTATGTACCAGTACATTTACTGTGGGAACTTGTCATGGCTGACCCAGCTTGAGGTTGAACTTACCTGGGATGCTCTGGTTCTCTCTTGTAGTTGCATATTCAATTTGAAATACGCCACGGTGTTGTTACTAAGTAGTTAATAATTGTTTTCCAGTCGTGAAGATTTACTTGAAATTTTCTGGATAGCCCATCTGATAAGACTGATGAAAAATGTTATACCCACATGTATGAATGCTACACTACAGAATATAAGGTAATTATGACATAGTGGCATAGTGCATAGGATTGTTGATCTGTCTGTTAAGTTTTATTATTTTTTTAATCACATTTTTAAAGTCTGTTCCATTTTATAGTTCGTTGTTTTGTTTTATAAAATTTTTAGCCTGAAGATGCAGACGAGTTGTTCTGCGAAACTGTCGCTAAATTATAAAGAAAGGAAAAATCCAAGAGCCTTTTATTTCAAGAGGACCCAACCCGAGTCGTATCGACCCTAACGTAACTAAGTTCATGCACGACTCTGATATCCACATCATCTTTATTAGATACTATAGAAACGTGGGACGTTTCATGTCTCACAAAGTTAGTCAAGGAGTCAAGAGCAACCAGGACCATCGAGAAATTACCCAAGAATCCATATCAATTTGTGCTTTTTTCTCCTGCGAAGGCAGCTTTCCTCTTTCCTTCAACTGTAATTTACACCAAAACTATAACATGTAAAAATTCGGTCAGCCCAAAAACCAAGAAACTTCTCCTTTCTAACAATTTACATTCTTGTAATAAGAACAACTCAACATACAAGAACTTAAATGTCTTCTATTTAGTGTTCTGAGATGGTCCTCAACATTGACGAATAAGCAACATGAGTAAAAATAAAATCATTACATAACTTCTCCCACTTTTTAACAGACTTTCACAAGATTCGAGAACAGAGGGACTCAATCGAATTCATTCGAGTTTTCAAGTCTTTCAAAAAAGCTGAATGAAACCTGCCTAATTCATCAGTTAGGCGCTGGTCAGTCGACGTACTGAGTTCGCCTTAATACATTTGAGCAGAGCTGTCATTTGTTGATTAGTAGGCCTAGGAAAAGATAACTAAATCGCGAGTAATTAGACATCATTTAAAAAAGATGTACCATGTTCGAGTACAGGTATCTGTAGGTATGTACCAGGTTCTCTCCACTTGAAAATAGACCAATTCTGATCACACTCGAAAACCAACATAGCTTAAGCACAGATAAGATAGTTACATAATAAGGTCTACATTTCCATCTTCAGCTTCAACGAAAACACTAAAAAATCAAAAACATTAATAAGTACCAACTTATGTCAATACAATTTTGCGAAGTAAGCCAAGGAAAACAAACCGTTTGTAGACGGACGCAAATTGTTGACTATATTGGTAACCTTTTGCATCAACGTAGATGACCTTCCCTTCGCTGTACAGTTCCAACTCCGTTGAATCACCTGGGACATAGAAACAATCAAGTAAGGTGATATAGGCACGAAGGTGGTTTGTAAGGATCATCTTCGACAAGATCAGAAACATTAGTAATTCTCATTTATCTACACAATAGTGTCTAATAATGGAATTTACCAAAGGCGGAACGCCAACTAGCAATTATAGGTATCTTTAAAATCTACGCCAACTATATTTCAGGATGGGACAGATATTAGGTTACAACTAACTGGTGTTCGAAAAGCTACATCCTATAGGAGGGGGGCCTAAAGCACAATCATTTAGTTCTGTCACATTACCCAAATATCAAGACAGGTATCATATGTATTCACTTACCAGGAACTTCATCGTCCGAAATTGGTTCAGTTTTTAACGATTGGCCTTGGAGAGAACGCATATGAACCCTTCTATACCTTCTCATTCGTTGCAGGGCAATATTTTTAGGAAGAAATTCAGCACCCAATGGACACCTAAACATGCATACAACAAAACATGCAACCTTTGTTTAAAATACAATATCGAGTCATAGGTATCTGAGAATCACAACAGTAAAAACCCGTAGTTCTCCGGAATGAAAAAAATGGTCGATATACCAGTTAGAATGGTCAAACGAAATGTCATATTTTCAGAAACTTCAAAATTCGAGAAAAACCATCACTCGCTCTTACTTCTCCTTTTCATCGTCATAAATCTGCTTCACAGGCACATCTGGTTCTTCAAGAACTCTTTTCTTGAGGCACTTGGAGAACCTGCTCGCAATAGTTTTTTCATTCTCAGGAGGGTGATTGTGAGGGTTAGATTTTGAGGAAATGACGATGCGCGAGTCTGGAGGGTCCAGGGCCATGCTAGCTGTCGTCTGACATTTGAACTTCGCAACGTTGGCGAAAACACACTTCAACTGCCTGAAATTGCAATCAATCTATTATTTATTTGCGAAACAATTCCTCGATAAAATCAATAATAAATATGCATATAAAGAACACGCCATGAACTGACTGAGAGAACGTCGACTCGCAGTAAGGTAGGATAAAAATACTTCATTGAACGAGTGAGAAGGATTGCTATCCAGGTGAGGGGAAATTGGATACCTAATTAACTTGTACGAACGCAGGCTTCCCTTGCTTTGATCGTGACAACCAAGAGGATTTCAATGCTCCAAGGGTACATTTATTGCACATTGTGAGGAAGAACTATGATCATAAACATGCTGGCTTAAACTGTCATTGGGTGATTTTCCTTCATAATTTTACCTCTTGAAAGGAGTAGTGCTATGTTGGTAATAGACGTAACCCCTGTCATCTGTGAAGTGTTTCCCTCCTTTAGGTTTAGTGTATACACTAGTGATATCAGCGAATTTCAAATCATGACCTGAAAATTCAACGTTCACAAAAATATCATTGAAAATAGCGCATTGTACATTAAGTATTATTTAATTATGTTATATGATTTTTTTATTTTAGGTATCTAGTAACTACGATGAAATTTAAGACCAAAAGTTTCACCTTCTTGTCCAACAGATTTCTTCTTGACAATTTGGCCGACAGTTTTTGGCATTTTAATTAGTCGCTTTTCCTCTCCAGATGGCACGCATTCTTCATCATCATACCTATTGAAGCGCTTCATTGGCGTGGTCATGTCAAATATATTAACATCTTCGTCGTCCAAATTACCTTCAAACTTTGAAATGAAAATAAGTTCTCGAGTTAGAAATTTCGAAACGCTTTCAAATTTCAATCACTAACAACATTACCTAACTCAAAACTATCAGGTTATTGAAGTAAAATAAAAATTCAGTGAAACGCTAAACCCAGTGAATGAACGAACTTCGCATAGTTAATGAATTGTGCCTTCCAGTGAATAAACAAAAACAATCCAATGAACCTACTACCGAACATTTTCGAATTGTATTATTATTATCTACTTTTTTTTTCAAGGAAAATTAGAAATATTAATTTGCGGTCAAGGGATACGCCGCAATTTTTGCATCCATTTTTGGTTCATGCGACCACTGTACGGGAACTGTTACATTTCAGAATATGGTGTCCCGAAGTGGCCGCTTAGAGACCAGTTGGCCGACCCAAAGACGACAAATCAATTTTTTTTTTCAAAGTGTATTGCTAAGGAATAACCGTAATCGAGTCTGTTTGTCGAGAAAATGTTTAGAAGAAATTAGTAGAAAATTTGAAAAGTAGAAGATTTGAACGATGGCAGCAGGGTGTGACGAGGCGTCTGGATCTCCAGCGGCTCGTCCTCGACACAAGCGCTCACAGCGGCCTTCCTGCTAACTCTCTTATCTCATTTCACAGAGTACCTACCGGAGACAAGTCTCATGCTCACGCTCAATTTGAGTTTGTGTCGTACGAGGGAGGAGGCTATGGTTGAGCATAAAATGTTGCTAATGAGGGAAAATCAGGCATACTCGGGAAACTTAGCGAGTGGATTATCACTTTCCATGTTATTTTTCAGGCTGAAACCATTGAAAACAGTCCCGGATCATCACCTGGCAAGCTGTAGGTACTTTAGTGGGGGAAACGGGACTTTGCGTTCAAAAACCTCAACCTTCTGAACGGCCCACTGCTCCAGGTTTGTTTTCGTTGATTGATACTGTTGATTGATAAACCCATTCAACCCTAATTGGCAGCGTTTTCTCAACCATGATGATAAATGATAGGTAGATTCCTGGATCATTTCCCCCCACCCCCGGACGGCCCCCCGACCAAATCTGGATTTTCTATCCCCCAGGGAAACTATCCAAGAATCTAGGAAAAATAGTTGCAAAATGAGAGACCCCCTCCTTGACCCATTTTTGCCACTTTTCCCGGAAACCTGATAATGGAGAGTGGTGGGACTTTGACATTTTCCGGGGATGCAACCAGCAATAACTTCCGGACTTGAAGAATTTTCGTTCAAAATCCCGTTTTTCAACAATTTTTCTAAAAGTGTTCAAAATAACGTAAAACGTGAAAAAATCGCGAATTTGAAATTTTCAAAGTTTAAAACTCGGTACCCCCTTCCCTTACTGCTGCCTGTGCAAATTTGACACCACGTCTTCCTATCTAGGCATACTTACATACTGCCGAAGTTTCAAGGTGAGAGACCCCCTCAAGGTGAGTGAAGTTAGCAATAACTTTTTTGAAATATCCCCCCGCCCCCTGATGGTCGCCCGACCAAATCTGGCTTTGCTATCCCCCATAGAAATTATCCAGGAATCTAGGAAATATAGTTGCAGTGAGAGACCCCCTCCTTGACCCATTTATGCCTGGATTTTTGTCCCGGAACCCTGATAATCGCGAAACACATTTCCCCCTCCCCTCCGTCCCTGACGGCCGCCCGGGGAATTTTGACATTCGAAATCCATTCCTCTCTAAACACCCAATATCCTCACCAAGTTTCAAGGTGAGAGAGCAAGTGGTTCAGGAGATATAAAATTAAAACTGCGATTGCTAAACTAAACTCGAAGGGCGGTGGGACTTTGACGTTTTCGGGAGAAAAACATTCTCGACTTTTCTGTCTTTGCAATTCAATTTTAGGTCGGGAATGATTCATATTGTTGTCAAAAACAATGTTTTTCATATAAGCAATCCATACGAAAAGAAAAAAAGTTATTGCTAAACCGGGTGAAAGTGGAGTTGAGGAAAAAAGTGAGAAACAGACATGGACCTAGTAGTATCTCTAGTAGGACACTCTAGTAGGATACTAGGTCCATGGAAACAGAGGAGATAAGAGAGTTAGCAGGAAGGCCGCTGGGAGCGCTTGGGACGAGGACGAGCCGCTGGAGATCCAGACGCCTCTCATTAAGTTGCTCGCCTTGAAAAAACTATCGTTGAAAAACTATCCATGCACAGAGAAGAGGGTTTCCTAACGATTGAACCGTATTACGTTATCCGAAATGACGATCTCTTGGATACTACAAAAATACTGCTCACACACACGCCTGCGGCGTAAGTGTGTGCGTTCAGGGATGCCTGCCTTTTTTTCAAACGTGTGATCTCTTTAATTAATTTTTCTACCACATGTTATTGTAACATTGGGCAAAAAGTTGGAGTATATAGGGTTTTCAATGGTGCTGAATCCAAATTTGAGGTCAATAACATGAATTTCCGACCCACTGAAATACCCCATTGTCAGAAAGAAGGGTAAAAGCTGGAGTCGGCACTGGCCATATTTATTCACTTCACTGCGCGGAGTTTTCATTCACCGGGCAAGGGATTCACCTTATCGGTTGTGGTTACGCATCGTTAAGTCAGTCCAGAATACCATAGTTGAGATAAGTACTCACAACACTTGGATACTATCGAGATTTCAATCAGTAATTACAGATTTTTATGACCTAATAACATGATTTAACAAACAAAATAAAATTACCTGTTCGTCTGTTGCTTGCACTTCTTTCTTATCCGTAGTCGAAGCGATTTCCGTGGTTAAATCTTCGTTTTTCACCCAGTAGATCCTTTTGGTATTGTCACGCTCATCTATTTCAACCACCAACGACGTGAGCCCCTTCCCTTCATTTTTACGCTTTGCTGTAATAAAAATTAAAATCAGCAAATTACTATGAGAAGCAATGCGTTCAGCATTTAACATTTACTTACAAATTTTACAAGCTTTGGATTTACAGAAATAGAAGAAAAATAGTGAACCGATTATTTAAACAAATGGCACAAGATTATTTTCTTCGAAAATCCAGTAAAAATGATCTCAGTCACGACCAGACAATAACTCCAAGAGTATTGGTAAGAACATTCGAATTGTGCTCATATACGAAAATATTGCTTAACGAAGCTAAATATTATTCCAAATATGTTCTAACAACGGGGATACATAGGAGTAAATATCTTTCCTCCCCTAGGATGGACCAAAGGTTGAATAAGAAGTAAGTACGTTAGGACACCAAAAAGTACTGATCATACATCTTTATTAAATTACTAGTGATTTCAAGAACATGAAATCAACCTAGCACAAACCCTTTTTCAGTCTCGCCAAGCTCTGCCAAGGCACTTGTTGCTGAATAACATTTTTTCTAATGCTCATCAATACAAAAATAGATCGTGTCTTGTATTGAAAAATGTAGTTAACATCACTATAAACTTTTTGGTGAACTGAATACTAGATTGTGCAGTTTCAAAACTGTTCTCATACATGAAAACATCAAAAAAAGAAAACGTGCCCAGAAAAATACACAAAGGGACAACATTAATTGGCATAAGTACCAATATCATCACTAATTGTTATTAATAATTTATCGGAAATTATTCAACCAGAGTACAAATTTACTTATTCCAAGGAAAGCTTGCCTAAAAACCGTGATAAATGCTGACGACAGTACTGGTCTGAATCTTGACATCCTTAAGATGAACTGCAGACAACAGAAACTTGTATAGACAGTAGGAAGAAGGTTTGGTAGAAGGTGATAGAATTGAAGAAAGGCCCCTAAAAGTCTGGAATGACTATCAAAACTTCAACAACAGTGCTTGTGTGGGTTTATCAAATGAATTGGGTAGGTTGCATTGATGAGCAACAAAGGAAAGTCAAGTATCAATGTAACGCAGCTCTAGACCCTCCAGTGGGCTGTCTCTCTTTAAACTGAATGGTCAGGCCCGTAATGAACAAGCAAAGTAAGTGGAAACTAGTGGAAGCACGGTGAAATGAAGTAGATAACGATCAAGCACAAAAAGTCAGCTCATCACCAAGTATCAGCAGCTCATCATCCCATTTAACTAGTAGGGTGTAAATAAATTTAATGGTTCAATTTGTCAATGCTAGTGATTGCATCATCACAATTTATCCATTCTCCTTCTCACGGACTCAAAGTCACTACCACTGGAGTCGTCGTGAATGACACGGGCGTGAGTCAGCAGTGACTTCCTTGAGCGACTCAAGAATGGACACTCCTGACAGTTGAAAGTCGTCTCTTCACAGCACTCGTAGAACGTGTGGAGTTTGAACCTGGAGAACAGCTCAAAAGATTTCCTACAAGTTTTGCACGTGTAAGGAGACATCTTACCTGAAACATGTATCGTCCAATTACTGCTCCTCAGACATGACACATCAACCAATGTAAAACGGAAATGATCTAAAAATGATAAGATTCATAAA
Organism: Apolygus lucorum; assembly: GCA_009739505.2. Classification (NCBI taxonomy): domain Eukaryota; kingdom Metazoa; phylum Arthropoda; class Insecta; order Hemiptera; family Miridae; genus Apolygus; species Apolygus lucorum. The sequence continues at coordinate 28,150,123 of CM019169.2, forward strand.
TACAGAACTGAATGAAAATTTTTTATTTCCATTTTTTCTTAACTTTGTGAGTTGCACTATTCATTCGTCAGACAAAGAGAGGAAGTATGAAAGGGCGTGTTACTCGACCAACACTTGTGCCTTCATTATTCAACTCCACGCATAATACTTTTTGTAACTGCAGGTTTGAATGCACAGTATTTATAGATTGGTTATAGAACTACCTCCAGCAATGGTATAATGTACCTGATTAGTTGAAAGATTGTAGACCAACAAGGTTTTTCCGATAAAAAGACTTGAAGAAAATTGGATCTAAATTGTCTTCACCAAACTACCTAATTCAGTTCATACAACAAAGATCCTGAAAACAAATTGAAAATGTCAGTTTTGGATGTAAGTAGAAGCTGTTGAATGAAATTGCACACTTTAAATCAGTGAATGTATAAAGGAAAAAGATAATTTTTTCGAATATATAATTTCTTCAGACTTGGACACGTATTATACAACTCCATAGAATAAATTGTTTGAAACGCTACTGTAACAGCCCTTATAATCATTACCGAGGGCACACTATTATCAACATCTAGATAATATACAATCTCAGGTCAAATTGAAACGAAGACAAATAGATTACATAAATGTTACTGCCCCATGAGGTAACTTCCAGTAATAATCTAGTAAGCCAATTGAATGGTAAAATAAATACACCTAAAATGCACAACATCAATATTTTCGAAATTGAGAATACCTACAGAGCGTTCAAAACAATGTTGTTCTATTTTAGTCCAGTCGCCAGGTGCCTCTAAACGGACTTGGGTTTGCAACGTTTTTTGTAGAATTTTTCTCAGCGGTATTATAATTATGTTTTTTGGGGAGCTCAACACGAATCAGAAACCAAATTTGGATTTCTGTAGCTCGAAAATGGTAACTCCTACGTAAAATCTCTTTGACTGGAAGTTGTAGAACATATAACTCTGCGTTTGGAGAGCACAAAATAGTTACTTTAGGTTAAACGAAGATTTAAAATTTAATGGTGTTCTGAACTACAACAAACGAACAATAATGACTGTCGTTCTCGAAAATCCAGTTTTGAAAATTGAGTTTTGGTTTTATCCAGTTTTACTTGCCTCGTAATCATGTGTTCCGTAATAATTGGGCATCATAATACAGTTCAACGTTTCAAGCACTCCTACCTTCCTACCTAGATGTCTTAGATTCTTCATTTTTCCACGGGACGTCAATGATTTTTTACCTACAACACAGAAATTGCGTGGTATTTTTGCATTTTAACGGTGTTTGGACCACAAATTTTGTTGAGAAGCTTCGGAGACGAGTACAACGAGCACAACAACAAAAAACATAATATAAAAACATAATATAAAACTGTTGAGAATTTTACACCAAACGTTGCATCCACAAAACACTTGGTGACTAGACTGTATGACAGTAGCCCCAAAAATCCAAGTAAATCGTAGAAGGTGAACAACAATAAAACTCTCTAAAATAATATTGTGACGAGTTGAAATTATTTGAAATCAATAATAATTACAGGGTACGCCTGATGATCACGAAATTACATAAATTCCGAATTCAAGTATGTAACTTCACGTTTGTAGATCCATGTGTTTCACCCAACTCAGCTCAGGGGTAGTTCATTCAGAAATGAATCGGAATATATGGAAAGAGAATTCGTTCATAAAATAACTTAACCTTAGGAAAACGTAAATAATTCGCTTTTTACTTAGGACCTTTCTATAGACGAATAAGCTTATCAGCTTCCGCAACTAACTACGTTATCAACAATGTTTCTTGATCAGGGACATAAAAACACTTCAGGTACGAACAAACATAGTTAAGTAGGTACGTACAATATTATTGCAAGATTATGTGGAGTTTGGCCGACTTGATGCTCACCAAACACACCTACAGGTAACTCAGTTCGCCATGATTAATAAGAAGCCTGGATACAATAGGCACTATATACTCCATATGAATCTTTTAGAATAGTACCTCTGATACTACAGTTTATACTTCGTACACGCAATTCGGCTGAAGCGCTTTGGGGTCAGGTTTCCTGTAGATGATTTTAGTTCGTGGTGTTTTCCTGACCACGAAGTCTCCAATTCTGGAATCTTCCGTCTCTATAAAATAAATGAAAGGTCAGAAAAGAACCACCGTTCAAAACACCAGAGAAATAAGTCGATATTGTATTATTCCTGTTACTACCTCGGTGTTCATATTTTGGTTGCATAAAAAGTAGTTTAAAAACCATGAATTAATCTCACACTGGTATAAAAATGTCCGACTCAAAAAACGTGAGATGTCAAGATGAAGTAAAAAAAAAAAAAATAATTGTACAACTTATGTTTATTAATTTTTAATCAGCGTCAAACAAATCAGATCAGCGTGTTTGTCTTTAAAATCCAAGAATACTTGTTACACATGTTTCATATATTGTAAAAGCCCCCTTATGAATTTGAAGAGCCCCTGAATTAAAAGTAACAGGGATTGAGATGGAGTACGTATAATTTGACTCAAGCTTAAGTTTCATATTTGTTTTTAAAAAAACTTGATATTTTGTTTTAAAGATTAAGTTCATTGGCTGGTCCGTAGCCAGGATTTGGATTCGATTGGGGGGGGAAGGGGGGAATTTTATCGTAACATACTTGTTTATTTTTCTAGATTTGCGATTTTTGGATTGGATCGAGGGTAAAATGGAAATTTATTAAACTTAGGTATGGCTTTCGATGTTCCCTTCGAATTTGGTTGTGAAAAGGCATTCCTTACATCGGAAAGTGAGATATTTCCCAAATCCGTAGCTGTAACACGGCAACAGGAGCTCTGAACGAACAGAAAAGTGAAAAAACCCAACTTATAATTAATTATCTTACCGCAGATAGTTTTGGATCAAGACTGCTATCTACAGTGCACAAATCAATACAATCCTGCAATATCAAATCAATGCAATCCTGCTAGGTCATTCGAATAATAAACCATGTGTTAATTATAATTAATTTATTCAGCCGCTTTTGCTCTTATCAATTTATTATAAATGAGGTAGGTAAACAAATAACCTATTTACAAACTTATAGAATTAGGATGTGGAATGAGAGGAAAAATTCCTCTCATGGATGAAACTAACGCTAGTTTAAATTCAAATTCGCGATTCACGAAGTTTTGGAAGTATGAAGTGGTCCATCAAGCCAATTTTATTTTTCCAATTCAACGCCTTTAATCGTTCATACTATTCAACACATAACCTCAACTCGATAATGAAGAAAAAATGAGAAGAGAATACTGTAAGCAGTCTGCAACAACATAAGATTTCCATGTGAAACAAATCCAAACGTGTCAGTCTTGTCAGGATGAAACTACAAATGACAACTACTTATACAAGATTCATTATTTAATTATACATTTTACTGACGATTTTAAACGTAGTGACCTTGAACAAGAATTGTTCAGATCCCAATGATAGATGTACTGCTTCGATTACTGGGTCTCAGGAGCCTGAGACCAGAAAGTAACCAACCACTATGGATGCTGTGGCTGGATCAATCGGGAGTATCAAAAAATTTTTTATGCATATTAATCACATGGCTTTTAAGATTCCCTTTGAATTTGGTTCTGTAAGGACAGTCGTCGCATAGAAATGTGGGTTCTTTACCACATCCGTAGCGCTTGTGGGTCCACAAGCCAGCGCGGGACTTGTACTTCTTCCCACATCTGTCACATGACATCAGGAACTCTGTGTGAATTAAACAGACAAGTGAGAATTAACACTTCTAACACGTGACGAGTACTTATCGAGTAAAAACATTATATTTCTACTCACAAAATTGAAATTCGCGATCTGAAATAAGTTGAAGAAACTAGTTTCCATAAATCATTCGTGAGTTGAGTGGTGTGAAGCGACAGAACTTCGCAAACCATAATATGAAAAAACGCAGCAAATTATTAAACAAAAGTGTATTATTTTTCTACATAGATCACTCGTCTGCAAAGAACACGGCTTTGCCATTGTTACCACCAACCAACTTGAAGAAAAACATCGATCGCATTTCGGTCAGCTAAAACTTGAACGGATATTAGGCCTCTTTTGCGATTCACACTCGTGTTTCTGAATTATCTTAAGTCCAACCCTTAAATTCTCGTAGAGAGCGAACAATTTGCCCTACAGGGCTCCGTGTGGTCTCAAAAAATTCTAAAAACTCTATACTATCTTACATTTATGGAAATAAATACCTTTATATAAATATTTTTTTCAGTTAAGGCGTTTTCAAAATTTCAACCCTTAGAAGTGACCTACATCAACCAAAATCTTCGGGGCACAACTAGACCCCAAATGGAGCCTACATACCAAATTTCATCAAAATCGGTCAATCCTAAGTCAAACGGCGTACGGCGGGCTAAATTTGTATTCGATTTTTGGATTCTACGTACCTACCGCCTGACCTACCTTGAAACGTAAACCATCAAATTTTGAGAGGGGGTAAAACAAATTTTTTTCTTGGTCGATTCCAAAGATTCATTACTGAAAACAATAAACCAAAAGATTTTGAAACGAATACCCGTGGAGGGATGGTAACATTAGCGGCGCTAGATCAAGAGATAACAGAGTAAAAATCTTTTCCATGATTGAGTAGCACTTGACTTCTAAGGTTAGCTTTAAACTTCCTCACATAGAGAACTGGCTTCTTTCCCACAGACGTAGGTATGTGATTCCACAAGCCAGCGCAGGACTTGCATGGCCTCTCACAGCTGTCACAGTTCCACAGGAGTACTCGGCAAAAAAAAAGTAAAAATTAATAGAGGTAGGTACTCAATTATGGTTCAGATGTACATGAGATACATGATATCTTGTAAGTTCGAACAAAAATCAATTTATTGCAGCAACCTCTTTCCTATAAGCCCGGAGGGAAGAATGACAATTCAATCGTTCTTACCCATAGTCATAGTGGTCCATGAAACTAGACATCTGGGTACTAGTTTCTGAAGAACGAACCAAATTCACCTACAACTACCTACCATATGCGCAAATATGGGCCACAACACCACTGCAACAAAAGATATATTTCGGAGCTCCAATTTTCATTTTTATAGGCCTAGATTGTAAAATTACTGTAACACTGGACGGAAGAACGATTTCTTTCCACAGAATTTACCTTCTAACAACAAAGTTTTTGGGACATATGCACGAGCAGTACATGCCTTTTAAGATCCCCTTTAAACTTGGTTTTATAAGGGCATTCTATACATAAGAAAGTGGCTTCTTTCCCACAGTCATAGCGTTTGTGTGTCCACAAGCCAGTGCGGGATTTGTACCTCTTCCCACATCTGTCACAAATCCTTTGGCGCTCTGTGTAAACAAACAAGTAGTTAAATTATATTAATGTTAATAACATTAATATTACTAATATTAATATTATATTAATTGATAATTAATATAATATTAATGGGACTAAGTGAAAACCATTCAAACCCTCAATCAATTTTCCTTTAGCGGGAATCCTGAACAAAGAAGATTGGTAGTCAATCACCCGAAACTGGAACACCATTAACATAATTTATCCTAAAAAATATTCAACAGATTGGACTACACTAGTTTCGGTATTGCCAGCCCCAACTGGTTCGACGTTCCATTGCCTTAGTGGAAGAGTTCAGAGAGCCCCTCTCAAGTTGGTCCTACATGAACATTCAATTCAGAGGAAATGTGCCAATTAACAATAATTTATTATCCACTAGATCTACTAACACTTTTCGATGGAGTTTCTTGGTATGCCTTAGAAAAGACCCTCAAAGTTCAGATTTAAATAGACACAATACGTCTTATATATTATATCCTGCATTGATTTTTTTAATGTTCATGATTTAAGAAACTGAGTTATTTCCATAAGTCATAGGATTGATGTGTCCATAAACCATGTCGGGATTTGTATGTTCTTTCACAAATAAATTTCATATTCCCAGAAGAACTCAATACAAATAATCAGGAAAAGAATGAATGGGTTGAGGTAAGAAAATGTTTAAATAACAACGATATAAAGATACTCAATCTTTATGTAAAAATTTAGAATATATTCAAAACGTCATTATCAAGATACAATGGAAGTGTCCCAAACCGTATACAATTCAATTTGAATAAACTATTACCAATAAATGGGCTGAGGAAAGAAAATTTTAAAATCACAACGATATATCGATATTCAATATTTATGTAAACTTGTAGGATGTTTACTGAAGTTTCAAAACGGCATTATCAAGATAATATATAACTTAATGGAAGTGTCCCAAACCGTATACAATGCAATTTATGTAAACTACTAATTTCGTATTCTGTTTTCCAGAGGCTGATCAAGATCAGGATATGGAAAGAGTAATAAAGCACAACAGGAGAGTACATACACTTATTACACCTAGTAGTCGTTTGTCAAGTTGAATAAATGTATTCAGACAAATAATTTTTATTGCTCAAAAGCTTCTTTTTTTAGACTCTTTGGTTACGGAAATTAAAATGTCCCTGCCAACCCTGGGCATCAATTAGCATTGTTATAAAGATATAATCGTAATTTTTAAGCAAACATTTTGAAAATTTTTTCATTCTTCTGACCGAAAATTCAAAAAATACCTCTATTTTGGACATGAAAAATATTGGTCTTTGAAGACAGTAGTGCAACAGCCTTGAAAAAACTGTTGTTATCAAGCTCTGGAATCAGTGAATACCTAGTTTTATTTACAAACTAACCTATAAAAAGTAAGTAAAAGTAAAGTAAACAACAATCTCAGGTTGAATCCGACTGAGTCCAACTGCCATTCGTGGCGTCGTGGACGTCATCAGCTAACTTCCAAAGGGGAGATCAACATTGGTTCTGATGAATTCGTTCATGGCTACTTATTGCCTCATCCGCTTAAGTGGAGCGGGGTTCACTAATGGACCAATCCGAAAAATTATCAAGACCTGCGATACCGCCCAGGAATGGTCATCAATCCAGATGATCTCCCAGGCCGACTGGCTCAACTTTGGGGATTTCATGGGAAAGGGTTCATTTAACCAGCTAATGGCCATTGGTTAAGAACTAACCAATACGAATTCATATATATATTTATAACTCGGCTCTCCTCCTACAGTACTTCTCGTTGGGTCCGCTTGAGGCCTGACGACTAACAACATAATATAGCCATCGATCCTCCTAACGGAATTTATCTCTTCCAGCTGATCAGAGAGAACCAGCCTTACGTTCCACACTTATGTAACGTTTTTTGAATAATTAGTCCAAGGCTAAAGCAAATCTAAAAGGCTAAGGCTAAAAAAAATATCGAACTAAGAGACCTTTTTCCCATTAACAATTAGATTTAGAGGACAGTCAAAAACTTAAAATACTCCCATGAAACATGCGAAATGTTGGTAATATGAGAATATAATCAACAAGAATGCCATGGAAACTAGGATAGATTCTTTTTATAAACACGATTACAAGGAAACACACTATTGTAACAATAAAATCACAGCCCTGGTAAAATCAATTACAACAATATACGAGTAATATTAACAATCTCCCAATATCTACAATAATTTAGGAACAATAGAAATTGGTTTCCTTCGAAGAGGGTTGCAATATCATGTTATAATATATAATGAATGTAAAACCATTCAAAAAAATGCAGGAAAAGAAAAGATGAATGAAACTGAAAAGATGAATGAGTGATGAAACTCAATGATCAAAAGAAAGAACAAAGATAACCACATTGCACATTTTTGTCAAAATGAAATAATTACGTTTTCTGATGCATAATTCCACTCATTTTCCACCAGTGTGGACAAAACCAGCAATTTTGAGAACTTCTTTAGAAAAATGAATTTTTTTGTTTTGTTTCTTTTAAAAAAGAGTAAATGTGGATTAGGCGGTATCAGTACCCACTTAACCGACGATTTGATTTGATGAAATGTGAACAAAGATTAGGCCTATTTCCGATAGTAGACAGTTTTTTTACAATTCACAATCATTTTTCTGATTTATTAAAAGTCCAAACAGTAAAGACAGTTTTTTTTAAGATAAACAATTATGTTTCTGATTTATTATAAGTCCAACCCTCAAGTACTCAAAGGAAGCGACCGATTGGTACAACAAAGCACGCGTGGTCTCACTCGATTCGAAATATTGAATATTATTTTAATTTTATGTAAAAACGATATCTTTTCATCAAAATTTATCCGGTCAGTATGATTTTGAAATATTTTTTACTATAATATAATCAAAGGCTTAGGGGGAACAACAAGACCCTGAATTGAGCCCATGTACCAAATTTCATCAACTTCGGTCCAGTAACTAAGGAAAGTGTCGCGTACGGCAAACAGGGAACGGTTTACAGCGGAAAGAATGGAAATTTTGTTCTACTATTTTCTATAATGAACCTTTGGAATCAACCAAAAAAAAAAGTAACTCCCCTTATAATTTGATGGTTTACGTTTCAAGGTTCGGAAAATCCGAAAAATTTAATAAAAACAGCATTCGGTGGACGGACGGAAATTTTTTTATTCGATTTCAGGATTCTACGTACCTTGAAACGTAAACCACCATACTTTTAGGGGGTAAAAAAATCGTCTTTTTCTTGCTCGTTTCCAAAAGTTCAAGATTGAAACCCAAAATAAACCCAAAAATCCTCATTAGTTATCATAGATCGAAAGCGATGAAATTTGGTAAATGTGCTCCATTCTCTATTTGTGCTAAGGAGCTTTTGGTTATTGCTAGTCATTACTAAGGCGTGAAAAATAGGGGTTGTAATTTGCAAAACGCCCTAGATCAAAAACTCTCGAAATAATGTTTTTTTTTCGCAAATTTAAAATAGTTTTGACTTTTTAGATCCGAAAGAGGCCACACAGAGCTCTGTAGGACATAACGTTCGCTCTCTATGAGGACTTGAACTTTTGACTGACGTTAAATAAGAAACGAGAGTGTGAACAGGAAACAAGAGAAGTGGAAAAAAACGAATAATGATTTATTATTTGTATACTTAAGATTTGTATACTTAAGATTTGTATACGTATTATTTGTATAATAATACGTTGTAACTTATTAGCTCGGAGCCCATGGAGGTTTTTTCCCAATTTTTTTCAGACGTTTTTGGATTTCTTCATTTCTATAAACCCTCGGCTTCAATATGGGTGATTTAGATTCGGTTAGTAAGAGCGGGGAAACAATTGGTTCTCGGGAAGTTCTTGGAGAAATGTTGTACGTCTGAACCGTTGATGGACAAGACACGGTTGGACGGATATAGATTTGACTGGAGAGATTTGGATTAGATGGGACGATACCAGTCAGAAGTTGTGGGGAAGGAGTGAGAGTGAATTGGCTTGGAAGACTGGAGGAAACAGGATTAGAGCAGGGAATATTTACCGGACCAATCGAAATCGAAGATGTATTCATGCCCGAGAACATTTGAGATCTTATAGCGATTTTGCCTGGTGAACTAACTGATGAAGGGGTCATACTTTTAATGGTACTGTTTTTAGAGGAGATATTGCAGACATCATGAGTGGAGATTTGAGAAGAGTTCATTGAAGTCGTTGAAATCGACCTAGACTGCAATGTTGAACCAACACTTCTAGGATATGTATTCCGAACTGATGACCGCAGGGTAGTACGAACTTCTAGATCGTTTTGCTCGGTTGGAGGAGGTTTAGGTAAAATGTTCTTGTAGGATACAACTTGGGAAGTAGGTTTCGTGAGAGAGTAAGAAGATGATGTAGAAAAATGGAATTTTAATGAGGAACGCTTGGAGGGTTTGCGAAGTTTTGATTTGAGTCGAGTTGAACGTGGCAACGCTTTTGGATTTTCGAAGGATGGTGTAGGAGGGAAATGGACTGGTAAGGACACGGGCATCGTCACAGTTTCCTGATAAACCACTGATTTTTGAAGATCAACTGTTGGTACGACATTTATAGATGGCTTCGTAGTAGGTGTATCCTTGATTAATAGCTCCAGCAATGATGAATTTGCACTCCGTTCTCCATTCGGTTCAACCATTTTGGCAGAAAGCTCTGAAACAGGCTGCAGACCAATTCTGATTAAGCTTGACATGATTACTATGAGCTCATTTTACTATCAATTACGGTCAAAATGTTGGTGTACGAGGCAACTAGACCTAGACCATACTTATCCAGCTTGAAATACTTAAGTCTTCGTGGATCTGTGTGGTACTACCAATTATATTATTAAACAAGTTCAAGGGTACAGCTCACCCATCATTAAGAAAATAGTAACCACAAGACAAGTTTTGATAGAGTATACCGTGTACACAAATCGTATAGAGTAGAGGGAGCTACTCACCTTAAGCGATTTCGAAGAACTGCTACCATCATCGGTTGGTCCGAATATCCTCATTAGCTCCCTGTCACTGAGCGCTGTAACCCCGCTTGAACATTCCCCCAAATCCGGCTCCTGCGACTCGCAGTTTGAAAAACCCACATCTTCTTCCGTTTCCTCCTTAACAACACCTTCCAAACCCCGAGGTGCATCTTCCACCGTCGAAGATGTGGCAACGCAATCTACCGTTTCAACCGAAGCCTGAGGCACTTCTTCATTGTCACCGTCGGTCATTTGGTGGGCACCTGGAACGAAAAACTCAGAAATCAGACGGGCATAACTAAGTTTCGAATGAAGAGGGCTATATCAGCACAGCGTATTATTATGATCCAGCCTGGGCGAGATAATTATTTTATTTCAGTACTCTCAAACATTAGATCAAAAATAAAAACGTTCCCACCCATACCTATCCACTAGTCACGTTGAACAATAGATTTCGCCTTTCTTCCCTTTAAGGAATTTCTCCCAGTTTTTACTACACTGACAATTTTCGAATGAGTGCCTTTTTTCACTCGAAATGTCAATATTATTAATTTTGCTGTACATCAAATTCAAGGTAGATGCCTTAAATACAACTGAAACGTGATATCTAACAATTTTAAAAGATGGGTTCAATAGACAGTATAATAAGATGATATAGGTAACGAATTGCAAATCACTCTTGAAAACCTTTTTAACATGAGTAGAAAAAAATTGTCCTACTTTTCTTCGGAAAGACTTCAAGAATGTTAGCAATAGGTAGGTACTTACTTATGGGGCTATCCGAGTACAAGTGATAAGTACTTACAGAGTTATCTTCGTTTTGCCTTTAAGATAGTGGTCCGCTTAGGATGAGTGGTTAAGGTTTGTTATCTTGGCTAGTTAGTAGGTTAGGTCATAAGATTTTTAAGGATAAACTACAGCATTCCTTAGTCATTTACTGCATGCACAATCTAACGTGCTTCTATGTGATTAACATTCAATATATAGTACCGCAAAGATTTTTTTCCTGCATAACCAGTCTAGAAAATTTTACCAATAGCAGGAGGAAAGGAAAGAAACGCTAACAATTCAATAATATATATTTCATTCAACAAAAATACTCTTGATACTATTGATAACAACAACCTCAACAAAAAATAAACCTTCTTCCAAGTGAATAGCTAAGAATAGACAGTATTCATGGCTAAAAGTAATCATCGACAGACTAATCCACAAAATAATTTTTCACTAAAACACCAATCAAACCTTGATATTCGATAAGAAATTTACCTTCTTGATAACTAAGATTGAATGGTTAGAAATATTACCTTCAAAAGACCTATTTCAGGGGGAGACAGGGATAAAACATTCCTCGGAATACCTACTGTTCCAGTTAATGTTAATTTTTGTACGATTGGAACTTTCATTCAAAATCTAAGGAACCGGCTTTGATTTTGAAATATTATGTACATGCCCATCCTACAAGAATTTAAATGTGATCTGAGAATAACAGGTAAAAGAGTGGGATTTGTCGACCGGAAAATTTTTTCGTTATTTCTCCGGTAAGTGTAGGATTGGGTCATTCTAGCAACAGTCAAGAAACAGATAAAGGTTTGGCTTTTAGAAATTATTAAATAATTGGAATTTCCTCTATACATTTCTTAGTGACATGTATTCACGGTAATAAATTTGACTAAGAAAAATGTTTAAACCCGAACGTCAAAGTTTCGGTTGGTCGGCAAGAAGCTCCAAAAAGTCTACGTGGAGGGAATAAATGTGTTTTTTCAAATTGCCCTTGTGCTTGGCCCGATGTGGACAGTAGGGGCATTGGAACTGTGGTTCGATCCCACACTCGTATCTCTTATGTCGGGCTAGACCGTCCTTGTAAATGTAAGATTTGGAGCAGCGGTCGCATTTGTATTTTTTGTCCTTGAAGGAGTGTCCTGCGAAGAACAGAGAAGAAACAGAAAGAAAAGGCAGATAAAAAGAAGGAAAAAAGTTAGTGGATAAAAACGAAAAAAAATGTGAGAGAAGCAGTGAGTAGGCAAACGTAAATTTCATTTTTAAATATTGAGGCAAATAATCACGAAAACACGATACAACTGGGCATATTAGAATGATAATCTAATAGAATCTAATAGAAAATGCGTTATTGAATAAGTTTCGTGTTTTGCTTGTTTCCTCATTTATTCAATAACAAAAATCGTGAAATGAAAGAAAAACTTAAATAATAAAAGAGAAAAAAACCAAGGGAAACTTTTTACCAAATGGACATGTATGTTCTAACCACAATTTGTATTAAACGTAAAGAACAAATTCGAATAAGGTTTTTTTTTAAATAAATGTTTTGCCTAGTACCAAATAATGCTTAGTAGGAATTTCAACAAGGTTAATCTGATCAGACCAAAAAGAGAAGAGTATGAATTAGAAACTTTCGTGGTAGTCTATTTTGTAGTTCGGGATTTTTACTTAATAGATTAGCCATCGTTTCTTTGCAACATCGTTCAATAGTCACGACGTCAGCAGCCTAGTTTTATTTTCACGATTATTGACGAAAAAATATCTAATATCGTGCTCAAATTGATACGATATTTATTTATGAGCAGATTGAAATGGAATGAGAAACAACAACTTTTTTTCGAAGTAAGATTCCCCATTCATAAAAGATAACCAAGTATTTCAATAAAGACTTTTGTTCGACAAAAAAAGAGAAAAATATACAAAGAAATGATGATAAGCTCTGGAAACACTCGCGGAAAATTCAGAAAATCTGGATAGGAAGCCATAAACAAAGATATTAGAAAATCAATTATCGTAAGAGTCCGTTTGGTGTCAAAACTCTTTTAAATAGATTCGAAAATCTTTTAAAATTCAAAACAATCATGCGGGTTACGGTCATTCTTGATGCATTCTGAACCTTAAATAAAAAAAACGTAAAAGGGCCAAAAAATACATTTTCACAGTATACCAGTTGTCGCAATTATTTGCAAATATTTACCCGTACCAAAAGAAAGAAAAATTAAAATCAAACAGCACAATGAGGTGGACTGGGAGTATAGGAAAGGGAATATCAATCACTCCAACAACCAACATACTACTCATAATGATGAAAAAAATTGTAAACGAATTCCAGTGCTACTATGGAGATTCGATAGAGCGGATAGACGCCGCATCATCGGCTCATCAGTCTACATCGGTCGTTGACAAGGAAGGAATACCAATATAATCTAGCTTAAACTTCATTCGATTAAAGAAACTACAAAGCATTCAAAATAGATCACGTATGGTAAGATTAATAGATAACAATGTGTGTAGGTCATCAACCTATCAACTCTCACCATTCGGATTTAATGCTTCGGGATTATTATTAGTATTGAAATGCATATAAAACTATTAAATTCTTGGCTAGCCAAAATCTTCAAACTGGAGTTCTCTACAAAAATACAAAAAAGAAAGAACTGAGGAATGAACATACAATGTAGGTGTCACAAGCATGATATTTTTTCTAGGCCGATGTTAGCCATAAGATAATCTGTAACATCAGTTTGAACCGAAAATAAAAACAAATTTTGTAATGGAAATGAAAAACTTATGGAAGCATGAATCACACCCAAGTCACAGAATGATCCAGTAAATACTAAATCTTCAATTCAAAGAAAATTGTTAGGTCAATCAGGAAACAAACTAAATTGAGCTCCAGCATCTTCAACTCCAAATAAAACCATATATTTAATAAATTCAATTCAAATAACAAATGAATTTACAAGAAAAAACAAACAATATATTATCAACTATAATATTATATTCAATGCAGTCATGGCCTTCCGGACTAAAACCAAAATAAATATAAATAAGAATCATTCTCTACTACGAACATAATATAATTTATAGTACGACTGGTTTAGTTGGAAACACATCAAAAACCCGTTACGACAACCCAGAAAAAATAAACGTCCATTTCCATAAAAATCTATGTAAAAAGTCCAATGCTTTCCATGGTACTTGTTTAATTTATAAGTTAAGTATACTAAATAACAATAAATTTCAGACAGCAAAAATTTTAAACAATAAAAAATTAGGTATATTCTTTTGGTAAAAAAAAGAAACATTTTCAAATTATAACGTACGCGTCATCGTGAACACCAATAACAACAAGATTAAAAAATTGATTAGGCTTTTCTGAAAGTCAGTCAGTAGGTAGGTGCCGGGCCGGTTGACTTCTTCTTAGGGGAACCGTCTTTTTCCCGGACATAATTAGATAATTTAATAAAAATACTAATATTATAATTAATCAGGACTATGACAGCGCCTAACTGAATTTTTAAAAACTCAAAAAGGCTTGTTCCATGGGAATTAGAGTCACATGCCTACAGTCACGGTTATGCAATTTTTGTGCATATGACTTGTTTCAATACAGTGCTTTTTACATGAATCGAGAACGAAGATAAGTAAATGCTAGTCTACATTTCAACAGCGATTTGAACTTCATTAGGGGAAAACAACACCCTTTTCATTGCGAGTCGATATGGAGAACGCAGCATAACTCAGGATAAATTAATCGAATTAATTTATTATTGAAATACTACGGAGTCAATTGAAACCATATTCATACTAAAGTCCTTCATAGAACTGGGTCAAATTTTTTTTTTTTTTTCATAGATCGAAAAAAGTCTGCCAAGTACCCATTTGGACCCGGAAGACGTAGTTACCTCGAATCCGTAACATGAATGGGTAATTAATTCAACTGGAGATTATCAGAACTACCAACTAGCCATCCAAATTTGAGGAAATAAGAAAATTATGTTTAGAGGTATAAGAATGATCGATGGATGGAAATAACAATTCATAGAAGGCACCACCCCCACGATTACAAAGGTCTCCCCACGACATCTACAAATTTCATTAGAATCGAATGAAAAGAGTCAAGGTAAGTAATTATTTAGTTGAGTAAGGGATTTACTTCAATTAAATACGGGACTATCTTGATCCAAATCTGCACAATCCCTGATCCCTGCAAATTTTGAACGTTACTCTTTTTTCGATGATTTGAAGTTTTGCAAGCGCAATTGCTACTTAAGATCCGATCAAGATGAAACATCTACACCTCTTATTCAGGGGAACATTTACAACTCGATCTGCGAATTGCCTGAAAATTCCATCGATGACGTATCAAGGGACGCTTGCTATTTAGGTGTACCTAGGTATTTACCTATAATTTAGAAAGTTTGGGGTATGAAAAAATCTCTAATCGGATTCCATCCATGCAAGTAGATCACAAACGTTCTGCCTTCAAACATCATTTCAGTACATCTTCGATGGTGCAAGAATAGTCATATCAAAATTTGATTATAATCAGTTCTTTTCAAAGCGTTTAATTAGAATCCACGTTTTCATACATTTCATGTTACTCTATACAAAGTGTAGGCAAGAATCGGACAACAGCTGATTACTATTCGTTGAGTAATAGTATTTCAAGAGAAGACAATTTTGAAACAACAAATCAATAAAATAATCAATCGACTCGAGGATCCAAAAATTGTTACCAATACTAAAAATGAAAGACTTTGTCGGTATCGAAAAAAAGAACATTTTTATTTAGTAGAACATTTGGTTTCTTTCGTATTCCCATTCAGGAATTTTGAGATTTGAAAATATTATTCTTTCGATATAATTATTATTAGTAAAGTCTAGTTGTCTTAGACGAAAAACATCAAAGAATTGAGAAGGAAATTTGAAATTATGGATGGATGATATTCTCAAAGCAAAAGTGAGTACGGTACAATATTTATCTTTGAAATTAGAATGCAAGATAATCTATGGCAGAGGTACGTCGTATCCCGTGAGACTGATATAGATCTTCAGTTTGTTCTTGGGGCCTCTAATCTGACGTTTGAAAGAGGATGTTTAACAAGGTTGATCTTAACAGAAATCGTTCTCATCGGCGTTCTGTACATCATGTTAATTAAACTGATGTTTACTGTGTAAGACAAACTGAGGACATTATGAAAGATGAAAATAAATATGCTTCGGATCATGAGACGATAATATCAATGCGTTACCATACAGTCATAAATACATACACGAAATCATTGGATGATTTTGTGAAAAGCTACAAGTCTTCACTTGGTTCTATGAGTTTTGGTTTTGAGTTGGCCCGTTACTATCCAACTACTCAGAGTGTTTCTTAATTCAATGAATAATAAATCGAAACATCGGGAAATCGAGTCAATTGAAAATAGTTCTTGATAAGTCGTAATTACTGCCAATAGATGGCGAACTCCCGTAAACTACAATTATGGACTTCTACTAAAAAGCGGAACAAATTTACCGAAAAATATTTACTGGACTGTCGAATGGCTAATCCTTGAGAAGGGTCTAACCTCAATTTCCACGAAACTAGTTGAGTAGTATTGCGGACGAGTTTCCTCTGGTATCTGCCCTAAATAAAGTTAACAACTAGGATTACCAGGACTACCTATTAATTACTTTTGTAGGTAAATTGCACCTGTTCCCATGGTCGGCTTACACCTTTGGTTTTTCTTCTTTTCAACCAAGATCTTATTGTAGATGCCTAAGCGCTACCACAGATTCCCAGTGTTGAGAACCACTGTTTGATGGTATGAGAGTTATGTGCTAGATTTAAACTTTGATTTAGTAATTTTAGCGCCGGTTATTCTGAAGTATTCGTCATGAGAACCGGCCCAGCCTCCCCTACGTGGTGTAGTACTCGAAATCCGCGTCACGGTGATCAGGCTTGATGAGAGCATGTTTGACTCTCAAGTGAGATTTGAGGTTGAAATTAAGTTTGGCCGAATAGGGACAAAGAGGGCAGTGAAATTGAGGTGGTTTGCCACATTCGTACTTGAGGTGCCTCTGAAGATGACTCTTGTTCTTGTACTCCCTGGGGCACTGATGACAAGGGAACCGGGCGCCTGGAACAAATAACATCCCCACATACAATGCACTAGGATAATGATGACTCAATCACATGATAAATTCACAAGAGGTAGCTAGTGAAAAATTAATAGAGGGAAAAGCGAAAAACTTCCAATACTCCAGCACAAAATGCCTATACATGTGTAGAACGTGAATGACCTCTACCAACTTGAAGGTATTCATCTCAAACAAAATTTATTTGCAAGTTAAGATTACGGAGAGTGATGAGGAAGGTTCAGGCCCAAAACTATTTCTAGGGGTTGGAAGCTGTTCTCCCACGCGGACAACCTATTGGTTATTCGAGAGTTATTCGCGGTTGGATGGTTATTCGAGAGTCAGTCAAAGTGATCATCTTTTTATCTCTCAAGTAGGAACTGGTTGAAATTCCGAGCACACCCATACAGTTGCTCCTATCAATAATTTGAAAAAAAGAATCTCTAAATCATCACTGCTTTATTTTCCCCTTGAGTCCTGAAACCTACCAGTCATTTTCGTACAGTTACCACATCCTTAAAAAAATTAATTTGAGGTGAATTTCAAACAAATAAATATTTAATAAATTTTTACATCTACAATTCTTTGATGCCCAAATAAACTGATTTTTTTTTTCAAAACACCTAGTAAAGATTAAAATTAGAATAAAAAAGAAGCGTTTTAAGCGATCTCTTTTCACGCCTGGACCGAAAACGGACCCTCATACCGAATATTAGAGAAGTTGAAATATTTGTTTGAAAATGGTGTGAGTAGTTGAAATATAACCCTAGGTTAGGAATAAAAAAAAGAAAGTTGAGTACGCAGAATTGACATGGAATGCTTCCGAATACCTGGAATAACAGAAGAAGCACCTATTCTGTAGGTGAACACTACAGTTCGACGATCGTCACAACTAGGGCATTGGGTCTGGTATTGTAGGTTTCTGCTTGAAGCTAATGCCTAAGGAGAAGAAGCCAACTACAGGCGCCTGACTAGGGTGCTGGAGTTTTGGAAGTTCGAAGCAATTTTCTAGGAAACATGCACGATAAAGCTTCATGTTAAAATGGGCAAATAATTACAAAGTAGGAAGGAAATCCATATTAAATAGAAACCAAATGTAGGGTGAAGGATACATAATCGAAATGATATTGACAAAAGTTGATAGAAAATAATAAGTTTCAACTTACCTCCATCCATTAACTTAACGATATATTTGTATACAGGAACATAACAGGATATTTCGCCAGTATAAAAAGAATAATTCAAAGTGAGGTACATTACTGATAATTTCATCACAATCATTCTACCTTCCGTGCATCTTTGAATGATTTCAATTAAAACATTTTTAACTAAATTAATTAAATAAACCAGAAGTTTTGGAGTAAAAGTTTTTGAATGTGATCAGCTGAGTGGTGAGGAATGGAGCAAGACAAAAATGAAAATATAACATCCACTCTTTTAAAGTTTTTAAATCTAGTTTTTGCAGAACAATATTGTATTAAATAAAATAATACCTACCAAAAGGTACTTTGTTAAAAGGTACATGGTTCGATATAAATCATTCAGAACGCCTGAGGGTTCCTAAACGAAATCGTCCAAAACTTTAAAAAATAGGAGTTTTTAATTTTATTATTTATAATATGACAACGAGGTTTGAAACTTTATTTTGAAGGAAAAAGAAAGTAATATTAGGTGGCGAGGGACGAGGGAATGAAACAAAAACAACCAGGTGCTGTTAACAAAGAGTGTTAGAGTTAGACAGGGTGTGAATTTATTAGTGTATCAACATAAATTATTGAGTATAACTCATATACATCAGTAACCACGCAACTTTTGGTATCAAAATACAAGAAATTATAATCATACTCCTACGACTAGAAGGTAAAAATCACAAACCACGAAGTGCCAATCAAACATAAAACATTGGTTCATATTATAAAAAGATAATACACCTACTAGTCTCGTGAAGAAACAGTATCACAACAAAAATAACAATACAAATTCACAATAATGTCGCATATTAATAAATTATTGTTAGACTAGTTGAGTCCAATAATGAGATCATTCTGATTTAGTTTTATACAAGGGACTCTCGAGTACAAAATTATAGTAATTAATTTTTTAAATAACGTTCACATAACACTTATGAGATCAACATTATTTGATTAAACTCAGAGGGTGTTCATAAGGAACTTACTGAAGGCCACAATTCCATTTCAAGGCAAATAATTCAACAGGTACTTAGTCATTAGTATACAAATTTAATTTAGGTACAAAAATGCACTATCAACGTTTCAAATACGAGGGTTACCTTCTAGATTAATGAATGTTTGCAACGTAGAAATGAGCTTTCTAATCCCGCCGTTTGAAAAACTTCCAGCCTCCTTTGTCCAGCTTGTGGCAGCTGTTCTAACCTCCTGGCAAGTCGAAATTTTTTGTCCTGCGAGGTGCGTTTTCAGAGAGGTGAACAAAATGGTAATCAGAAGGTGCCAAGTCGGGGGATTGAGGGGGGTGGTCCACAACGTTTCAACCAAAGACCCTTGGTGGGGTTCGCCGTGTTGGGTCGAGTGTTGTCATGCTAAAGGGGTAATCCCTTCATTATCATCTCTCTCCAGTTAAAGTCGCTCAAGAATCCTCTTGGAACTGGCACTGGGCGGGATTTTGAACTGACATGTACCACTGAAACGCTCACCAAAACCAGTTTTCATACCAGAAAGTTGGAGACTGCTCAAACTCTTCATAAGATCCCCCCCCTTACAATCCAGTGCAGCCAAATTACGAGGAAAAAAATTCCCCGTCTCAAAAGAGTAAAGTTCTTACTTTGTGAACTAACCTCGTATGTAAAAGTAAAAAACAATATCACGTTAAATTTTCATACTCAACAGCCATTCCTGGCATCACGGAGCTCTGCAGCTGTCTTCCCAAGATCAGAATTGGTTCTGATGATTTGGCTAATTGATACTTATTGCTTTACCTGTACAAATGAGTTTAACCATCTTGCCCGACTTGAAAAATTGTCAGTACAAAATTACGCGGATCGGACGATCAAACCTCAAGCGTACGTTCAATAATCCTATTATGAAGCTTAGAAAATATCTCATCAACCATAATATTAACCTATATTGACCTTATCTACTACCTCAGAGATCAATATTCGACTTTTGAAAACTAAGTCATACAAAAAGACTAATTCATTCTTAATGAAAAATCTACCAGTAGATATATTCGGCTGCATGATTAATTGTTCATTACTTGAGGCTTGATTGGTTTTACCAAAATATTGGAAAACTAGATTAGGAGCAGAAACGGTAAGAACGTACTTCACCTTACACAGCAATGAAAATTCTGTATCCAATCTTCCTACCTTGGTACAAACATAACGATATCTTAAAGCGCAAAGGCGTCCATCCATCTTCCACATTTTTTTAGGAACATTTAGTAATGAATTGCCCTGTATTTTACTTAGAAAGAGAGGAAATGTTGATCAACCTATCGGCCTTTATAGAACTCCCCGTAAATTATGAAAACCTATTTTCCACTAGAAACATTAATGTATACAAAATTATACATGACTACATACAAGCATCCAATGTCTATATACAGTAGACAATTAAATTACAAATATAATTGAATAATTTTGTTATTGCCGTATGGCTGTATAACTCACGCCAATGAAAAAAAAAAAAAAAATCTTCCACATTTTTTATTTAAAAAAAATAAAAACTCATATTCAACAAAACTACCAATTATTGACCTTCTTGAAGATTATAGCTTGAAAATTTCTTGAAGATATTAAAGAGAGAGTGTAATATCCCATTATTTTAGGAATTGTGCACTGATGAAAACTTCTTTTGCGTTTCCGTTCTTTTTTCTCTCGTTTCCGTTTTTGGACATAGCGCCTTTGTGCTTTAAGATATCGAAATAGTTTTTAAACATTGATAATAATTTTAATGGCATTGTTCAAAACGACATCGGTTCAGATCCATGACTGTAGTACATGTGGCTCTTCATCCTGACGAGTTTGTTTGCGGTGAAACTGCAATGTGGACAAGTAAATTGCTGAGATCTTCTGCACACTCCAAGCTTCTTGTGGGCCGTCAAAGACTCCTGGTGGCGGTAGCTTTTACCACATTCACATCTATGTTCCTTATACGTTGACGAGCACTCGGACGAACCTGCAAATCAAAGAAAAAAACCATAAGTACATATAAAAAAACGTAAAATTGGTTCGAACGACTAAGGTGAAACAATACATTACCTTAAGGAACTTCTTGAATCACAACCAGAATCTTCTATGGAAAATCCATGACAAATAACTAACATAAAGCTGTTCAAAAAATTACCTTTGTCCTTTTGGAAGAAAAACGTCAAGATGTTCAAAATTCGACAGATTGGTCATCAAGAACAGACATTGACACCCATAAACAAAATTTGTTTATTTAATACGTATTTAATACGTTTGGCCTTTATTTGTTTGTCTTACAAACTCAGAAGTCCCTTGTGTTTCGAAGTACAAGGATAAAAATTACTCTGACAAAGGGAATATTACCACTGTTTACTAGCTAGTTTACATTGCTTCGAATCGGTTGGAACAGTGTTAATCTACATCTACATTTTTGAAGGAGTGAATCAATTTCCGATTATCAAGCTGTAAGATTGATAGGAACCGATCTTTAGGGTCTTCTCATCTCAATTTTACAGCTTGATGCATGAATTTAGAATTTAACAAAATTCACAGTTCAGCCTATGGGCTTCTTCTTTTCCTTCTGATAAACTATCAAGGCAACAAATTGATTTCAAGTTTGGAGTAGGCAACTGAACGTATAACTCAGAATTTTTGGATATGAGAACTCACACATAGACAGATCAAGTAGAGAGCAGGGTTGTGGTCTTCTAGGGCCAGGACCTGTCCTTATAAAGAAAGGATGCTTAGGTAAGAGACATGTCTTCACACGGGAGGTGTCTCCCCTCGGTCCTGCTTTTGGTCGTTCAGGGGGCAGATGATTGGTCTGCCTATCTCCTGCGTTCATTAAATACATTGTATGGTTCGCCATAATAATAAATAATTTTAAAATGCTAAATAATTAAAAAATAATGAAATAAAACCTTTAAAAAAAATAAATTGGATTTAACTCGAAACTGATGATGGGAAACCACTAAAAATGAGAAAATAATTATTACAACATGCGAAGGTACTTTTTTAAGGGGCACTGTCTATCATACATCTTTCCCTAAGTCCTTTTTCAAACCAATTGGAAATAATATTCCATTTCTAGAGACCACCCGGAGCTCTGTAGGACAAAACATTCGCTCCCTACAAGAACTTAAGGGTCGGACTTACGATAAATCAGAATCGCGAATGTGAATCACCTAAGATGTCTAAATCTACGTTGAAATTTTAGCTATCCAAAATGCGATCGCTATTAGTGTTTTCGAGTTGTAAACAACCATTATTCAAATTTCCATAATATGAAAGAACCCCAACTCCCTATTTCTTCGAATCGAGTGTGAAGCTTTATTTCTTCCGAATGTACTTTATTGTTAAGGTGTGAAGGCTGATAGTACGTATGGTTGGTAGGTAAAAAATAGTGACAATGGCATTAAAATAAATATAAATAGTGACAATAAATATTAATATCATCAATAATTATCAATTTATAACGAAAATGGCATGGCTAGCATGGTGGGGTGAAGTAATATCATGTGTCTTTTGAGGTGGTAGTTGCGCAAAGATCTGTAGCTGCAGAAGGAACAGACGTATCTTGGTTCTTTGCCACATTCGTTTTGAACATGGCGTTTAAGGCTAGACTTGTTTCGGTAGGACTTGCCACAGGTATTGCATTCAAAACTCGGGCAGTTAAAATCTGTTGGAAAAAGACGTTAAAAACATCATTTTTTCTCATTTAAAATTTTAAAAAATCAACAATGCATGGCATTAATTAAATATTATAGTATTTACCATAATATTATTTATCCAACCTTCTCCAATTTATTTCCAGTCAACTTTCTCTACCATCCCATTTGTTATGAAATCAAACCGTTGTTTGTAATATATTACCAAGAATTGATTCAATTTGGTTGAACTAAATAGTACATTAAATTGGTTGAACAACCAGGTACCTAGGTATATCTTTTGAATCGGTCAATTTTGAAAGTCCTACGTAAAAAATCTTTCTATCTAGAATGTCTTGGTACTGAAATAGGTATAACATTGAAAACGATAAGTACCTATTATTTATTTCGTAATAAAATATGTGACACATTTCAACAGCTTATGAACGATAGATTGACATTAAATAAACAAAAATATAAATAATATAATAAAAATATATTTAATTTTTAAATTTTACTAAACCACCAATTTTTTTTTTAATTGTATAAAACAAATTACTTACTAAGAAGTAACAACTAAGTTCCCAAATATGATGGCTACTAACAGGAAGAGTTCCTACGTAGGACATATCGAACAAAAGTAGGTAATTATACCATCATAGAATTATAACATAGAAAACAAAATTTTACATTAACGACGGAATAAAATAAAAATATATTAGGTATCTGCACTACTATTATTTTATGCATAGATATGTCATAATAACTTAGATATCGACGTCAATATTTCGCGAACAAACAAAGATATTAAAATTAATAAAAATTCAAATTGCACGATTTCGATTCATAATCAATTATTTAGAAAATTATTTGATAGGATAATAATACTAGTCGAATAAAAGTACCTATGCAATCATACATTATCAGTTTCATTCCAGGCACTTTGGCTTCAATTCAGTTCATTGGGTGATATCCAAACACCTTATCATGATAAAATTTACAAAACGGAGCACTTAACGACAATATACATAAAATGTAGAAGTGTTCTTTCAAATCCATGTACTTAACAGTCTTTCAGTTTTGTAAATAATTTCAAGTCTATGTACCTACTTCCAACTTGGTACTCGATTAAACTAACTAGACTACAATTTATAATTTAAATTAGAGATTGGATTTTTATCAAAATGCAATTAGGAAGAAATTTAAAATTGCAGTTTTTTTGTTCATTAGAATAATAATTACTCAAAACCCTTGATATTGTTCCTGAAATCCGTTTTGTTCAAATGGATATCCAGTTTTGAGCAGCAACAACTCAATAACAACATCCCATGTGGGGGTAATGCCCATATACTTTCGAACTAGTTAACTCTCTCCCTCTCCAGTATAGGTAGCATACTACTAAAATTATTCTTATTTATTGGAAAAAATTCATATTGTAGATCGGCTAGAAATACGTTTGGAGAGACTAGCTACCTCTTACCTCAAATCATCTCGGAAACATCAAACCATTCAGACATTTTAAAATTTATGATTGAAAAAATTAAATTTTGTTGCATATGATTCAAACACTTAATCAAAGACATCGAGAAAATCAATGCACTTGTTTGAAGTCCATGATGACGTTGTGCTTCGAGGAAAGGTGAACCTTAAGGCCGTACTTCCATCTGAACTTGGAGAAGCAATACGGACATTCGAACTGTCTCTCTTGCCCGCACTGGTACTTCTTGTGATTGTATAGCCCCTCGACGCGGTGGTAGGATTTGCTGCAGCTGCTGCAAGGATATTTCCCATCTTCAGTCGGCTTTGTGTTCTTTATCGAGTCCCAAACCACTAGAAAAAGAGTAATTCAAACCCGTCCGAAACGAATTGGATGACAAAAGCGTGACAACGGATGATAATTTTCAATATTCAGTACTCACACCCAAAGAAAGCAAATTATGGAAAAAAAGTGATGGATTGAAGGCCCAAACCCGACCACCACCGCATGGAGAGAGAGGTGGGAATCTGTACAAATGATTGGTTTTGAAGGGATATGACATTCAAGGAGTTACCACATCAGCTAGGTGGGATGAGAATGTGGTGCCAAATGAGCCTTCCAACGTCAGATTAGGCAGGCATAATCAACGATCGAGAACGAAGTCGACCAAGAAGATGAATAGAGATTAACTGAAACATAATTACAATTTTGTGGAGTAGAATACAATTGCATAAACTATTGTACACAATTTTAGAACTTACTAAAACTTACTTACTGACACTACTAAAACATGACAAATCATATCTTCCTCTTCAATTCATGTTTACTAAGATATCATAAACTGACATTGACATAAATTAACATTCAAATAAGAATAAATTTATTCTTAAACACTCTTCATAACTTACTAATGTGCTGACAAGCTTACCATTACATTTCAACAATTGACAAATTAGTTAGCAAAAGGGCACATTAACACAACTCCACATTTTAAGCAAAGTAACCGATGGAAAATGCCACGTGGCGCCACCTTGTTGTAATGAAGAAGTACTGGATACAAAAATTTGAATTTCATTGAAGTGGTGAATATTAGAAGTGGTGAACAAAAGAATTCTGCCAAGTTGGGTAAACAGTATAGCTTTCTCGGATATAATAACATGAGACGTATAGAACTACTTGGTGCAAAAATTGTATATTATGATGTACTTATTATCCATCAAAATTAAGTGTGGGAAAACATAATTTTTCTTGACTTTTTTTGAACTTTTTTTCTTTTTTTCATTATGTTTTGACGCTGAATCATTTGGTGAGATCCATTTTCAATTTGAATGGATATTTCCAAATGGCGGCCGGAAATTCGGTTGTTTTTAGCAAAAAATTGTTCTTTTAGCGAATTTTCAAGGAAAATGAAGCTATTGCAATGGCCTCAAAATTTTTAGAATGGACTTTTTCGAAAAAATTTTACACTGAAATCTGTTTTGGAACATTCTGAAACGATCCATGAAGTTTTTCCAAAAATCATATGTATTCGTTCATTAAATCATGCTGCATGAATGGACTTTTTTTCATACTTATGAAGCAATTTTAATTAGACTAAATTTCATGAATTGCAATTAGCAATTTGACTTTCATGAACATTCCAAGTCAGACTCGGGATTATCCATCACCCTTGCCCCTTAATCTTCATCAAAGCAACTTGAACAAGATGAGCATGTAACGACAAGTGTCACTTCGCAATTAGGAAAAATTGTAATCTTTAAGTAACAGCACGACCATGGTTTAACTAATTAAAAATTCGAAATCGACCCCAGCGAAAAGAAATATTTATGTCAAAAATGGGGAAAGTATCACAGCTCCAGATACAGATTGACATGAATGTATCTCTTTGCACTGAGGAGGTGAATGAAATAGGACTTTCACGGACATGTTGAGGGTTTCCTGAGTTTACAAACAGGAAAACGATAGAGAAGTCATGCGAGATTAATTTGATGATTTTTTTCGCATGAAACGTGGTTTCTGATTGGATCGTGATAAAATCAATATGCAATCATCCTGAGCCAAGCTCTAAACTACCTACCTTTCAATAATGAAGAAAAAAATCAGGCAAATAGACCGCGAGGAATTGGTAATTTGATTAAACACGATAGTGCTTAGCAATAGTAATTGATAATGATCGTGCATGATCAAATTCATGAGGATGTCGCGAGTTTAACCGGCACTAACCTTGAAAAAAAAAAACACCAAAATCTCGCTCTGGAACGCACAATGCAAGCGAAAATGTTGATTTAGGAAGACCCAGTTTTTTAAATTTATTGCAGGAATATAAAACTTCCTGTTTCTTCGATAGTGAGGAAACAAAACAGGTAGATACCTAGCTCTTCACATGGTAAGAAAAGATCGGAATATGCGCTCGGTATTAAAGAATAGTCAAAACAGAAGAAACAAATCAATCATTTTTCATCAATCATACTTTATTTGGCATGGGTTAATAGTAGTTACTATCTTTATAACTTAAATGGCTCAATAAAAGTTTCAATCATGGCAAGGTGACTTATTGACCGATTTTCATTAAGTCGATGATTTTTCTAAAATGTTTCAATTTTAACCTATTTCATCAAGGTTTGATTGGACAATATCCAATGAGATATTTTGGACCAATATTATGAGAAATTTCGTTGAATATTCTAATACAATGTTTACCAAAGATTCCAATACCGGAACAGCTGCCAGACAAAATTTCTTCTGAAAACCCTTGTATTACGGATTCAAGTTTTGCCCTTTTGATGAAGCAACAAAATCCGTCGCTTTCGAATAGATTCTTTTTTCTCATAAAGCTCTAAGAGGTGTCGTGAAATTCTTTAAAATTTAGGGAATTTTAAATGAATGAAAGCACAATATCTGTATATCAAAATGTTCTAAGCTAGGGCGTTTTGAAAATATTTTATCCCGCTGACAATAATCAATAATTAAGTGACAGACATAACAAATGACTGACAATAATCAAAACCTTCTGGCACAACTAGACCACGAATGAAGTCGGTATCCCAAATTTAATCGGAATTGGACCACGGGAACTGGCCTAGTGACGCGTACGGGGTACAGTGTACGGTGGAAGGAAACATTTGTATTCGACTTTTGTGTAGTAGGTACATAACTTGAAACGTAAAAACCATCCGACTTCAAGAGGGTTAAAAAATTTCTTTTTTCTAGGTCGATTCCAAACATTTATAATTAAAAATAAAAAATAAAATAGAAATAAATACCTAAAATACAAAAAAAATATCAGAATATCAAAATGAAATGGAATTATATGTATTTCAATTCGTGACTAGAGTTTAAACACAGCAGGTGACGTTTGAGCCACATCCATGTATGTATCGTATTGTGAAACCCATAATAATTATGGGTTTCACAATACGAAATAATTATTACTTCGCAGCAAAATAAATTACGAATAGTCTCTTCAATTTTTTTAAATATCACACAAACTAAAATTTAAAAACAATTTGTAAACTTAACATACCTACTTTCGGGTACGTATGATTATAACGAAAAATCCAATATTCCACTAAGTATAACCAAGAAGTTTAGTGGGTTGTAACGAAATGTTGAACCAGGTTAAAATACCTTCCTTCATGAACCAATCAATTATAGTTGACAATTTTAGAACATTTCTCATTATTAACATAAACTATCATTGTGAATAATACATTTAACAACACCCTACGTCACAGCTACTCAAATTGCAAACTACAGTCCGGTGAGTGGGGATTTCTTGTTTTTGACTTAAGAATCGTTTATTGCCCCAGAAACACCCAATACCAATTTACAGCTCAAAGTAGTTTGGAAGAAATTAACTGATGAATGAATGACGTTGAAACACGTGAAACTGTAAGAAAGCAATCAACAACAACCACTCGGTTCTTACTTATATGAGTGATTTATAGATTCATGACGACGTCATACTTCTTTTTACTTCCGACCCATCAAAATGCATCAATTTGGTTCAAAAGGCCTTAAATTTGAGAAAAATTAAAAACAAATGTTAAAAACTCGAAGATTCTCTATTTGGGCAATTGATTAGTTTGAATGAGCTTTAACCAGGAATGATAATGGCAGCGAACCAGGAATTTTAATTACACTTAATTCTTTGATGTTGAGAATCGATTCTTGATACATTTCAACGAATTTTTCACTTCGGAACTCAACTTTAAAAACAATTTTAATCAAGAAATATTGTTAATGAATAAGAGTGCGTGACGTAATTTTGGTTCTCCCGGACTACAGGAGCGTGAGTCCTACCTATGCCAGTGATGTAACTGAGATTCAAAACCCTTCAGATACCTCATGAAGCCATTTTTTGAAAAGCCTAACTGAAATCTTCGAAACGGCAAAACGAAAAATAACCTTGCAAATTTTCCAAGGAGAACAAAACCGTTGAATACTCTACTTCATACTAGGATGTATTCAACCAAAAAGCGGATTGAGTGAGATGGGATCAAGAGTACGTAAATGTGGGAACGAACGGAAAGACGTCGGCATGACGCAGTCTCATGTGAACTTTTAGGTTATTGCGCCTTTTGGCGAGGTGTGGGCAGAACAAGCACTTATATTTGGGCTCCTGTCCACATTCGATCTTGATGTGCCGCTGCAGGTTATTCTTCCGGCTGTAGACCTGACCGCACCTCGGACACCGGAATCCTATTATCGGAAAAAAGTTGACAGTAAAAACACCAATCGTCAGGCCATAAACTATACGAAGTAAAAATCGACCGGTCTCTCCTACTTAATTTCAAAAAAGAACTTACATAATGAAGAAATTTTGAAAAAAAATTTACAGAAAACTGACTTTTTTGTAGTAGTAGCAAAAACGACTACTCTTTCAACACTATGCTTGTAAATAGAATTGATCGAGACATCAAAAACTCCCCAGGAATCTTACAAGTATGAAGATACAAAGGAACTCATGTTTGCATTATGACTTAAGTTTCTTACCAAGGATTCAAATTTTAATTATGTCACAAAAGTTAATTATGTGACGGAGTAGCTGAAATTAGTAAAGCTTGAAAACCTACCAGTATTTTTCAGTAGTTTTCCAGACCGAGTTAACTTTTAGAATAATTATTTGTTATTTTGACGATTTTTCATGAACCTGAAAACCTGAAGAGTACTGCACAACAGTGATAGGCACATTTGGGGTGGAAATAGTCGCTGTTCGTGGAGAAGTCCAGAAAACCGAAAAATTGGTAGAAAATAATTAACAATAAAAATCGCAGTACGATCTCTTACCTATACGAGCGTTCTAGAAAAAATAATATAGGGTATTGCATACACAAATGCACAAGTAGAAATAATGGTGAAACTCCCTGCTTAAAATATACTTAAAGTACAATGTCATAGATACCTACATGTTGTATTTCTACAACTACGATATACAAACTAGTGTAGATGCGTCAATAGGCTGTATGAAAACACCTTTCAAAACTATTCATCAACTGTATTATTACAGTACATCTCAATGTATTTTCTCTTCTACAGCTTCCTGATAGCGTTGAGTGATTCCGATCCAAAGTGGTCGCTCTGGAAAAATAAATAAAATCCAATTGAGTAGAATCAAGTTCCGAAATTGGTCCTAATTTCAACAATCAATCAGAGAAATAAAAAAGACTTGACAAGGAAGTGATGATGCCTTACCGCCAAAAAGACACGGAATCAGGAAGCCCTACAAGGTGTCTCTCGTAATGTGCGAAAAACTGCGACCACGTGTTCTAGTACTAATTTCCAACAAAACGTGTCCTATATAACTTTTTTGGTTTATTATTTACAATAATGAACCTTTGGAATCGACCAAGAAAAAAATTTACCCCCCCCCCCCAAATCGATTAAAAATTTTCCGTCCGTCCTGGACCGATTATGATGAAATTTGGTATATAGGCTCCATTTGGGGTTTAGTTGTGCCCCGAAGCTTTTGGTTGATGTAGGTCACTTCTAAGGGTTGCAAAATCAATTTTGAAATTCTGAAAACGCCCTAACTCAAAAAATTTCGAAATAAAGGTATTGTTTTTCCTTCAATTTAAGATTCTATAGAATTTTTAGAATTTTAGAGACCACGCGGAGCCCTGTACGACAAACCGTTCGCTCCCTACGAGAATTTGTGTTGGAATTACGATAAATCAGAAACACGATAGTGAATTGCAAAAGAGGCCTATTCTCTGTTCAAATTTTTGCTGATCGAAATACGATCGATGTTTTTCTTTATGTTGGTTGGTGGTAACAATGGCAAAGCCGTGTTCTTTGCAGACGAGTGATCTGTATAGAAAAATAATAAACCTTTGTGTAATAATTTGCAGCGTTTTTAAACACAATTAAAATTTAAGTTTCTTCAAGTTCAAAAAGTGTTTTAAAAGTTTAGGACACATTTTGTAGGAAATTAGATGTAGAACACGTGTTCAAAGTTTTTCGCATATAATTCTTTTTTCCGACTTCTCTAAGGCAAATAGATTCTAATCGATCGGGATCTCAATTGAGCAAATAAATATTATATTAACCTAATAATGACAATAACGCAAAACTGTACATTCTAGATTATCAAAACCATATTTTCTGAATTCATATTGAACCATAAAGACGAAAAGAAGGTTGGAGGAGGTAGAAGTAATAACAACTAGCAAATTAAAACTAAAGGCCGAGAGAAATTTCCATCTCGAAAAAGAAAAGGCGTCGAGTGACTCAAATTTTAATACCATGGTCACCTGCTCTATTCCTCTTTATTAGCTCTATGATTCAATTTAAATCCGTGTGTTGATAAACAATTAATTTACCATTGTCTGTATTTCATGCAATTCCATGTTCAATCAAGCCCAGAAATAGTCACGGAGAGCTTCGGAACCGTGCTTCACGAGTAAATGCCTTTTGAAATTGCTCCTGATCCTGGTCCGATAGCGACAGATCTTACACTCAGACACCTTGGGCACTCGAAGCTTCGAACAGGACATTGAGTGTAGCATGTTTTCTTCAACCGTCGGAAAAGTCATGTAGCACCAGACACATTTGTGACGCTCCTCGTCTCCTAAACACAAGGAAATCTGCTGAAAACCTCAACTGCAGTTTAAATTGTAACGTATTAGGAAGTGTAGCAAATTTAGTAGAATGAATCTCTAACCTCTAAAAGGGGAAAATAGATACCTTCTTTGTGGACCACCCTGATCTTCCATGGCATTTATTTATGTGATTCATGAAAAATTCAATAAAATCTATGTTTACTTACCTAGGCTATCAAGATAATCCGGCATTATAAAATGATAATTTGGTTAATTTTACCCCGTTCCCTGACTGCGACGTTCTAGTAGTTTACGTAACAAATTTGTGAACAGCATAACTTTTTCCATTCAGAATGAAATACTAAATTTCATCTTTATTTTACTTATTAGGACTCCAAAGAAAGAAGCAGATAAAACATGAAAACAATAATTGCTTCCAAGTCCTCAAAGTTAGCGGATGTTTTTTCTTTTTTTGATAGTTTCCGTATTCCGTATTGATTAAATAAAATATGAACGTTATAGAACAAAACTGATGTTTTTCAATTAAGTTTAAATACATTATTACGTTGTAAAGGGCACTAATAGATACCTGAATTCTTTTATATGAAACATGAACTCCACCAACTGTTGCTGGTTTCCGACGATTAGAAACAACAATGCGAATGAGAATTATTTTCTAAGTCGATTTTTCAGAATATTTTGCCATTTCCTATTTTGCTATCCTTATAATATACCAAAGCGAAGTAGCAAAAAATTAATCTTTCAGAATTGCATCTGATTGGATTGCTATCCAACACCTATTTGCCCGAAAAACTGGGTTTGCCTTGGACAGGAAGAAGACACTGAACCAAAATTGTTCAGAAAGCTCTGAAACGCGAAATGCAAATGGAAATTTTGTTTTCTGTAGACCCAATTTTTATGACATGCTCAACAAATACAAAGCTATCTTATATACCTACTATAGTGAACAAGCAAAAATATATTTATGAAATTCTTCCAGCTGTACTACAAGAACCTATGGTCTGATGTTTATGAGATTTTAAGGGTAACATGAGTGATTCAGCCCGCAGGGGGTCCTAACTGAATTTAATTTCCGTTTGACAGATGGTTGCCTACAAGAATTGGCATGGCAGGAAGTGCATTGGGCCCTCTAAGCCCAGGCTCACAATTTTGTGCCCAAAAAGTGACTTTGAGAGTTTCATCTGCTTAAAAAAGAATTATTGCGATGGTTTTGAAATAAAAGTATTTTTTGATGTGAACGAATCAAGGTCTAAGACTTGGGTAGGGATAAGAGTAAAACTTCCATAATCGCTAATATTATTTTATTCAAAATAAACATTGAGAACTTGCTTATAAACCAAACAAATTTAACAAATTGAAATGACTTTGATTGATTCATTCGTGCGCTGCTTACTCCACATCCTCTCTTATGCTTACTCCTACATTACTCCTATATTCATAAGGTTCGTAACTATTTTTGAGAACGAACGCCAGATTATTTCGTTCATTGGAGATCGATTTCGATTTAGGTGCAATTCTTAGTTAGGCAATTGCATATTTCTGACAAATAACAACATACTATTAAGTAAATGAGCTATGGAGAATATGAATATTATAATAATGGTTTTGTTGAAAATGTAAAAAAAATAAATAAAATTATTTAAATGAAAATTTAAATACAGAACAACATGTTCACTTCAAGTACATAGTTAACAATTTAATAATGATGCAGATGACGGAAGACATCAAAAACATAAACTAATTTTAAAAATTCAAACAATAGGCTAATTGACTGTGCAAATATTTGAAGAAAAAGAGTTCAGCAGTGTCATGAAATATGATGCGAAAGTCAATGAAGTAAGCGTCTTCAACAAGAACTCTAGGCATGAACACAAAATGTGGTGAACCGACATCCAACACAGGATATGGTCATGCTGAATTCAAGAGCTGAATAGACCCCTAGCTTCATTCCCCTTCTTCACCTTGGAAAGGTAAGTAAAATGAAAAATTAGTGTCCTTCCGATTTTTTCTTTTTTTACATTTCTATTTAAAACTATTTTACTTTGCTCAAAATTGAAATTTAAGTAATACGGCTAACTAAAATTAAACCAGTTCGTCAGTATATTTTGGAGTTGGAATTTATTTTTAAGTTCCTATAAGGAACTTGAAGCGCTCAAAATGGAACTAACAATAATTCTTGCAAAATTCACAATAATAAGTCTCCCAGTCAAAATTATATTAACTATATATATATAATTTCTAGAAAATATTTACAATAAATTAATTTAATGATGACATCACTAAATGAATCAGAATATGCTATACATTGTTTTGTGTGCATTGAAAATTAAAAAATAACGAGATAACAACAAGAATGAATTGATACAAGTATAATTATTTCAAGAGAAATAATAATTACACCACGAAAATTGGTATTTCTGTTTGCAAGAGAAAAATAACTAAACTAAAGCATTAGATGTAAAGAAATTACTAAGACAATAGGAAAAATGTATACCAACTCTTTATTAACAACTGAAATTACGATGTTTCGTTGGGTACCTATGTTAATGTGAACTGGTTCCTTGATACAAAGGTTAGTCATACCAAATAGAAAATTGGAAATACATCTGCATAAATAACTGGATCAATGTACCTACATATGAATTTACTGGATAAAATAGGTTATACAATTTTATAATTTATTTTGAACACCGCTTCGTAAATCCAAAATTTCTATTCAGTGTACAAGAGTCGTTGTATGTAGTCATGAATCATACTCCTTTGATCCGGTAATATCTTCAACAATTTTGCCGTTCAAATGATTCCAAGATATCAGCACGAAAAAAGAGAGAAACTTTCAAATTTCATTTCCTATAAAATTGTGAATTGTCAAAAAGTGTTTTTTCTAATTAAAAATCAAATTTAAGTAAACGTATTTCAGTTCTGAACAGATTAAAATCAGAAAAATTAGATACTGTTCCAGATGGGCAATTTGGCATTGGGATTGAACTTTACCAGAAGCAAAACCTCTCTCAGCTTTCCATGTATCAAATCTTAACCACAATACTTCAACATTCTTACTTGGACCCTCACGAACATCACTTCGACAAAACTCAAAAATTCTTTAAATGAAACATTGAAGATTTAAAAAATGAATCAGGGTTTAGTCGACATGAAAATTCATGAAAGATCTATGAGCAAGTTTGCTGCAATTATTGCCTCAATAATTGCAAGTTTGCTGCAATTATTAATCAGCCTCAATGAAAATTATGCACAGTAAAAGCTCAGAAAAATGATCAGCTTAATTTTTCTTTGATCTTACTTCTAATGTTATTGACGAGGAAATTAGTAATTTGAAAAAAAAAAAATTGTCATTAAGAAGTTTTTTTCTAAATTCGATGTGCTTGGAATTTAAATAAAAGAAATGAACAATATTGAGCGCGAAAAACGGTTTAGTTTTGAAAGTAACCGGAAATTAGAATGTGTTGATGATTTTTTCCGATTACTCGCTAAACTAGATGACATTTCGTACTCATGATTGGTTCAAATACTTAATTTGATTTCTGAGTTAATTTAAAGTTTAGGAAAATTAAAGAGAAAATTAAGAGGAAAAACGCATTCCCCACCATCGAACTAATAAATTTTAAATTTGTTTCCAACTGTACTCAATTTTAAAGGAAATCATTTGCCCCTTGACGATCGATCCTACCTCAGATAGGGAATTCTGGTCGAAATTCCCAAAACTTCAGCGGGAAAGAGTTAGAAACTTGTGATCCTTCTCATCGGTTCAGGTCGGAACAAATCAAGTATAAATACAGATTAATACAAAACCAGATTGAAGGAGTGATGATTCTGTTTTTGAAAAAAATAGTTGGAACGATGAAGTACAGAATCCATTTTAATATTCAACTGGTATACAAAAAAAAAATCCAACTAAAATTTCCAATAAGTTAATATATTATGTCTAGATCTAGATGATCCATTTAAAGTCCAGTAAGTACATTCTTCTCGATAAACTACAATCTTCTACGAAGTAGCGTCTTCTTTCTTCTTTCCTGATTCTGGAAGATCTTCGTTCTTGATCCATTGTCATGCCAGGGTAGGATCTTCAATCATCTATTTTGACCGTATTCAAAACCGCCGTAGGCGCGAAGGAGGAGGTTCTCTATTCGTTGTGTCATGGGGCGACGATTTTTTTTTTTTTTTTTTTTGTATGTCTGAACACCTTGCATTTTTTTTATCCTGGTACCAATCTGCCTGATTCTTTTCCAAGTGTGTCCTTTGATCCATTCAGTACCCTCATGGAAAATATAGCCAAACCTCAACAAGTCAGTTGAAATTTACCAGGTTTTTCAGTATTTACCACAATTTTCAGTCTTCAAAATAATTGTGTGTTTAATACGTGTATCTTCATCTTCCGATAGAAACATAATGTGAAAGATGATGTGGACGATTGTTAATGAACCTCTCATATACTTTTCATTGATTCTCGGTCTGGTTCTAACACTCTTGACGCTCCTTAAAAAGCCATACTCCTCTTGAACCAAAATCGGTGGCCATTTCTAAAATTAATTCCTCCTACTATGTTGATAGGTACCACGTAACACCAACGAGGCTAGGAACGTTGGACATCGAAGAGATTCGACACATAAACGACGTTCTATAGTATCTTGGGCGACGCGACGACCGACGAACTTCTGGAACACCAAACAAATAAACCTGTGTAAACTCGATTCATTTCAAAATATAGACGTAATAATTATATAACCCAAATAACTTTATTTACCTTCTTTTTCATGTAACATTGGTTTATTTCTCCAAATTCCTTGGTCAATATTCTCCGGTCACGGCGAAGATAACCAAAGGCAAGTAGTTCTTCCAGAGTCTATAACATAAAACGTAAATCTTCAAAAATTTCAGTCGCAATTCAAAAAAAAATTAATTTGTTTAAAAATATAAATTGTGAATAAAAGAACAAAAATAACGAGAAAAAATTAAATATGGTAAAAAATGGTAATAATTATTGGACATATGTTTCCACATAAATTTGAGTAAAAAGATTGACAGTGTCTAATGCTCATTGATCAGGTCCATATGGTATTCGACGTACCAACACGGCAGGAATGATTATGATGTAAACTTACGAGTAATCTACTTGGTACTAGCTTAATCTTACATAAACCCATATACTAAAGTAAACATGTTCAGCATAAACTGGCTGAGTATAAACAAAAAGTAGGCCTACCTTCTTGTTTCAGTTTTGGATTTGGAAAGCTTGAAATCTTCGAAAGGACCACTTCATCAGTCTCACGAGCGTTTATATTGTTCGTGGTTACTATCTGAAAAAAATAACATTAGTAATACCATTAGAAAAAAGACTGCCAATTTGAGTGGGTAATATAGCTTACCCTCAAAGAATAACATGGAATTAGGGGCTGTTAAAATGCTTAATCGTATTTTTGAGCATCACAATTGATGAATTCCCCGGCACGAAACTTTATATTAAGAACAATGTTGTTGATTTACTGGGTTGACAAACAGCAACACAATGGGGTAGTTGCATGCTATTTTTTTTTTTCTTTTTTTTTCATTGAAATACATATCTGTTAGTAAAATTTCCAGAAACGTTTCCTAGAAAGTTAGAGTCAGTCAAAAAACAGGATTTTCGGTTTAACGGAAAACCTGATTTCGGGAAAACCTTCACTCGGCTATGACACTGCGGGGTCACAGTTGTGATGATGGTCAACGCAACAACTTTAGGGAGAGCAACAGGAAAACAAAAAAAAAGCATCATCAATGTGAAATTAAAAGAGAAATTCAAACAGATGCTAAACAATATAATTGATTTTTTTTAAATAATCTCAAGTAGGTAGTTATTATGCATCCTTATTTCAATATTTCCAATTTGAATCTGTCCTCAATTGCTGTGATCTCAATGCGCTCTATCGATATATTCCTTCTGGAAGGTGACGTCAGCGTTGTTGTCCGGCTCTCCTGCCAACACAAGTGAGGACGGTATTTCTTTATGGAAATACGGCCTAAACTTTATGGAATTTCGAAATTTGAATCCGACTTCAAAAAAAAAGAAATTCCGACCTATGCAACTACCCCATTGAGAAGTCGATATAATTATTTGATGTTCTTTCAATTCATCACGAAAGCAAATCGTTCCTCCTTGGGCCCAACTACCCTAAAAATTTGAGCAATACCTACCGAGCTATTAGGTAAGATCATTTGGTATAATGTGCTAAAAATCGAAAAAATCAACAATAGGAGAAGAAAATTCTATTTAAAAAAATCAAACCGTATCATTTTGGAGTTCTATAAATCCGCCGAGAAGAGTATTTTTAGGTTTTTTATTCGAACTATTATTTATAATAGAATGCTTATAAGCAGTGGAGAAGAACCAGCACAATTACCTTCTTGCTTCAAGTTTGGAATTTCAACAGACAAGTTAGTGATGCAGACCATCCGATGTATATGATTTGGATATACAAGAAGACCACACGTGGGCATCGGCGAAGATCAAGTGCTATTGGCTTATCTGAAATGAAAGTAATTCAATATGATAATTATAATATTAAAATGAAGACCCGAATAAAGTAGAGAAAGAGTGAAGCATTAGTTTCGAAGCACATGTCACATCTAAAAGCTCTTGTAAAAATTGTAATCTTCTCTCAAAATTGTAAGGTGTAACGTAAAATTGTAAAAAAAAAAGTCCCGTTGCCCAGTTTTTATGGACCTATTTTGATGAAGTTGAGTAGATCGGATTCATTTGGGGTCTAGTTATGCCCCGAAGATTTTGGTTGTCATTCAAATTCAAGGGGGTTGAAATCTTCAAAACACCAAAGTTTGAAAACTTTTAATATGCGGGAATTGTTTTTTCATTAGTAGTGGAATTTCATGATACCACACAGAGCTCTGTGGGACCATTCTCTTAATGATGATAATTACAAATTAATCCATGAATTTTTTCTTTAAATTAAAATAGCGTAAATTCTAAAAAAATAAATGATACCTCCCAGACGATCAATAATTATTTTTAAATGCGCGTTTAATATGAAATTTATCAGAACACGAGGGTCCCTCGAGCCAAGCTCAAAGATCCTTAGAAGGTAGGGAGTTGACAGTTATCTCACTAGGTTGGATAAGTTTTCTCCGTTACTCTCGGGGTAGGACGAATGATGAGTCAGAAACACGAGTGTGAACTGCACGTTCCTACTGATGGAACTGAGCCTAACTTCAACTGATCATATTCAATTTTTTTTCGTTTCTTCGATTTTTTTGCACTCACTTGTGTTTTTTTAACAACCAAGAATCAAATTTCGTACTGAAGGCACCCACAACTTAAGAATAACGATGTTTTGCTTGTAGGAACTTTCTGTAAAAATAAACTCGACAGTTAACCTTGCGCGATAATATGGTTCATGGCACCATTAATGGAAAAGCAGAGTTCTTCGCAGACGGGTTTTCTATATAAAGAATTAATAAACCGTTTTGTAATAATTTGCAGCATTTTTCTGAATGCATCTCCGAAACCAACCAACAATTGTTGTTAGCTGATTCACAGTACAAAAATTATAAACAACTAGCATGACCGCTGGGTCATTTAAGGTTTTCAATACACTAGACCAGCTTTCCAAGTGGTTTAGACCTGTTGGTTAGCATAGTTAGTACAGGGACACGGGGCGAGTTTTGTCGAGCGAGAAAGCCACTTCACTAGCAGCGAGTGACCCACAAGAAGCACAAATAGGTGGAGTCAACAACTGGTGGAAGGCAAGCAAATGAGGTATCAGATGGGGCGGGATCAACATGACGTCATAGATAAACATGACCTTCTAACTTTGCCATCGAAGAGCTAACACATTTACGCTAGCCAAACCAAACCTCTTCGTCATCCCGTGACACACCGAACTGATGACACTCCTCCTACACGCCTTCAGCGGTTTTGAAGTTGGCACTCAGAGCATAAAGCGACAGTAAGTTATGACATCAGACAGCGAAAGTTATGAAATCTTAATTAAAAGCCTATTCATGTCAATATTTGATAATTAATTATAATTCATTGACAAATCAAACTTCGTGAAAATTAATTTCAGATAACCAATTTTTAACAATTCAGAATGTTCTATCTTAATCATTTGAAAGTAAAAAATGTTCGAAGTACAGAATCTGCAACAAATTAAAATGCCCAACGTGTCGAGATGTCCAATGTTTCAAAATGTCCAAAGAACTAAAACGTTCAACGTATATTTAAATATTATTTATTAAGGAGAGGAATCCTTATTAAGGAGAGGTCTCTCGACGCTGAGTTGGACGAGGACTCCACTAGACGATTTTCCAGACGAAAAGACGAAGATCACTTCGGAGAACAAAAGGTGAAAAATATTCGAGACAGACGAAATTTGCTTCACCCAGATAGTCGAGGAGATGTCTGAACGTCGACAAGACAGTTATTTCAACAATGTACTAGGAATTGAGAACTGAAGACAAAGAGTTTCGGTGCAGGTGGTTGCTTTGTTGAATGGCGAGGCCTGCAGGTGACAGCACAAGACGGGCGACAGGAAAGGAGATGACACCGGTAACCGCGGAAATTTTCACATTACAATGAGGGTCACAGACTCCATTATGATTTATGGGGGTGAGATGTGGGCAGAGTCGATGAGGTTCAAGAAGTACAGAGCGGGGATGCTGTCGATTCAAGAGAAGATGTCACACGAGCGCAGGTCTACACGTCCGTCTCCAGCTTAACCCTAATTGGACCATGGTATCACTAGTGTCACCAAAAACATCTCAGGAACTTCACAGCTGCTCCAAAATGTCACTGGAGTAACCAAAATTAAATTACAAGTTTAAACTTAATGGACAGCGTAAATTTTTTGTGGGCTATTGGAAGTCTCAAAATAGAGTTATGACAAAATTTCCGAGAAAATCGATGAAAAAATTTTCAAAATTTTTGTCATAACATCATTTTTGCTTCCGAGTCTACCAAGGTAGCGGAAGCTTTTTTTTCACTTTTCAAGGACGAAAAAGTCTTCAAAAGGACGAAAGTTCTTCAAAATCAAAATTTTCAATCGCGTTTTGCGTTTTAGACCTTTTTGAACAATTTTGGTTCCGTGTCTGTATGTCTGTCTGTCATGAATTCCTTGTAACGCGCATATCTATACGAAGTTATCGCCCGATTTCTATGACATTTTCAGGGATTGTGCGGGTTGGTGTGTAGACGGTCTCCTATGAAAATCATCATCCCCGGACTGATAGAAGCGACTGCGGATGCGCAAACGTGAATTCCTTGTAACGGCCATAACTTCTACATTTTCCATCCGATTTCAATGAAATATTCAGGGATGTTACAAATTAGTATTTAGATGGTCCCCTATGAAAATCTCCACCTTCGGACTGATAGTGGCCACTGCGCATGTACAAACGTGAACTTCCTTGTAACGGCCATAACTTCCACATTTTCCATCCGATTTCGATGAAATTTTCAGGGATTATGCGGATCAAGTTGTAGATGGTCTCCAATGAAGATCATCACCCCCGGACTGATAGTAGCCGCTGCGCATGCGCAATCGTGAATCCCTTATAACGGCCATAACTTCCACATTTTCCATCCGATTGCGGTGAAATTTTCAGGGATTACGCAGATTAGGTTGTAGATGGTCCCCAATGAAGATCATCACCACCCGGACTGTTAGTAGCCGCTGCGCATGCGCAAACGTGAATTCCTTGTAACGGCCATAACTTCCACATTTTCTACCCGATTTCGATAAAATGTTCAGGGATGTTACTGAGTAGTGTTTAGATGGTCCCTATGAAAATCATAGAGAATGGTTTTTCATTGAGCGATTCATTCATAGAGGGATGGTCCCCTGTGAGAATCTCAAATCCTATTCATTGCATCACTATGCCTCAATAGCTCAGTTGGTAGCGCACGGAATTATCCCCCAGGGGTCCCGGGTTCGAATCCCAGTAAAGGCTATACATTTTTTTGATCGAATCACATACATCTACTCACTTACATTTTTCATCCGAATTTGATGGAA
Organism: Apolygus lucorum; assembly: GCA_009739505.2. NCBI lineage: Eukaryota > Metazoa > Arthropoda > Insecta > Hemiptera > Miridae > Apolygus > Apolygus lucorum. The sequence continues at coordinate 28,191,731 of CM019169.2, forward strand.
TTTTCTAGGATTGTCCAGATTAGCGTGTAGATGGTTCCCTATAAGGGTAGTGAAAGTTACTTAGAGATTGGTGTTTTGAGATTAACTACTATGCATCGGATCATCTATATAGTCTGGTTATGGATACGAGGAAGCTATGTGCCACACCCACTTGGCAGAAGTATTTTACTTCTGATAAGTTTCAAAAAATGGTTTAAAAAATTCAACTCTGTATATTAGTTTTTAAATTGCAATTTAAATCTAGTTAATCTGGTGACACTTTGGTACAGCTGTGGAATTCCTAAGATGTTTTCGGTGACACTAGTGACACCATGGTCTAATTAGGGTTAATAACGGGCGCGCATGAGACAAGTACGTGCTTTCCCCACTCCATCCAAACATTGAGTCCGGAATTTCGGTACTAACCATTCATTTTTGGTTGAGTTTCTCACGAGTGAGGTGCACAATGGAAGTGTTCGACCAGGTAGTTTTATTACTTGTGGAAGCGAAAGAAAAAATGGGTTGCCAAAAAATATTGGATCCATCTTGTACACTTTGATCAATTTTTGATAGGACATTTTTACATCAAACATTAACAGCTCTCAGCAAAGCTTACAGTCGATCCATCCTTTTCTTGTACCTATCTTTAAGCAGATCACTGCTCGTATCCCATAATTCAGGATACCTTTCCACTGGTAGAACACCCTGATCAGTTCACACCAAATCGACAGACCTTTCAAACAGGCGAGCCTCTTCCTGTACTTGTAGATGTTGATAAATTGGCAAACCACATCGAAAGAGTTGTCCACAGTCTGAGAGGAGGGGCAGGTTCAAGCGGTACCGATGCAGAGCAATGACTTAGCATGTTGCTTTGTTTAGGAGCTCATAGCAAGCGACTACAGGAAGCGGTAGTCTTGTTCGTTTGAACACTAGCTAACCGAGTGATTGAGTGGAACCAAGTGAACGGATGAGGCGGTGGCTGTGCGTAGTGGGGTACGTAATATTAATGTATATCTTAGAGAACGTTTTCCCGCACGCACAGTCAATGCCATCTCGAAACTCCGCCAGAGGCCTCACTATAAGCAGCTTGTCCAGGAAGCTATCCTGGCAAATAGCAGTGGGGCCTCTCCTGCATCTCCTATTGCTGACGTGGAGCAGCAGCCTGCCATTCAGAATCCTTCCCCCGGGACCTCCGGTCTTCTTGCCGATCTGAAGACCGAAGTCTTGAGGCTCGGGGGGCAGGTAGGTCGTATTGAAGGCTACGAAAGCACCTACCTGCAGGATCTGGCGAGGCGGGCTGCTGAAGGGTCGGAAAACCTGGAGGATGAGGTTGCAGCCTATCTAGGGAGAATCTTCCCGCGGGTTGAGGATGCGACCGTGACGCAGCACCAAAGAGGACCTCCTCTTAGAATGGTGTTGCGTGGAGGTCGCAGAGCAGCTAAGCAAGCAAGACGGCGGGAGTACCACCGGGTTCAGAGTTTGTGGAGGAAGCATCCGGCGCGTGTAGCTGCGGAGGTACTGGAGGAGCCTGGGGATGATCAAGTTCAACCCCCTCTCCAGGAGTTTGTGAATTTCTGGGAGCCACTTCTGAGTGCTCCCAGTCATGACCCTGGAGAGCGAGTGGTTCCCCCAGTCTCCACCAGGGATTCCTTACGCAGCATCATGTGCTCGCCGGTGCTACTTGACGAGGCACATAAGTGCCGTGTCAAGAACTCCACTTCCGCTGGACCTGATGGTGTTTCTGCCCGTCGCTGGAATAAAGCACCAAAGACGATTAAGCTGCTCATCCTCAACCTACTCCTCCTTGCGGGAAGACCCCCGAAAGCGTTAACCCGTGCCCGAACAGTGTTCATCCCAAAGAAAGGGGGAAGTGGGCCTGGAGGCTATCGACCGATCTCTGTGTCCTCGGTAGTCTTCCGCCACTTCCAGAAAGTACTGGCATCTCGCCTCCAGGTGGCTGGTGTCATCGGTGATGTCCAGAGAGCGTTTCGGCCAGCGGATGGCACAGCAGAGAACCTTACAGTTCTCCAAACTGTCATCTCGCTGGCCCGAATTAAACGCCGGCAATTACATCTCGCCGCTCTGGACGTCGCTAAGGCCTTTGACACAGTCAGTCACCTTGCCCTGACCGATTGCCTTCGTGGTGTCGGGGCCCCATCTCGATTAATTGAGTATGTGGCCTGTCTGTACCATGAAGGCGTGACGGTCCTAGAGGCGGGAGGTGAGGTGTCAAGGGATATTGTGATCGGGCGAGGGGTACGCCAGGGGGATCCCCTATCACCACTCCTCTTCAACCTGGTCGTGGATACGGCCTTGGGTAAGCTGCCCACAGAAGTAGGGTTTGATCTCGCCCCTGGGGTGCGAGTAGGAGCATTGGCCTTTGCCGATGATGTTATCCTACTCGCAGAAACCCGTGAGGGCTTGCAGATCGCCCTCAACGCATTTGCTAAGCAGCTAGCCAGGTGTGGACTTGTGGTCAACCCCGATAAATGTGGGTCGGTCTCCTTGGTCCCGTCGGGTCGCCAACATAAGGTGAAGGTTGTGGATGGGGGTTTTGTCATAGGACAATCCCCCATTCCTTCCCGATCTGTGTTGGAGGTTTGGCGGTACCTTGGAGTCGACTTCATGGGGGTGGCCACCATTACTGCCAGCCGTGTGGACCTTGGTAGAGCGCTAGCTCGCGTTACCAAGGCTCCATTGAAGCCACAGCAGAGGCTGCGCCTCCTCCGCACGTACTTACTGCCAAGGCTAACCTATGGTTTAGTCTTTGGTAGGCTTACGGCGGGGAGGCTGCAGGAATTGGATCGTGAAGTACGCTCTGCTGTGCGCTCTTGGCTGAAATTCCCACCTGGTGTCCCAAGTTCCTACATCCATGCACCAGTCAAATCTGGTGGGCTTGGTATTGTGTCCCTCTCAGCAAGCATCCCCTCTCTGCGCCGCCAGCGCCTGCTAGCCCTCTGGGGGTCGAGCTGGGGGGTCGCCCGTGCTGCTGCTGATCTTGATTTTGTCAGGCAGCAGTTAGCATGGTGCGACCGAGCAACACCATCTGCTCCAAAACCCAGTTCGTCTGCTGAGTTCGCTGCTGCGCTGCATGAATCAGTAGATGGTAAAGAACTCCGACAGTGCTCCGAAAGCCTAATCTCTTCCCAGTGGGTAGATTGGGCTTCGGAGGGCATTGGGGCCCGCGACTACCGACACTTCCACGCCGTCCGCGTGGCATCTTTGCCAACTGCGGTGCGGTGCTCGAGAGGTAGTCGTGGGACAACCCTACCCCTTTGCCGTGCCTGTCGGGGTGGAAGTGAACATCTCTATCATGTGGTGCAGCAGTGTCCACGAACTCATGGGGGCCGCATTCTACGTCATGATGCGGTCGCCAAGCAGATAGCAGGTGCCTTGTCATCTAGCGGCTGGGATGTTGAGAGGGAGAGGTTATACCACATGCCGAGTGACCAGGGTAAGAAGCCCGACATCGTTGCCGTCAAGCCCGACCAGTCTTGCATTATCCTGGATGTCCAAGTTGTCAATGGCAGCTTGGACATGGAGCAGACTTGGCGGGCTAAGATAAGGAAATATGACATGAATGATTTACGGCAAGCGGTGTCGGAGCTAAAAGGAGTGGCACCCAACAACATCAGGGTGATGGCTGCAACATTGTCATGGCGCGGAGTGTGGTGCGGGAAAAGCGCCATGGAGTTGCGCGAGTTGGGCATCTCAGTAGGCGTACTCCGTGGTATCACCACCCGCGTCCTGCTCGGCTCATATTTGAACTGGTGGTCGTTCTATAGAGGCACTTCCCTTCATCCCTCTCTCCCACCCCCACCTTTCTCATCTTCCCTAATCCCGAGGGCCGGCGTCGGGTGAGTCCTGGGCGTCCTCCCCATCATTTTTGATTTATTTATTTATTTTTGTATTAATGGCGTGCCCCCTGCGTCTTTCAGGGGAGTTTTCTTTAAAAAAAAAAAAAAAAAAAAAAAAAAAATAGTCCCAGCCAGAAGGGCTGTAGCACTTTATAAATTCCCTGGAGTCCTACCTATTATAGGTATAATAGGAGTCGGCGTGTTATTGCAAAGAATCCGCGCAAAAAGACATGTTTGTGGTGCCGAACAACTTTTGGAAGGCAGGGATAGAAGGGGCCATTCATGTAGTTTTCAGCCTGTTTGATACAGAAGAGACAGAAAGCTTGCTACTTGTTACTTGATCTACTTTTCACATACTCCCAACTACAAGCAAGGGGGAGAGGATGAAAAGGAGACATGACGATGTTCGGGAATAACCATGACAATCCCTTGTAAATGGAGAACATTTTCCATAATTCAAATCGCTTGATGACATCAAAGCTTCTGATAAAAAAAGTGTGAAGAGTGAAGATCCAGTTTGCCATCACACGGGAGTTATCACACCCTCACTCTCTTGTTTTCACTGCCTTGTTACCCTGAAGCTACAACACCGTTAAAATCCTGCTTTCAAACTAGTTAATAATATAAATATAAATTGGAAAAAGAGTCTCCTGTACGAGTATCAAACTGTCTAACGTATCACGATATCCAACGTATCAAAATGTCCAACGTATCAAAATGTCAAAGCATCAAAATATTGAATGTATTAGAAACATTGAACATATCGAAATGAATATTAATTACTTACCTATTATTAGTATAACTCAAAATGTCCAGAATATTATAATGTGTAAGGCATCAAACTACCCAAAAAATAAAAAATGAATAATGTATGAAAATATATAATTATAATGTTGTAAAATGTCTATTGTGTCAAAATGTTCAAAATTTCTGCTTTTTGCGGTCTGATCAACGCTGACTGTGCAAACGTGAAATCATCGTACCAAAACCAAAAGAATTTTTTTCGTCCGATCTCGATGATGCTAAATATTACAAAATTTGTGATTCCGTAACCCAGTAAACTGTTATATTTAATATAACAGTTTACTGGGTTACCGGAATTACTAAATTCGTGATTAAAAAAAAAAAAAAGAACTGGAGGAACAGAACCTCAAACATCAATCCCCAACAATACCATCTAAATTATATCAAAATATTGTTTAGTTTAGCCCACAACTTAACGTTGTATCATGGACAGGTAGATTGACAAAGCATCAAAATTGCTCAAAAATTGTTCGACGGAAAAATTTGATTTTGGAAAACAAAATAGTAGTTTTATACTGGTATTCAGTAATGGGTGTTCGAAAGTACAATGTAATATCTCAAATCTACGTTAATAATAACTAGATTCTGAGGCTATAACAGCTAATTTCAACCCACAATCATTGCAGGTGAGAAAAGTAGCGTGAACATGACAAATGATCGGAAGGATGAACAAATCTCCGGTTTTCTGAATAATTAAAGTGCAAAGGTACCCTAGTAGCTCTCTGTAACTAAAGGAGTGTTAATAGGGTACATATAAATTTAAATGTTTCCGCTATATTCTTAAAAATTTATAAATTCGTTCGTTCTCAAGAAGAATAAGAGTTTAGGGGACCAGTCCACCCCGGCAGCGCCTGACGCTACGTCGAACTTGAATCTAAATTATATCCGTTCCTATTCAATCCAAGGATGGAAACTAAATAAAGTATAATAGGGGACATGCAAAAAACCAATAATGGTGATGTTTGTAGGTACCAACTTTTCACACTTAGATACATTTTCCTCAGTCACTGTAAGAGATGTTGACTTTTTTTTCACGTATCCGTCTCACTAAGCTCTAAAAACTTGCGGAATTGGATTTTTAAATTTCGATATCCTGATTGTTGGGTTCGGTAACAAAATTTTGTCAACATTTTTCCTATTTCCGCACAAATCCTTGCGTTTGTTAATCGTTTCCGCAAATTTGTAGAGCTTCTCAATAAGAAAATTAAAAAAAAAAAAAAAATTATCGAAATCCTCAGAATGGTTTAGGAGATAAGTGTACCTTAGTGTGCGAAAACACAATTTTACAGGAGGGCGAGTTTTCGACAACCTACTCTCGTCTGTGATCTGCCGCTGTTCGGCGCCCGTTTCATCGAATAACGAATTTATTTAGTTTATATTATCCATGTCTGTCTATTCCATTTGTTTCTGTCCGTCATGGTTACCTAAGACTAACAAATGAATATTGAGTTCACCATCAACAGCAACAAAAGCTATCAATCTGTTACGTTTATCAAAATTAGCGTGTTTTTTGTAACTAACTTTGGTGGTCTGTAAGTACGACTTACCGTTATCAAAAAATTCTGAAATTTATACAGTATGTTCATCATATTATAATAAACATATGTTAGTTTAAATAAAACTATTTTTTTTTAAATACGATTTTTTTTTTTTTTTTTTTTTTTTTTTTTTTTTTTTTTTTTTTTTTTTTTTGGTGGAGTGGGACCCTCAAGTTTGTAGGTATAATCATTGAGAACAGGAAATTATAAATAATTCGTAGCAATGATTCTGACGGCCGAGCCCGGAAATGGCAAGTCCAGCAGCTGTTATGCAGCTATCTCTATAGCATAGCATTGATAAGAGTCTATTTTTGAATGAACACTATAGGAATTGACAATTCGAAATTGACATAACTCAAGGTTGCGAGAAACTGTGACATGGGCTTGTGGAAACATGTTCAAAACAAGGAGAATATACCTACCCACATAGCTCAGGAAGAATGGGTTTAGTGTATGACATTCTCATTCTCCGATCCAGAATGACTAGACAAGCACTATTAGACTCACTGCGTCCATCTGAAAAAGAAAACCTTCATCACAATTTCCAAAATACTTCGTCCATACTTCACCGACTGGCACCACAACTTACCAAGTTCCATATTTCGTTCAAATGAACATTTTCAAGTTCAATCAACATTTCTTTGACAACACTTTGTAAAATGACAAAAAAGAAGAAAAACACGATGAAAATATAAAAAAAATGATCGAAAAACACCGAACAAACCCGGATTTAAATGAACGCACGATTCAAATTCTCTATACGCTTTACTTTATTACCATTCGCGATTTTTTGTTTCATTTGGTGCAGTGGTAAGTAGAGAAACATGAAATAATAAATAGGAAGTAAAGAAGACCTTGCCACTTGCATGCAATTATCATGTTTCTACTTCCTCCTCCTTCACTTACCTTGGAAGAGCTGAAATCGCTGAAAATCGGAAAACGCCCCGAAAACTGTGACGAGCAGCATCTCATTTTTTGGAGCGATTTCTCATTAGAAAAATAAGTTAGAGACAACTTGTAAGGACTTCCGGTACTAAGGGAATAAGCTGTAGAAGATTGAGAAAAATAGAATGTTCAAATCAGGTTATTATTTATTTATTCCTGTCAACTTGAAAACATTTGAGAATCATTATTGAAGTTCAACAAATTCAATTTGAGGTCAAAATTTTTCAAAATTCAAAACTTTTGGCATTTTAATTTTTATTTTTGCTAATCCTTTTCCGACTTTTTTACTCCTAAAATTTTCTATAAATTCATGTTTTTCTCAACCAAAATTTGAAGTAAGTAGGTACCTACTTAGTTAAAGTATCAACACATCAATTTGTTTCTTAATACATATTTGTAACTCGAAACTAATTTTAGCTATTAGATTCTTTTTTAAACAACATAAATAACCTATTTTCATAATTTTTATCATTTTCAAACCGGAGTCATAATGTTTCTATGTTAATTTCTATTAAACAACGGTAAATTTTATTGAACAAATAAATCAATGGCTGATGGACCAATGCATTGATAAAAATCACACTTCTTAGCTCATCAAAAAAAGAAACGAAAATAGCTCTTTGTCTACAAAAACTCAGTGGGTATAATTATGTTTTTATGATAAACAAATTTTAAGAAAATTTATCAATATATTCATGATTTACTAGGTGGGTGGATTTATAGAGCTTACACGGGCTGCCAACTTTTGAAAATGAAGCTGTTTCCTGTAACATAAATATATATTTTTTGCAAATTTATTAGTAGATCCACCAGCCATCAATAAAAATAAAATAAAAGACAAAAATGAATAACTTCACTTGAAATAGGGTATGTTCGTTATTTAAGAAACTGTGGGGGTCATCCAATTAAATCGACAAACAATTACAAGACCAATATTTTCAAAGGAAGGGTATTCAATGAAGGTTAGATTTAAAGACAAATAGTGGTAGATTTACGGGTATTTTTTTCAAAAGGCATGATGAATGACAAAATTATAGACAGATTGTAAATTCTTGAAGCAAACATTGGTGAGTTGATACCTATTCTTGATAGTTGAGGGACATCTTCTAAAATAATGAAAATACCCTAATCAAATAATATGTGACACTTCCATTTCTTCGGTGATGAGGCATTTAGTTCCAACCATTATAAATGCAGATAGATGATAACTATCCCTAAATTAGCTATTAAGCATTTACTTCCAACCCTTATAAATGTAGATAGATGATAACTATTCCTAAATTAGCTATTAAGCATTTAGTTCCAACCCTTATAAATGTAGATAGATGATAACTATTCCTAAAGTTAGCTCTACCTACCTTATTCAAGTAGTTCAACCAGAGCAACTGATAAATGCAGATGTATTAAACATAGTTAACTGAATTTTAATAATACAAAAATAAAACTGGAATAATATATTATTGTAAATAATCAATAAATAATAATAATGTCTTCTATCTACGCCCCAATGGAATCTAATATCATTCAGCCGGTTCATTTTGTCAACTATCTATCCAAAAAAATCTCATTTCTATAAAATATGACTTCTGTTGTTCCATCAGACCTCCATAACCTAGTTCAATCAGAGCTACTGTTGTTGGCAACTGAAATGTCCATCGTAAACTACAATTTAATGATGCAAATTTAAACTTGAGATAAAAATAATTAATTAATAGTTAATCAAATTTGATCCCAATGCAATCGAACATCTATCAGATAATTTAGAAGTTCAAACGGAGCTACTTTTGTAAGCAGATGAAATGAACGTAATAAACTATAATTTAATAATTTAAATTTAAATAATAGATTTGTTTTTGTTTATTATCTAACTCCCAAAAGCAATTTACTGATACCTATAAGATATTTCAGTGGTTCATTCAGTGCTACTGCTGTAGCAGCTGGAATGAACACAGTAAACTGACCTTAAAACTTAAAAATTAAGACATGATTAATTATGAATTAATTATATATGTACTAGAATATGTTTCTTCCTAGATACCCAATGCAATCTTGTCCGGAATTTTTTGATAACATAGTTCAATCAGAGCAACTTCTTTAGACAGCTGAAATTACCATCTAAACTAAAACCTAAAAACTATAACTCGTTTAAAAAATTAAGAACTTCGGATTCCCAATCGTCGATTCTTCAAAACTCAACAAATTAGTCACATCTAGGATCAAACACCCCTAATGTGGTCAATAAACCTGGACATTCGCGGTCCGATTTGTTGTTCAACTTGTGGTCTGATTTGTGGGCTTGTCGGTTATTTGGAAGACATCTGACGAGTTCGAACATTTGGAGGGACAACACGAAAGCGTCGGAATCGGAGGGAGAATGGGATTGTCGCATCCAAGTATCCGACTTTCCCCAGTCTTTTGTTAACCTTTTAAGTGCCATGAGGGCCGCCGGCTACCTCACGATACCCAACAATAGGTGCCGTGAGGGCCGCCGGCTACCTCACAATTTTTCATCTCTCCATCTAAGGAATATTATTTTTTTCCGACCCTCCGGTAATTATTAGCTTCATTAGGCACCTAGCAACTGGATCACGGGATGGTATACGATTTGCAGCATGTTTTAGAAGCGGTTACCATGGGTGCCTATGAGACCGCGGGCGGCCTCACTTTTTATATGAAATTTCCTCTAACAACCCACTAAAGAGCGATTGAATTTCCTAAATAAATACAGCTGAGTAAATCAGCGTAGTATTTTTTGTTGTTTACAGGTAAACAACTTGTGTTTCGAGTTTCATTCCGCGTGCCAATCTCTCTTGCTTCCACCCTCCTTGGTTTTGGTCACAAAAACGTGACCCGCCGGCGACCTCATGGCACACCGAGTACTCTGTTGCCCTTAAGTGCCATGAAGGTCGCCGGCGGTCTCAGTACATAATGATATACATAATGTGTTATATTCTTTTATAGAATGTAAAGATCCCAAATTTTCACGTAAGGAAAGCCTGCACTTGATATTTTCATTTGGCACCTAGGGAAGTCATGGCCAAATCAGCTTGGCAGTTAGAAGGTTAACAGCTGAAGCAGTACGACCGTTTTAACCTTAGCGAAAAAGTCTGAATGTGACTCGTTCATTTTTAAACCTTCTCGTTTAATCTTTTGAAATCGAGCACAAAATGATTTGGTGGTTTCAAGGTACGTAGAGTACCCAATCAAAAAATCGAATTAAAAACAAAATCCTTCTGCACCATAAACAGATTTTGATGAAATTCGGTATATGGTATAATTTGGTACTCCATTTGCGGTCTAGTTGTGCCGCGAAGCGGTTTGTTAATTTCAGCTACTTTTAAGGGGAGAAAACTCTCTATATATAGGTATTATTTTTTCATCAATTTAAAACAGAAATGAATTTTTAGAATCGAATGAGACCACCCAGAGCTCTGTAGGACGAACCGTTCGCTCCCCATGAGGACTCAAGGGTAGGGCAAAAGACAAATCAGAACTCAAGTGTGAGTGTGAATGTGAAGATTGTTCACTGACGGAAATAGTCCCAATATTCTTTGAAATTTCAACATATCAAATTTTCTGAATATGGGAAGCCGGTTAGTCTGTTTGAACAGTCTCATGACACTCAGTAGGTAGTGCTTCCTTAGCAACCAAATTTCGTATTGAAGACACCCGATTATAATCTAGTTAATAAATTTGGTTAAATTAAGCCTAATTGTGCAACGCGATAATTCATGCAATTCGCGTAATTTTGGAAATTTGTAATAAACACGTTTTTATTCATTCATACATTTGAAAATTCCGGGTGTTAAGATTCAATTTATTACGAGAATGATCAAAATCTATAATTAAATATCCATGAAATGGTGCACTATCATTGAAATTGTTCCATAATTTCCCCAAAGTATATAAATGTTCTTTGTTTTATTAATTTTTTTAACACACAATTTTTATTCTTTTAGTTTTTATTAATTTTAGAAAAACTAAAATGGCTACAAGTATGATTAAGGTTTCAAATTGAAGCTGATTGCATTAATTTTCTTCTAACTCCTCAGTCTTCACTCCTTTCTAACATTTGCGCGTGAAAGGCTAAAACCACGAAATTGGGAGTCTCAGTCGGTCGCCATTCATTCCCTGTTCCGGGTTAGTATTTCTCTCAAGAACCAGCACTCGAAGTTTAAAAGTTGTTCTTAAATTTGGAATTTCCAATGATTTTCCAAATTCATTCGTGCATCTACCTAAGGAATTGAAAAACTAAAAGATTGCGGCTGGAAAATCAAAATCTAATAATAATTGCAGGCGAAAAGTGGGAATTCAGTTAGTGAATAAACGATTTTTGCCACTTTTCGCTGGCAATTAGAGTTTGATTTTGATGATTCCGGCGTCAATCTTTTAGTTCTTAAGTTCCTTAGGTAGATGCACTAATAAATTTCAAAAATCCTTTAAAAAATCAAATTTAGGTACAACTTTTAAATTTTGAGCGCTGCTTCTTGTGAGAAATACTAACCTGGAACGAGGAACGAACGGCGACCGACTGATACCCCCTTAACACAAAATTTCACTTTATGGAAAAAAATTACCTATTTTTGAATTGTATCTCCGTTATTATTCAATCTATAGAGCTCAAGTTGGTCTCAAACTGTAGCAAATTTAAACTATTTTATAAACTTACTGAGCATAAATTATTGAAATTATCATAGTTTATCAATTATAGTTAAAAACTGAAAAAAGTGCAACATGGAAATTAGCGCACTACGTCAGTAGCACAGGGGTTTCAGGGATGCAAATTTGGGGATAAACTACCCTTGGAGGTTCTAACAACATAACATGTTTTATATTATAAAAGAAATCGTAGACACCCCCGCCATTGCAATATTATAATGTGTATAAATTGACTGGACAACTGGTAGGGCGACTGGGATTGAAGTTGGACCTCAAGTCGGAGCGTGAATGGTGCAAACGATTCAACTAGTAGTCTTACCGAATTGGACAACAAATCGGACCACGAATGCCCAGCTTAAGAATGAATTCTCCATGTCTATTGAACCAAATTTGGCAAAAACAGGAGAATTTGACCCAATTCCAGGTCTCTGGATGAAATTAATTATAATAATGAGCCCAAATAACCTATTAAAAACTGCAGACCTATACATTTCTTTTCAACTCCCAAATGTAAATTATGTGGATTTTGGTTTTTGCTTCTCACCACCTAGAAAGAGAAGTGTCAAGCTGAAAGAAAACTCGAAAGGTTATCCGACGTTGAAGTTCTCTGGCCATTGAAGAGATGAACTGGGCGAGGAGGAGGGAAATAATCAATCTACTTCAAAAGTGGCCACAAAACGGCATCCGTTTTGGAGGGAAATTGTATTTTGAACGCGGAAGTTTATCATTCGGAATTGATGAAATCACACGATTCGTTCAAACAGATGAGAACTGGTGGAAAATATGACAAAGTGGTATTCAACACCATGGTCCATGGTGGATAACTGGTAAAAGCAACACCAACGCGAAGGTAATCGTTGAACTTTCAGTACATCAAAAGCACCCGAGGGTAAGCGCCATGAAACGAAAGTATATCAACCTAATAATAATTTCAAAAACGATCATTTCTCGAGTACTCTCCTTTACTGGGAAAATTGATATATATTACATTACTTTATAACTAAACATCATTTAATCGATAGAAAGGTCAACTTTAATGTGAGGTGAAGGAACAAAGGTAAATCAAATTTAAAAGATTAATTTGACCTTTCTACGAAACTAGGGAAGTACGTTTATTTCAAATTATTGGACTATTGAATATACTAGTGTCAAGTGTAAAAACTATTCATTGAGTTTTAGATTTGTTTTAGAAATATACGTACTTACCTAGTAAATGAAAACAAAAACTGTAGAGCATAACGACCAGTATTTCCATGACATAAATCATATTGTATCGGGCAGAACAAAAAGTAAATCATTTCCGGAAACAATTAGTGTTTGAAATAACACTGTGTAATGTGGGTACAAGGCAAGAGATTTTGATTGACTGATGGTTCAAATAATCAACAGCGACCATCCAGATCAAAATATGTTACATCTAGAAGGTTACGCCCCTGGTTATAGTTCGGATGAGGTATGGTCAACACCGTCGTCCAAGAACCACTGAAACATCACACGTTTAAAAATCCCCTTGCCTCGGCGATTTGATCAAAGCAATTTTGTGAGTTCATAAGGAAATATGCGATGAGAAGACTGGTGGTTTCTTCGACGGAAACGTACTATTATGAATAAAGCGAATTTAATGGCAACTGTTACCCTTTTCTTTGCAACAACAAAAACGCAAGAACGATCCAGCTCATGCACATTCGATTAAACGCCGACACGTTTCAAGGAATGTACGAGCATATGAGCCAAACGGCTACTTACGTCATCGAAACGTTGCAAGAAAATACCTCCGATTGACAACACGTAAGTTATCTGCAAAAATAATACGCTTCCTTCAAATATGCTCCAATATGAACAAATCAAAAAACATCAATTACTTATAAATTGTAATTAAAATAGTGCTTTACTCGCTATACAAACCTGTTACCGAATTACCAGTTACCTTTACCTTTTACCGATTTTTTACCGAGTCTTACAACTACACACAAAAACCAGTAACAAAGCGTACTCGAGTCAATGACCAAATGACACTGATTGTTCGCGGAGGTTCACCATTGAATGGAACTAACCCAAAAAAACGAGCAACCAGTGATGGCAAAGAAAAACAAAATCCGAGAATATTCAGGGATCGTAAGTCCAAATGAGATTCACCAAAAAATTGGATTTAATCACAAATCGAAGACTATCCGCCAGTTTAAAACCCAATTTCGGAGTCACCATTCTTGTGGAATACACCGAAATTGGGAGGGATGGAGAAACGACCATGGCGCTTCAGGGAACCTAACCTACAACTAAGTGAAATGGAAATTAACGAGGTTGATGTACTGAAAGATATACAAATACCAATGTACAGGTAGTGAGCAAGTGCTTAGAAATTTCTCTTCAATCACGATCCACCTGTATGAAGAGGATTAATCGCAACTGAAGAATAGGAGATAATACAACCAAAGTAGGCTATGGTGTCTGCAAGTATCCATTAATGGACGAGATTTTGAGTACAACTATAAAAACTTTGTTCAAATTTGATTCAACTGATTGGATGATTAACTTAACCTGAAGAAGAATCGAATTGGAACAACTAGAATCTGAATTTTGTTAGATGATATTTCTTTTTCACTATTTTTTAAAATTAAAACAAACTTGGATACTCTTCAAATTCGGTTCACCAGAAAAAAGGATATAACCAAACTTGAAGTAAAATTCCAAATTATTTTCCGACAAATGATCAAGGTAAAACCACCAGTTCAGTTTGAACGTGATTAAGTGATGGACGAGTGAAGCATTGTAACGATTTTGATAACGTTCCTATTTGATATCGAGCGGAAATTTGACAAAGGCCGGCTGTTGTCCGCGAGGTCGCGAACGGATGCCGAATTGTACGGTCTTGAAAATGGAAATCGTCTTACCTCAATGGCTGGGCAATGTCATCCAACATACCTGTAACAAAGAGAAGGGTTTATTAGTTTAGTTGAAGAAATAGGTATGTAGAAAACATGTGACAACCAAAAGTACAAGAGCATAAAATTAAATTGAAGTACGAATCGTCCTATCCAGATAAGAAGACAATGGTTGGTGACGGAATCAAAATGAAATACCATTCTCAGGTGACAAAGTACGAAGAGCGTAACTTTTCTATACTGTAGGAATGAAAAGTCCCGTCGTAAAATAATGCTTATTACACAGATTTACAGATATTTGAGTTTCAAAACAGAATGTGTTTTTACGGAGGTTATTTGGTTTGAAAGTGCATCATAAGATCCCTCGGTGAAAAGTATAATTTATCCATTACAAAAACAATCTACAACACCCGAAAACTATGACCAACGAAACTGAAAAATCAGCCGGTGCAGTTCCTTCCTCATTCCGGGCTAGTCTAATCTCTTACGAACCGGCGCTAAACGTTTCAAAGTTGTACCAACCTAAATTTGAAATTTGCAAGGATTTATGAAATTCGTTAGTGCCTAGGGAATTGAAAACGCTGCAAATTATTACACAAAGGTTTATTATTTTTCTATATAGATCACTCGTCTACAAAATCACCAACCATCCAATATAAAAAAAAAGAAAAAAAAATTATAATAAAAAAAATCAAAAAATTAAAAAAAAAATCAAAATCACCAACTATCGATCGCATTTTGATCAGCTCTAATTTGAACGGAGATTAGGCCTCTTTTGCGATTCACACTCGTGTTTTGATTTATATATATATATTTCAATATAAACCCTTAAATTTTCGTAGGGAGCGAACGGTTTGTCCTACAGAGCTCCGCGTGGTCTCAAAAAATTCTAAAAATTCTATAGAATCTTAAATTGAAAGAAAAACAATACCTTTATATCAAAATTGTTTGAGTTAGGGCGTTTTCAAAATTTCAAAGTTGATTTTGGAACCCTTAGAAGTGACCTACGTCAACCAAAAGCTTCGGGGCACAACTAGACCCCAAATGGAGCCTACATACCAAATTTCATCAAAATCGGTCAATGCTAAGTGGCAAAAGTGCCGCGTACGGCGCACGGCGTACGGCGGACGGACGGCCGAATTTTTATTCGATTTTTGGAATCTACGTACCTTGAAACGTAAACCATCAAATTTTGAGGGGATGTTAAAAATTTTTTTTTCTTGGTCGATTCCAAAGGTTCATTATTGAAAAAAAACCCTGTGTTGTTGCCTGTAAAGTCGGTATACGGGCGAAAGTTTTACGTGACAACGACTTTGAGTGGTAAAATAATTTTAATGTTAATATTCATTCGTATAGTAGGAAGAAGGATAAAATTCTTTGTCAAGTTGCACAGAGTAGGTATTTCCCGTAGGTAGTAGGTATTTCCCGTAGGTAGTAGGTATTTCCCATGGGTGGGGGGGGGGAGTGAGTGCCAGGGAAGGGGGGCGGGGCGCTCCCGCTTTTGTGAGCGCCGGGGAAGGGGAGGGGCCGCCCGCCTTTAGGGAGCGCCGAGCTGCACCCCCTCCGTGAGCGGAGCGTAACGCAGTTTCTTGAAGTGTCTCCCGGTAAACCAATTTATAAGACGTTATCACGTCAATAATAAACCAAAACTAAAAGATTATTCACTTACTGAATAAACGGGTTTTCCCCTTTTGGTTTATCATTTTCAATAACAAACCTTTGGAATCGACCAAGAAAAAAAAGTTAAATTTCCCCATCAAAATTTGTTGGTTTACGTTTCAAGGTACGTAGAATCCAATCGAATAAAAAAATTTCCGTTTGCCCGCCGTACGCGGACTTTCCTTATTAGTTCCCATGGACCGATTTTGATGAAATTTGGTATATGGGCTCCATTTGGGGTCTAGTTGTGCCGCGAATCTTTTGGTTGATGTAAGTCACTTCTAAGGGGTGAAAATTAAGGGTTTAAATTTTGAAAACGCCCTAGCTCGAAAACTCTCGAAATAAAGGTATCGTTTTGTTCACCAATTTTAAATAATATTGAATTTTTAGAGACCACGCGGAGCTTTGTAGAAAAAACCATTCGCTCCCTACGAGTACTAAAGGGTTGGACTTACGATAAATCAGAAACACGAGTGTGAATCGTAAGAGAGGCCTAATCTACGTACAAAGTTTAGCTGACCATCATCCGATCTCTGTTCGTTTCTTCGAGTAACTCGAGTAGCACAACTGTTGTGCTAAGTTTTGCGTCCTTAGCAACCAGTAATCAAAATTGTAAATGAAGGAATTCTTTATTTCTTCGAATGGAATGTGAAGCTTTTATCTAATATAAATAAACTCGATTACGAAGCGAAAACTTAGTTGATAGGTAGTGACAACGGCAAAGCTGTGTTCTTTGCTGGCGAGTGATCTGTACAGAAAAATAATAAACCCTTGTGTAATCATTTGCAGCGTTTTCTCTGGAAATTATAGTTCGATTTTTATGATTCTAGCGGCAACCTTTCAGTTTTTAAATTCCCTAGGTAGATGCATTTAGCAATGCATATGCAATTTAGGTACAAATTTAGGTAGCGCCGGTTAGAAAGATATTGGACTAACCCGGAACGAGAAAGGAACGGAGAACCGACTGAGACCCATTTAATATAAACACACATTCTGTGTTTCACTGATTTGATCCTTGGTCGTAATATTAACGATCCGAGTGTCTGGGAATGTTCCCCGGATTTTACTTTAGAATAAATGTGCCAATATGAACAAATAGGTACCACTGTTTATCAGCTCATACCTAGGAGATTAACTTCGAACATTTGCCAGAATGATGGTGCTGGTATTGGGATACTTGACCCCCCTACATGCCTAGAGCCAATAAAAACATTAGTTTCTTCTCCGATCGTCCGATAAGCACAATTTTCAAAGTTACCTAATCATCATACTATCAAGACCAGTGAAAGACAAACAACATTTTTAAATGGAAGAAGATGTCGATTTACCTTTCACATCCATTAGGATTTTTTCATGACACTTGAGTAGTAGCCTGTTCAGGTAAATCTTAGAGACTGATGATCATTTCATGTAATATATTAACCTTTTGGAAAGCTCTCCATTTAAACTATAATTTGAGACAGTTCCACACTATTAGGATTTGTATCCGTTATTTCAAGGATTTACCAACGCAATCATTTGACAAGAGTTGAAATTGTTTACTCAATCAAAGTCACTGAGGAACACATTGGAGGACGTAGGTTACAAAAAGAACTCTAATTTTATATATAAAACTTGCCTAGCTAAGTTGAAAGACTAGACTGATTTCCATGCGACCTTTCCTAAAATTATCAGCAGGTTCCAGCATAGTGATTAAGGTATTTCGTGTGACTTTGATTGACTCGCCTTTCCAGCAACATTTCTGTTTGGACAAAGTGGCTAGGAAACACCCACAATTGGTTTGTACCACTGGCGCTTTTCAAGCGGCCATTGTTACAAGTAACTCCAGCCGCAAAGATACAAAGAGGTGAGAAGCTTGAAAAATGTCTAAATGTACGATTATTTCATACGGATCAGCTAAGGATGCTACACGGAATGCTGGGGTAGGGGTTTATTCAACTGACTTCCAAATAATAGCGCCTGTTGGAGTCATTGCCACACATTTTGATAGTGAGGTCAAAGCTATTCAGATGGCACTGGAAGAGTGCGTGAAGCTTGAAAGGCCTCCCAATATTGTTATCCTGGTTGACAGGCAGTAGTGGGTATTGGTCAGGCATGTGACTCTGATGCTGTTCGGCAATGCAGAGTGCTAGCAGATACTTTGCTGAATAAAGGGATCCGGCTTGTACTCCAGTGGACGACATGGAAACGAAATGGCTGACCAGCTCTCAAAGGAAGGATCACTGATGACCCAGACAAGACCTATCCTCTAACCTATTATGCAGCAAGAAGGGGGTGCAACGACAGATATTGGAAACAGTAGCGGTGAGGCACGCAGAGAACGCCCAGGGGAAGAAATGAGAGCCCCTGATAAGAAAACCTAGGCGAATCCCGTCGAATCTTCCTCGCAGGGTTGGAGTGGCCTGCTTTCGCACCCTCACAGGCCACGACTTCCTTCAGAAACATCTCCACCTTATAGGAGTGAAGGAGTCCCCTATATGTGAGCTCTGTGGGGCAGGAGAAATGGATGGGGACCACTTGGAGCTTTGTGAGGGTCTGCGAGATGTAAGAGCATCCATTCTTGATTAGGGTGCTTGTCATCGTACTGCTAGTTTATATTGGGCTGCCAGGTGTCAATGGCTGAAATTGCCACATCAACACGGATAATTAAAAAAACAATTATTTCTATTACCCAGATTTCCATTCCATTCCAGAATTCTGTTCCATATTACCCAGAAGCAACAATATTGTTAACATTCTACCTTCAAACTTGTTAATAATAAAAATGATTATTGAATATTTTTAGCTGAATTATTTCTATTGAATCCGAACTCCAGGATATACTTACACTCAACCATATGATCCATTGCCAAGCAGCAACAGGAGCGATGATAGCAGATGTCTTCATTGTCATCTTCACTCTTCAAACACAACACTTCACCGCTGTTTTATTTAGCAATGTTAACTTGTGAATGTACCTAATAATTAGAACTTCAATCGTTATTTTTTCAAATGAAGGCCGAATTTCAACCGACATGAAATTATTTTTAGGGTGGGTGAAAATGAGTTTTAGAACGTTTTGCACTAACGCGGTGCACAACACTAACACAAAAACTTTCAGAAAATTTTGATTCATTGTGTTTCGGGTTGGGGACAGATATTATAATATTTTGAGGATGAATGTTAAATAAACAGATTATTGCACTGTATCCGTTTAGAACCGATAACTTCATGATTGTCATTTGTATTCCTATGATGATCCAAAGGTATTCCAGAGATGAGATGATCTTCTGTAACAAAGAAAGAGAAAACCAAATGATTAAATTGTAGAAACGAATAATTATTAAAATAAACAACTGAATTACAAGATGATTGTACCTGGTAGTAGTTAATGGGGGAGGAAGTAGAGGTAAATAATAATAAAACGTGGAATTTGCATAAGCCCGAAGAATCAACTTTCTCCCACGCATTACAAAAGTGTGTTTAACAGGGCAATATTTTGCCAAAAAATATCAAGAGTGCTCTACAAATATATTGAATGAGTAGGTACATAAGTACCAAAAACCCAAATGAGTAGTTTATGATATCTGCTACTCATTCAAGAACTTTCAGTTTCTTACAGGTCACAGTAAGCTGATGCTCTGACATCTCAGCTCAGTCTTGATGGTGAAGTAGCTTGAGACGCTGTGTACCAGCAGCAAACCCCCCTCTATTAGGACACACTCATCAGGCAATATTCGAATTTGTAAATTGGAGGTGAGCTTAGGAGGTACAGTCAGGCCATGCTCTTATTTTAAAATGAAAATGTGAACCAAAAAAATGTACACTATTGAAAAATTAAAGTATTGAACCTGTTTATAAATTGAAACTATTCTACCTTGAGACATGGTATGTCTATATATCAACCTGAGGCCCAGGTCAAAAAAAAAAAAAAAAATGTTACTTTGACAGTTACGTAAACCAATGGTTGAAATTGAGTTTTCCTCAACCTTGGGGTTAAAAAGATGACCATTAAAAAAATGTTTGTGGTTAGGATACCTTGATAGAATCGATTATTCGTTTAACCTTGAACTTCATGGTTGCTATGGATACTGACGCTCTGAAGTTCGTTTCACATCCATGTTACTCATGGATACTTAAATATCAGACAGTTCCATGGTGTTTTACACCTAAAAATGACGACTTTTGTCTACACTGTTGCCAACTTTTCCTGAAAAAACTCTTTCAGTTTCAGCAACACTATCACTCAATTTGTCTAGCAAAATGTAAACAATCTTCCCCAATTTCCACTTTTGCGAATTGGTTCATTAAATGTAATTCGAATGTCAAAAAACAATGTGTACTGATCAAAAATGATAAAAATATTATTAACCAACGGGAATGAGAAGTTTCGCGTGAAGCTGGGAGTGTACTCAGAGGTTTATTCTCAGGAAGATTTTGAGTATTCAGTATTCCGTGTTCAACTTTACCTTGATTATAAATTATAAGACTTCACGTTCTTATTATTTGCTTTTCAATATTTATTTACACCGTCTGTGTTCCTTCCAAGTTCAAATGAAATAAAACTAGTTTGAAAATCGGTGAATTTTTCTTGTTTCACCTACCTACCCAGTTTCTCAAGTTGCAAAACAGAACCTACAGAAATTGATAAGGCCGCTATATCTAAAAGGTAAATTACCTATCTTATGATTTATATTCATAATATGAATATAATATATTCATATGAATAATAATGGGACCATATTATGTTCACCGTTCGAATAATAGATAATTATTTTACCTACTGGAGAAACGAAGAAAGCTATCATCATTTGAAAGACAATGATAGTACCAGGTGGGACAGCTTTGGCTGACCTGCGAGGCAGTTTTCGTTTTCAGCTGAATTTTGTGACAACCAGATAGGTGTTTAAATGCTGAATTATTTCTGTGACTAAGCAATATCCTATTATTTACTGTGAATAATGAATAAGGTCCTCAGTGGGATTAAGTAACCCAGATATACTTTTCGATTGTATCGAAAAATAATCGATTATACAAGTTTTTTTTAACACAATTTTTCTTAAAAGGGTAGTGACCTAACGTAACCTTATGGTCAACCTTGAGGTTACATTTTTTTGAACCAGCCTTAAGAGTGTTGATAATATTAACCACATTTGTTTACTGGTATATAATTGTCCATTGGCGTTTATTGCAACAGGGTAACATTTTTTCTCCGCATAACAGAATTTTTCATGACCCCAGCAGTAAGATACATCCATGTCAAAAGTACTCAACTAGGTAACCTTCTTCATTTCTAGAATTCGGTCTAAAAGGTCGTTATAAACACTTAACATACTGGTGTCAGATAGAGTTTGTGAACAAATCAGCCAATATTCAGTTAGCTGTGCACAGACTAATTATCTTTAAGTGCACCTTTATGGCAAGAGATTTTTTCTTTCATGTCAACGAATGCCATTAGCTCATGGGGTATTTTCCTCATGTTGGGTTAGGACCATTGAACTATAAATGCTGAGTTTAAATCCGATGGGACCAGCTGGAGACCTCTGAAGTGAGTGTACACTTTATAGTATCCATTCTAACTCAATTTCAGCGTTTTCAGTTTTTTATATGCAAGCTTTGCCACTTCTTGAGAGACAGAGGGTCTGGAGGGAATTTCAAACGTCTGATTTTGAATGATCCATAGAAAATTACATAAACACACAACGCTATGAAATAGATATATAATATAGATTCTATATTCGAGAAAGGTATGCACTCTAGAGCGTAGGTACAGAGTTAACTATAACATGGGGTTGTTATTTGACCTTTCTATTCTAGACTTGATTGTTTTCAATTTCTTTATTGCATCGCGACGTTTCGACCCTGGATCAGGGTCCCTTTCAAGCAAATATTTAGTGAGATGGAATAACCAAACATCACATGGACCTGCTGCCATCTCTGCTAGTGACAAAAAGTATTTGCCACAGTTTTATAAACGTATTCATAGTTTTAAAATTAATTGTTCCTCAATAATGTGATGTTTGGTTACTCCATCTCACTAAATATTCGCATTATCAGGACCCTGATCCTGGGTCGAAACGTCGCGATGCAATAAAGACATTGAAAACAATCAAGCCTAGAAAGGTCAATTAACCCCATCATATATTTCAACTAGACAGTTCTACACTCTAGTTAACTATAACTATAACACATACTCTATGCACTCTAGGTACAGAGTTAACTAGTCTCTTTCACGAAATACATGGAGGCTTCTCCCACCCACTGTTAGGTGCAAGTTTAGATAGCCGAGAGTCCCAAAACTGGAAGAATCGACAACTAATTAATTTTCAGAATTAGTTTGACTTTTATTCTCTCAGCACTCTACTTCCCTACGACCTGGAGTTTGAGCAAAAATCTAAATGGTAATGCTCCTGATTCTGTAGTGAGGATGCAGAGCCCTGCCTTCCAAACGCTCGAGGACAGTAATCTAATGCGATCTCCTGCCTCTAGATACCGAATAAATATCGTTATTTTGCATGATAATCGTTCAATAATAACAATTCGACGATTTGCCATGATGACTGGCATTATTATACATAGCCAAACCCTGACCTTAACTATAGGTAGTAGGTAAGCTAATGCACACAATCCTAACTACCAAGTAGCTCCATCAAGTTTTAAATTTTAAAAAATTTGGCTTCGATTTAGCTTGGATTGAGTAATTATCATACAATCTGGATGGACTCAATACAACATTAAACGTATCACAAGGTTGATATCTAGAATTATGCTCTTTTATTCGTAGTACCAATGAGTACCTAATGAGCATAATAATATAATTATTACTTATTACTGAAGAGCACCTACCACTAGATAATCAATCACCATAATTTGGAAAAACATTACATTCATTTACAAGAGCCTAGAATGAATGTAGTGGCTCATGCTGTGTGCAGCTGCGATTTAAAAATAGAACGACCTTAATGTGGCTTCATGCCTTCAAGTTAACTTTCTAACTTCGCAACCACTCTATCGTAATTGATGCGAAAAGGCCTCGGACCAACAAATGAACTAGTACCTATAGGAATTAAACTCAAAAACTGAAATAAATATCAATAACTTCCAGGTTGAGCTACATGAATTCAGGGTTAATATATTTAGAATTACTTTTGACACTTTTCACCCCATATTTGCATGGATCCAGACGGATTTCTTTATCAAGATCTGGAATATTGCTACGACTTTGATAATAGGTAGATTGAACGTCGAAAATAAGAACGTAAGTTCAAAAATTCATTAGAAAAACACTTGGGACCAGCGGAATCGGGTAACCTAAAGAGGCTTACAACTTCCCAGTATATAAACAAAGATTTCCGCCAAATTGGCTACGATGAACTATTCAGATCGAGTTGATACCATCCAAAAACTATCTAAAACTACGACTAAAGAAACTGTAAAGTAAATTTTCGATGAATGGCAAGGGTTTATAGAAGGAACAACAGTACCGATTTTAACCTCAGAGATAAGGTTATGTCTTGTCAACAACACAGGACGAAATTTCTGTTATTCGAGGTATTTTGAAGGGTTTTCGAACGAAACATGGCCAATTTGAATAGGTATAGTTGGAATAAGGTTGTAGAATATTGTCATTTGATCGTCACAAGCCGTACGCAGTTTGGGTGTGCGTAACGAACCCTCTGACATACATAGAAGAACGGTATGTCCGTTCAGACATACTTACTTTTTCTTTATCATTCGGTTACTCTGAAGGCGATTTTCTGTAATTCGGTATTTAAAACACTGAACACTGTGTCCACAGGATGCAATGAGTTCGAGAATCGTAAATTTCAACGGTAAATGCACCTCTGGGAACGTTTATTTTGATTTCAAAACACCACAAAACGTAATCATTCCTGGGAAATGATAAACCCGGTCGTAATCAGACAAAACGTCACCATAAATTTAAGACAATTTTCACGCCGCGGTCGCGTCTCGCGTATTGAATTCCCGATTTTGACGAAAATGAACAAAATCATTGAACACTCCTTAGCACTGTACTATAAACGTAACCACCAAAGGTGTACAAATAGCGGAACCGTTTGAGTTTGATATCACTGGCACAAACACTTTCTAAGTTGATTTCGGCGAGTTTAATTTGAGATTTAGCAGCAAAATTTAGTCAAAGTACACGCGATTAGTCCGTCACGTAATCAATCATAGTACGATTTCAATATAATACTAGAGGAAAAAAATGGCGGATGGCCATACTGAAGTTCGTCAAGCATAGTACGCGTGGAGCTCAACGGAATATGGCGGAACTTCAAGTGCCGGTGGCGCTCGACGCGTTCCCGCCTGAATTCAACCGAGCGCAGTCATTATTGGGGTTTTAGAAGTCGAATTAACGAGATGAAAATTGTACGAAATTCAACAAAATAACACGGTAGAGCTATTACCATGCTGTTATCATGAAAATTACATAAAAAAAGTCCCTATTTGTGAGGGGAGGACGAAAGATCGGGAATGGAATGTGCTCCGTGCGCATCAAGGTAGGAGATAGGAAGGTTGACTCTACCATTAGTTGACGTAGGCGGCACAAGGATTTATTCAAGTACCTACCGATCTGCTAGGATCTCTTGGTAGGAGAATCACAATTTTTCTCAATAGAAAAAACGTTCATACCTATCTTCCAAATTTTAAAAAGTTATTAATTTCGAATTTATATGAAGAACAAAAGAGACAAGGCGGATTTTAAAACAGCAAAAATCCGGACATTTTCATCTTTCAAAAGTGTAAACCGCACGGAGGTCAGTTTTGTTCGAAGCATAGGACCGTGTTAAGCAATAACCAAGCAAGTTCAAAAAAGCTGATTTTGGTAAAAATTTCCCTAAAATGCTGCCTCCACTTTACATAGTGCTATTTTACTGCACTTTTTTTTATTTGTATAGAACCAGTAGGTACGGTCTTTTTTCCTTGAAAAATCAAAATTAAATTCTCTCCAATGAAATTTTGAGTCCTTAACATAGATAAATTGGTTATTGCATAACTGATTTTATAGAGTTGTCCATTTATGCAATAACCATTTAAGCGATAAAAGAGGCTCTTCTTTCCCCTCCTGCTTGGAGATTATGATTGCCGAATTAATGACATCATAATTTCTTTTAAATTTTTTAAAATTGAAAATCATAAAATTGTAATTTTTAATGACATCATAATTTCTTTCAAATTTGTTTAAATTGAAAATCACAAAATTGTAATTCTTTAAAACAATAAAATTGAAAATCATAAAATTGTACCTAATTTAAGAAAGAAACATAATCGTACAAATTTCTGGAACTCAGATAGGAAACATTTTGCTCCTCCGGCTCTTCCATGTCTTCTAAACCGTACCTTCGATGACGACAGACAAGAAGTCTTTCTTATCGATCTTGTTTACTACAAATTTGTTTTTCTTTCTGCAAGCCTTCATTACATTAACATAATCGTCAAGAGTGTATAGTCTGACTTGGTGTTTTAATAAGCACTGCACATCTCCGAATTCTCGGAGTCATTCGGCTTGAAACTATGACCTGAGAGTAAATATTTTAATGTAATGATATTTAAACTAAACTCCTCCGAGTGAAGAATGTGAAGCAAAATTACGACCGTCCTAATGCTCCAATTTTGCCCCCCACATGATCTAATAAAATTAGATCGTCGACGCATGAAGTGAATCCCAATAAACGCAAATCTCCCAGAAGTGGGATGGGATAATGGGAGATTTGCGTTTATTGCAAAACATGGTACACCATATCAAACAAACGAAATGAGATGATAAACGCCTACTGCGAATTTTTACAGTGACAAACAACGAAACAGTCATCTATCACGAATCCGACGCTTTTAGCGAAAATCTAACTCAGAGAGAACTACCATCCAAGTCGACGGTTGTTGCATAGCTGGAATCTTAGCATGTAAGTCCCACCCAGAGTTAGATGGTTATTGCGAAACAGTGATGTGAGTGATGAAACTGTTATGAAATAACAAATTGTCGATAATTCTAGGGCCATGAGCCGAAAATTATCAGTAATAACAACTGAAGGTGATAAAGATACCTTCAGAGAAGAGAAATCTGAAGTTATCTCAATTTGACCAAAATTCGACTTAGATGGTTGTTGCATAACACGGTCCAATTCCTTTATGGTGCTTAACTACTTTGCCAAAGTAGAACAGAGTGAATAGAACACGGGGGAGGGGGGGATTGAGTCTTAAGAATTGAACAAAATTAGGTACACTGGGTGAATCTTTTTGCTTCCGAGTCAACCAAGGTAGCGGAAGCTTGGAGGTTGAAAAAAAAGTTCTCTAAAATCGAAATTTCCACTCGCGTTTTATGTTTAAGAACTCTGTCTGTCTGTCCGTCATGAAATCCTTTTAACGGGCATAACTATACAAAGTTGTCCGATTTCGATGAAATTTTCAGGAACTGTGCGGGTTGGCGTGTAGACGGTCCCCTATGAAAATCATCACCCCCGGACTGATAATAGCCGCTGCGCATGCGCAAACGTGAATTCCTTGTAACAGCCTTAACTTTTTACATTTCTCATCCGATTTCAATGAAATTTTCAGGGAATATGTGAATTCGGTTGTAGATGGTCCCCTACGAAAATCATTGGCCCCAGACTAATGGTAGCCGACGAAAATTTCTCAGGATTGTTCAGATTGGAGTGTAGATGGTCCCCTATGAGAGTAGTGGAAGGTACTACTTAGAGATTGATGTTTTGAGGTCAACTACTATGCATCGAAGCTATGTGCCACACCCACTTGGCAGACGTTTTAGCATGATGGTACATAATTAGTAGGTACCTATTTTTATCGCTTATCAGTTAGAACTGACCGTTGTTCACACTTTCCAAAGGAAATTCTTCTGGAATTCAACTACATTAATTTCCATTGTTGCCACTGTTTTTTTTCTAACTCGACGAGAGAAAATCATACTTAAAGTTTGGCCAAGACGTATTATAATTATACTTTTGTAAATGTGCGGTTTGAATAAGAGGTTCGTTCCAACCGATTGAATATTTGCTAATATTATTCTTCTGTATTCAACAATAGATGAGGATTCCATATTCGATATTTTCTAATGGATAAATACTTAAATACCTTACCGAATACAAAATATTTGTAAAGAACCCGGAAAGGACAATAACAATTACTGAGAAAGTATTAATTTGCAGAAATATTCAATAATATTTTGCCAAGGCCTTCCTCAAGGTTCAGAACTCAGAATAATATTCATGAAAACGATTTGGTTGTTCATACTAAAGGTATCTGTTGAAACATTTTGACCTTGAACAGTAGAAAGAGAAAAGACAATACGTGATATTAAAATTATATTGCTGATGGATCCCGCATATTATAAATACGTAGCTTCCACCTGTTACTTTATTGTTGTTCCCGAGATTCTGAGGTTTCAACATATTTATGAAACAATCTTCAAATTATGACTATAACTTGAGTAATACGAACAAAATAGGTTATATAATATGATTGGAATCGAATCATTAAGATTGGATCTTTCCCCTCATTACCTTGATGGAGAGGACGTATATTACTCAAAATAAATCTTTAAAACTAAAAGTCGTTCTTGGTACATGCCTATCAGTACCTACATTAATGTTTGGTATAAAGAAGTATACCTAGATTGATAGCTATACTGTATTTCTTATGAAGTAACCTACACCTAAATTAAATTTGGCGTGAAAGGTGAAATTTCACTATTCAATCACTAAGCAGTTATTTTTGACAACATGTAAAATACGGCAAAAGAGAAAGATTTTGCTTTGTATTTTCATTATACATTTACTCGAATAAAATAAAAAACGTCTGCCAAGTGGGTGTGGCACATAGCTTCCTCGTATCCATAACCCGATTGTATAGATGATCCGATGCATAGTAGTTAATCTCAAAACATCAAAACAAGTTAATCTGTAATATCCCTGAAAATTTCATTGAAATCGGATGGAAAATGTAGAAGTTATGGCCGTTAGAAGGAATTCACGTTTGCGCATGCTCAGTGGCTACTATCAGTCCGAAGGTGGTGATTTTCATAGGGGACCATCTAAATACTAATCTGTAACATCCCTGAAAATTTCATTGAAATCGGATAGAAAATGTAGAAATTATAGACGTTACACGGAAATTCACGTTTGCGCATGCGCAGTGGCTACTATCAGTCCGAAGGTGGTGATCTTCATAGTGGACCGTCTACACACCAACCCGCACAATCCCTGAAAATTTCATTGAAATCGGATGGAAAATATAGAAGTTATGGCCGTTACAAGGAATTCACGTTTGCGCATTCGCAGTCGCTGCTATCAGTCCGGGGATGATGATTTTCATAGGGGACCGTCTACACACCAACCCGCACAATCCCTGAAAATTTCATTGAATCGGACAATAACTTCGTATAGTTATGCGCGTTACAAGGAATTCATGACAGAGAGACAGACACACAGACACTGAACCAAAATTGTTCAGAAAGGTCTAAAACGCAAAACGCGAGTGAAAATTTTGATTTTGGAGAACTTTTTTTTTTCGACCTTGAAAAGTGAAAACAAAGCTTCCGCTACCTTGGTAGACTCGGAAGCAATAGAAATACTGATTTGCCATTCCAATTCCTCATGGGCTCCTTTAGGAATAATTTCCGGATCCTCCGCTGGTAATACAGGTGTACAAAAACATTAATTTGAAGTTGATTTTTGTAATAAATGTTTATTAGACAGTTGGACAAATATTTATAAAACCCACAAACCAGCAAAAATTATCATGTACGAAGGTATTATAATTCAACTCATGCTTAGATGCTTACTATTTAAAACGGCCTAAGTAAACGGCGAAATATCATAAAAATGAAAAGATGGTGTCATCACGAAATGGCGTATTTGACTTCGTCAAAAGCTTTCCGAGCCTTCTTTAGCTCTTCGTTCATTGTGAGGAGGTCGCGCACGCGGGCGTATTTTCTAGGGTCTTTGCGCACAAGGAAAATGATATCTTCCACTTGAACGCGACCGGTTCGACCAATTTCCATGGCTTGATGAGTCTGAAAAAAAAAATTATAAAAATAAACACATAAACACTGGTTTATTTATATTTTTTATAAATCACCCAACTGCAAAGAATAAGGGTTTTCAGCAGTCGAATATTGTCGTTAAACAAACTCCCCTTCAGTATAAGTGAATCGGTTTTCTTTAAAGGACGTAAGCCCACAAAAATGCCATTTCATTTCTTTTTTTAACATTTTTCTGTTCTAAAACAAATTTAAAGGGCATGCGAGTGCGGTTTCAGACAGCGTAGAAATTGCTTTTGAAAATCCACAATTTTATTCAATCACGGCATACAGGAAGTTTTTTTTTAATTTCCCACAAGTTTGGTTGCATGGAGGTGGACTAACGCCTTAAAAAAACCGATTCGAATAAGCCCAGTACCTTATTCAGATTCGGATCCCCAGGTACTCCTAAATCATAGGTACTCCTAAGAACGTGAGATGAAAAAGGATGCCAAATGCCATTCAAGACTCGTGGTTCACAGGCACAGAGTACTGGAGAAGTTAACAGAGGAGAAAGCTAATGTTAAAATAGCATGCAAGCATTTTTGAGGCTGCCTCAGTTGCGCCATCTACTTTCAGCTAAAGAACTACCATGGAAATTGAAGTGGTGGGGGGAGGCCACACTCTCTTCATGCTGCTTCTTTTCAAATCCTTACGAATGACCAGAAATTCATAACTTCTCATTTCATTTTCATTTAGATTAGCAAGAATTACTTAGAAAAACCAATCGGGGCGAAACGTATTTTCCAAGTTGCCCTTGAAATTGTTGTTGTCCCTATTGCCAGTAGTTCAAATGTTCAATTGACAACTGGCACCCATAGAAACGTTTGAAACCTAGTGTATTATTGAAAATCGCTCCATTTTTTCATACATATCGAGAATATAAATAAATGTTAATTAACAAATTAATTACTTAGAAGCGGCCGGTGACGCCCCAAAGAGAAAAATATGTGTTAAACAAGGTGGCTTGTTGCGATGAGGTTGGGAACAAGCAATCATGAATGCGATCTGTTGCACTCATCTAGAACTACGTCCTAGAGCTCCACCAATCAGAACGCTTCTCGGGCTCCCAGCTTCAGCTTTCAGCCCAGTTCTCACAGGTGACACATATTGAGGAATTTCACCATGTTGGAATTTCCTTTTTTTGACCCCAAAATCGGATTCAGCACCCCGAAAAAACCCCTAAAGCAAACTTTCAGTCCGTACTTCCTAATTTACGAATAAACAAAACAGCGTAGAAAATATGAAACTGGGAGGATGATGTAATCCTGGAATAGTTCATTTACAGCCGCTTGAAGCGCTGAGATCATGAAATCTATAGTCCTCAGATGCAACATTTCACAAAACCTGTAAAGATCGAAATCGAAAAACTGAAGAAAAAAATAGAAAAAGCATGATGGGGGAAAATTAGGTTTCCCCTGTTTTTGTTCGATAACTTTCCTCTTAGATAACACAATTTCGTCATACCATTGGGCAACACTGGGAGGAGACCGCGATCCGAACAGCCAATCAGCGAGCCTTTCCGCTTCACTTCGAAAAGGTCCGTTTTTCCGGTTATTTTTTGAAATCATAAATTTTGATTGCCTCCCAAAAATAACAGGAGACTTATTTTCCGAAATCAACCCGATTTTCATCTATCCCACACCATTAACTATTAAGAAAAAATGCAAACAGTTGAACAGGTGAAATTCCTCTTTCGTGATGAGAAGATGGGAGGAGAAGGGATACCAAACTGAAGAAGTTCATTCATTAATGATTCCACAATGGCTCATGCGAGGGACAACTAATCATCTGATCACAATGAAATGGATAATTTGCCTCATTATTTTTTCATTTTTCTTTTCGAAAGAGGGTTCATTGGTATGGAAGAAAACCACAGTGTGTTGCTTGAAAACGCATTCAAAAAATTTGGAGAAATCAAAGAAGATGGAAATTTTAAATGTGCTGGGAGTCTGTAATGTGACGAGTTTCCCCTTACAACTGCAGCGCTACCTCTGATAGCGCACATGAAACAACTAGCTTACGTGATCGAACACACGAATGAGCTGGCAAAAAGAACCTAGACATGAAAGTGACAAAAAGAAGAAATTTTACTCACTCTTTTTTACAAAACAATTCTACCTTTTAGTTTATCAAGCATTATTAGTCTTCACCTTCTCTTATTTAGTTTCTACAATAGTTAGTTTTGGCATTTGAATCATTTTTATTTGAGTGGATCGTTTCATGTGGTCACGAGGGCGCCTACACCTCTACCTGTTGACATTCTCTGACACTATTTGCCGAAACTCCTTTTCGCCAGAGCACAGTTTTGCAAGAGGAACCCTGAGGAGTGACGTAATAGTTTTCCACCGCTTCACTTGTTTAGGCATTTTCTTCTACTGTAATTTTTTTCCGTTGGGTATCCCTGGTGTTAAACGTTATTCTAGGCCTCTATTATAGGATTTGACTTGAAATTCCAGAATCTAAAATTAAGGCAAATTCTCCATTGATTAGAGACCTTCTAGTATCCCAAACACACTATCAGTAAATATCCATTAATAAACCTCACAGGAAACGAACGGTTGGTCCTACTAAGCTCTGGGTGGTCTCTTCAAAATTGTTAAAATCATCACTGTATCAAATTAAAAAAACGAATCCTCTGTATTGAAAGCTTTAGAGCTAGGGCGTTTTGAAAATGTTGAACACCCACTTTTCACCCTTTAGAACCTTCGGGGCACAACTAGACCCCACGTGCCACGTTTGGAGTCTACGTGGGTATCTTGAATTAAGTAGGTAATTCATTGATTGAAACAAACAATCAAAAATATTAAGGGGTGTTAAAATTTGGTTCTTGTTCCTTGGTTCCTAAGGCTCATTATTGAAAATAATACACCTAAATTACTGAAAAATTACCATCTAACACAAGAGGCAGACCTTTCATAAGACAATACACCACATTTTAAGACTGAGGATTCGAAATCAATTACATAAATACACGTTTTTCCTTAGAAAATCAGAAGAAGATTCCAAATTATTCATTCATTTCATGACTCTGAGACCAAAAAACGTTGTCTTGATTTGTTGATAAATGCCCATTTTTCTGATAAATAAAGACACGTTTCTGAATTTGTGTAGAAAGAAAGGGACCATACTTTAGTTCATAAAGCACAATCATCCAATTCATAGAGGACCATCCTATGAAATTTTACAAGCATGGTCACTTATGAATTGGAGGATGGTAACCGATGAATTTCTTCTGTGTACAAGAAGTTTTTATGCGTTAAATTTCTTCAAAGATTAAAAATTTTTTTTTTAGTTTTTGCCAAAATGTTTGTAACAACAAACCATAGGTCAAGTTCGTTAACCAGCAATTTTGGACAATCCAAAGTGGTCCAAAATTCAAAAAAACTCCCAAAAAAATGGGTTTTTCCCGTTTTTTGTGGTTTTTACATTGAAAATCATGGTAATATATGGTATATTCGGATTCAGCACAAAATTTCTGATATGAATGCATTTTTCAAAAATGAAAATTGTCCAAAATTAAGAAAAGTTTGTAGCTATATATATATATAATGAATACGTGCGTATATTTGTTGTACCCAGAAATGCAGTAGCCGTGTGGGTACTCTATGAGTTCGTAGAGACGACTAGAACATGAATATGGACTCCTAACATCTTCAAAGCATACCCAGCAATAATTTGCAGCGTATTATTAGCGAATTTTTATGCGAAAATCATGTGTCGGGGATAGAAAAAAGAAAAGAAAGAAAGAAAGAAAGAAAGAAAAAAAGAATGAAAGAAGGGAAAAAAAAAAAAAAAAAAAAAAAAAAAAAAAAAAAAAAAAAAAGAGTCCTCGTTCAAATATCTAATCGACAACTGCCACCGGTAGAAACGTTTAAAACCGAGTGTATCATTGAAAATTGCACGATTTTTTCGTACATATCGCGAATATAACTAAATGTTATCAAACTAATTACTTAGACGCGGTAACGCATCAAGGAGAAAAATGTGTGATAAACAAAAGGTGGCTTGTTGAGATGAGGTTGGGAACAAGTGATCATGAACGCGATCTGTCGCACTCATCTTTAACTACGTCCTGGAGCTTCCACAATCAGAACGCTTCTCGGGCTCCCAGATTCAGCTTTCAGCCCAGTTATTTCACGTCTTCCAGGACGTCGATTATTGGTGTAAAAGTATGTAATAAAAACATATATACATGTATATAAACGAAGAATCGAAAAAAAAACTTTCTACAACAAATTGCAACACCATTGGTCCTTTTCTTAACCACACCTTAAACTGAATGATTTCTTTGAAAATTCGCTCATTAATTCATGCTGCATGAATGGACTTTTTTAATTCATAGTGAAAAAAGTGCAATGGGGTATTTCGGTGGGTCGGAAATTCAGGTTTTTGACCTCAAATTTGGATTCAGCACCCTTGAAACCCTATATACTACCTACAACTTTTAGCCCAATGATACTATAGCATGTGGTAGAAAAATTAATTAAAGAGATCACACGTTTGAAAAAGGCGGGCCGCTATAAATGCACACACACTAGGCAAAGAATACGCCACAGACTACGCCGTGCGCGTGTGTGAGTAGAATTTCGTAGTATCCAAGACGTCCTCCAAGGGTTTCTGTGCATGGATACTTTTTCAAAGACAGTTGGCTAGCTACGTCACGATTGGCTAGCTACGTCACACCATTCAAATCTTCAACTTTCCTTAGCTTCTCTGATTTTGTAAAAACATTTTCTCGACGAACAGACCCGATTACCGTTATTCCTGAGCCATACCCTTTTGAAAAAAAAAATTGACTGAAATACCCCATTCAAAGTCAGAAAGGTTCAAATGAAAGAGAAAAAAAATTAACTAAAAGGTAAAATACTATACATTAATATTCATGTTGACTATCGGAAGGTCCAAAATTCCCCCTCCTCTATTCAACCACCCTTCCCACCAGTCTGGTGCGCTTAACTCAGGGGAGAACGTTGCACAAATTTGGTTCAGTATTATCGATTTTAGAGCTTTTTTTCTGAATATTGTCGAGGAATATTGATAACTTCAGTCCGGTTAATTGGATGACTAGGAACTAAGCTTAATTTAAATATCTTCAATTACCTACCATATCAGTTATGTATTCGATGACGAGATCTTCCAACAGGTCCACGCTCTCTGTGTAAGGATTCTGGTCGTCTCCAAAGCCGTACATCATACAACGGAGTTCCTTCGAAAACAACCTCCTCTTCCCAGTGAGCGGCAGAGCTTCAGATTCATCTTCATCAAACTGAAAAATATATAATGAACATATCAATTTGAGCGGATAATCTTCGGCCCCACAACAAAATAAGTTATAATTGTTTGACTGGTGTACAGAATCTACTAGGTAAGTACATAGCCCAGGCCTTGACAGCCATACAGTACCACCACATCCCCGCTCCATTTCAGTTTTCCTCTACGCTCCATAGATATCGATTTTAAAACAATAATTGCTCACCGTCTTTTTGCAAAATATTGATAATAATGGCTAAATTCTATATAATATTCTATTGATCAATATTCCTGAAGCTATGCACCAAATGGGTGGGCGTCATTGTGGTGACAGAGCCAGAATGCCACCACACCGATCGACCTATATGATTGAGATGAGTAGGTAGGTTCGTGGCTACATGGGATTTTAGTATGCTGTTCAACTACAGAATCGTCACCAGCACCAACTTTGAAACGCACCACTACAGTTCAATAAATTGAGTAAGCTATGAACAAACCAATCTAGATACCCAATAACTAGTAGGGAAGAAAATTACGAGAAAAATGCTTACGTACCGAGGTTTCCATGGCTTAGTAAAGGATGTAAGGAGGAATCTATAAGTAGGTAGATAGAATTCTAATATTTTGATAGATGAGTTCTATGGTGACCCACAGAGTAACGGGGACAACTAAGTGGAAAGTTCAAAACATACCTGATCAAACGGGTCTTCTTGCATCATGATGATTCGTCTCTATTCAAAACTCTTTAGTGTTTATAAAGTCTCCCCTGAACAGTGGCTGAATGTTGTACAAAGTAAACTTTTGACAACTTTCTTCAAATAACAATCACTATTCACACAGGAAAGCAAAAGTCACGCTAATGCTGTCACTCAAACCTCCAATATTATGTTTTCAACTGTTATACACTGAGTAGAGATCCACATCAAATCTTGATGAAGAAACGATTCACAATTTCTTCAAAAACACACAAATTAGATTATTTCGTTTCAAAAACACATCTTATCGAGTTATTTAGGTAAACAGTGAACATCGTAATTAAATTCGTACTTCACATACCTCCGTTTTATTACTGGTATAGCCGTTATTAGATTGATCCAAGCTGCAATATTATTCTTCATACGAAATCGGGAAGGAACAGCCGTCATCGTTGAGCGTCGTGAAGCAAGTGCCGGCTCGATGGCCGAACATCTATGGAACCCTCGTGGTGAAGTAGTCATCCCGGCTTCCATGATGTTTCATTCTTGAGGGTCCTCTTCCATGTTGGTAGGTAAGGACAGAAGTTTGATGTCCCGTCACTCCCCTCCAAACTGACGTCCGGCACCACTGGATGTCATCCACTGGTGCCGGACGTCAGTTTGGAGGGGAGTGACGGGACATCAAACGTCCGATCAAATTTCACCGGATTGGATATTTGAATCATCGAGTAAATCGAATGAATACATCGATGTTTGTCTCTCCGTATTTTTCATCATCTCTTTTCGATTGTGTTGATTCGAATATTTTCTCATGCAGGCACATTGCTCATCACGTAATCACGTGAATCGATTCAAACCACCGAAATCGATACACCAAAGAATCGATTTAAATAATCGAATGTGTGAACACACACACATCGAAAACAAGACATCGAAAATATCACGTTCCTCACGAGCCCAAAATGGCCGTCGTTATTAAGCAACAAAACCGTTTTTCACACCGTTATAACACATTTCTCTTGCTTCCAGATTAACTCCCGACACCGTATTCCAATGCTTCTTAATAGGAACGATTTAAAAACATGGGGAACACCGTACTAAATGCATACTCGAGATTTATTGCGACCGTTTTGAACCGAGGAATCCCCCCATCTCCCAACTTTTCATTAAGTTGCCCAAACTGTAAAGGATTTCTCACCGTTGATTAAATAGGACTCCTCGACCGTTTTCAGAGTTAATCTTTCCACACAATGAAAATCCTACAACATTGTGCCGTCAATAAAAGCATAGAGAAATCACGTGCCATATCTCGACTGAATGGAAATACCCCGTTTCCAGCCAATGCATGCATATCGAGTTATTTAGGTAAACAGTGAACATCGTAATTAAATTCGTACTTCACATACCTCCGTTTTATTACTGGTATAGCCGTTATTAGATTGATCCAAGCTGCAATATTATTCTTCATACGAAATCGGGAAGGAACAGCCATCATCGTTGAGCGTCGTGAAGCAAGTGCCGGCTCGATGGCCGAACATCTATGGAACCCTCGTGGTGAAGCATGGACCTAGTATCCTAGGGATACTAGGTCCATGTGGTGAAGTAGTCATCCCGGCTTCCATGATGTTTCATTCTTGAGGGTCCTCTTCCATGTTGGTAGGTAGTGGACAGAAGTCCTCTCTTCCATGTTGGTAGGTAGATGACAGAAGTCCTCTCTTCCATGTTGGTAGGTAAGGACAGAAGTTTGATGTCCCGTCACATCTAAGACTTTTCGAAAACCATACTTACCAGAAAAAAATCTTCTTTTAACTATTTTTGAATTTTTATTTGAAGAAAATGGATGTTAGCTTTTAATGGTTTCTTCTAGACTGTGTTCTTCCAATTCCAAAATTTTCTTATCAGTAAACCAAGATGGTCGTCCGGGATTTGTGATAAAAACAGTTTATTTTTGTTTGTCGAAAACAGCTTTGTATTTTGGTTTGCTTTAACAATTTATCAATTTTCTCTTTATTGTATAATTCGAAATTTTCAACGTGGGTACAGAATTAAATTACCCTCGTCTTTGGAGAGATTTGCAATGAAAAATTCCAACCACAAGGCAACGTGTTTTTCGTCGAGTCGGATCTTATTTTGCTACTTTAATGAAGTAATTTGATTGGAAGGTATGTGTTTGTAATAATATTAATTTAATTTTTTATTAGATAGTTATCGTATAATTGTAGTAGTGTGCAACAACTTTGCAGTAATTTCAGTCGGTCTTTGCCATCTAGTGGCAGGAGAACTACTTGCCGCGTTCGGCCTAACACTTGGAAACAGAAAATTTCCGGAAGGAAATGGAAAGTACCTCGATAGTTTACCTTGGTTTTAGTTCTTACCTATGAGCAAAATTTTGTGTTAAAGGATGGTGTCTATCATTATAATTACAAATAGTTTCTTCTTGCCCAGGGCATAAATCGATTCCTTAAAGCACAAAGGGGCTATGTCCATCCATCTTGCACATTTTAATTTTTTTTTCAACTTCAGAAAACTCAAATTTGACAAAACTATTATTGACCTTCTTGACGATTATGGCTCGAAACTTTTCTTGAAGAAATTAAAGAGTTTAGTGCAATAAGCCATTATTTTTGGAATTGTGCACTGGTGAAAACTTCTTTTGCGTTTTTCTCAAAACTCCGTTTTTGGACATAGCCCCTTTGTGCTTTAAGGTATCGAAATGGTAAGTAGGTACGTAGGTGAGAAGTGTCCATGAAAGTATCTCTAAAGAGTTAGCAATAAATATGAACGGTTATAGATGTTTGGAACATCGCTTAAGTGTTGGTTTAGACAAACCTTCCTTAACTCGAGCCTTACTCACTCTGCCTGAACTTAAGACTGGTACCGCTGATAGTTCAATCATTCGCCTAACTGGTGGTGTCACACAGAAACGATGACAACTTGAGGGTTGAGTTACGTGGTTATGACATAACTATGACAGCCCTATAACCTGTTCCTATCCTGGTACAGAGGATATGTGGGAGGGCCGACGAAGAGACAGCTCTCCCCTAACCCTTAAAGGAAGAAGTAGCAACCATAAAAACTACTCCTTACCTAGTGGTCTTCAAGTCCATCAGTATCGATAATTTTCTTTGAGTTTTTCTTCAAGTCTATTTTTTTTTAAATTCTTATTTCGTGAATAAGGGAGCAGAGAGAGTAAAACAAAACTTCTCTTGAAACCCCATAAATATACAAATTTTAACGTAGAAAATTTGCGTCACAAGATCTTTGGAATCCGGTGTAAGTTTCATGTTCGTTAAAATTAGCCTGGTTCTTTCTTCCTATCTTTATTTATTAGGTATAATTTTTGAATTTGTTCGTGGTTTTAATGTTGCCGAAACCCCTACTACCTAGTAAACTGATAGACTACTAAGAGTTTTCCCCTATTAATTCAATCATCATTCGACAGACTATGGACGTGAACAGCCTTCTCACTAACGAGTTGGGAGTGCTCGCTCTACCATATTCTATCGTAAGCAGCAGCGACGCAGCGGCTCCTCAAGATGCTGCCACCCTCGTCAGCATGCCGACCGTCCTGTCGTCCGAGGACGCTCAGTGGATACCCGACACCAACGGGTCCGTCCTTCTTACCTTCTCTGCCATCAACGGCATTCCCCTGGAGAAGGGACAAGGTGAGCCTTCAGGAAACTTATTCGAAAATCCTACTCGTTTAGTATTTAAGCCAGTTTCTGCAAAAGCATCATAGTCAAAGCTTTTACATACCACGAAAATTTATATAAATTACGACTACTTAAGGAGATGTTTCGAAGATTGTTGTTGTGAACTTTGCCATGTGTTGCAAAAAAAAATCATGGAAACTAGACGTTCACTCATCATTAAAGTACACTCTGACACTCATCAATGAATAATTTTTTAAAGTTAGGAAGGCCTCTTAGAAGGATACTAACTAGCAACTGTGCATATGGGTCATTTTCCTAGAAAGGGACAATCGGTATCCCAAGATTTCAGAAAACTTAAATTTCGACTCAAGTTCTGCCAAAAATCAGGGATAAACCTCACACCATACTGATTGAATTTTGACGAAAGAACACACAGTGGGACGCTTAATTAATTAATTAAAAATTAAAGAAGAAAACCTATCGAAAGAAACCTATTGGCGTTTCTTCTATAGAACTGGGAGTTATTCCAAAAATTGAACCAGGGCGGGACGCAGGTGTAGAAGAGGGTTAAACCAACGTGGAACACGGTTTTTCTGATAGCAACCTAGAAACCTCCGAAAGTAACCAAGTAATCTCAATTTATCGGTTTTTCGAGCCAAAACTTGGTACCAGGGGATTTTTACGGTTGCTTAATACAGTTTTGAGGTCGAAAAATGTAAAGTTTTCAAATTGCAACGGAAAATTCAAATTAAATCGTTGACAACTTGAAAAAAGTCTTTTATCTGCCACCATCACCGGCAGATGGAAGACACGAGTTCCTGGGTGGCACTTAGGGTTTTCAGCTTTTCTCGCATTATGGTGCTGTTCTGCTGAAATGTAACCATATTGCTGGAACCAGCTCGGTAGAAACAAGAACTAGAGACCAAAAAGAAAAAATAATTTCGATTTCTTACCGTTTCACAGAGGGCAGATGAAAGACAGATGGTGACTGTGACACCACGTTTTTGCTACTGAAACCACTTGTGCACGCCTCCACATAGAAGAAATACGATTCCCGCCGCTTTCTTTGATAACCTAACGACTAACCTCACCTCTTACAGTGGTAGTAAAACCGCGGGAAACGATAAAAAGCCGCCAAAATGCGAAAACACAAAAAAGGCAGATTAAAGACAGAAACCTCCGGACAAGCACATGTTATCCTCCTGCTCGCTTTATTTGCTTCTGAAAAAATCTGCAGACCCATTTTTTTCATGTCTAGGTATATGCAATAAAGAATCACTACAAATTCAGGCCGCTGCTTTCATAGGTGATTCACAGTGGTCAAGCAAAGTTGACTACCTAGGGGTCCGGACATGGCAGATTACTGGACATTTAGCTGTTTAAACTTTAATTTCTATATTTTAGCGTGAATAAGTGCACATTTTATTGATTGCCCGAAGTAGAAAAAGTTGATAGTTTATGGAGAATTTTTTTTAAACGCCTAAATCATAAATGGGCATTCGGAATCTTCTCTGGTCAACGATTGGCCCTTTCTGGGAAAATGACCCATATCATCTTTCTGCACACTAGGAATCCTCAGATATTCTTATGTGAGTTCGAAACAGCATTGCTTGAATTAAAATTTAGCGTTCCGTCTTTTCAGAGGCAGACAACTCCACAACGTACCTACCTTTCGTTCCGAGCCTCTTCTTAACAGAGAATGGAACTTTGGTGAGCGGCCAGATTGACGGCAGCCCTCAGACTGTGACCATATTGGACCCCAGCATGGTAGACAGCCCGCAAGCCATCATAGACATCGAGCCATCCCCGTTGACCGTCGACCATGACCTCGCCTCAGTTTTGGAATCTGGATCAGACAATAGTCCTCTCCCTACAGTTGTAAGTTAAGGTTTTCATTAATGAATCTGCCTGGTTCATCATTTTCGACGATTTCGGTGACAATAACCAAATGATCATCCTCTATAAACTGGCGGACTCTTTCGATCACATTAGGAACCTTTATAGTGGTTATTCTTACCGAAATATTCGAAAAGCTTCTTCCGAATGTCGAGGCTAGTCTCTGTCTTCCCCCAAATGAAAAAGCACCTTGGGAGGTTTCGTTTCTCTACAGATGATGAGCTGAAAAGGTGAAGAAGGTTGTATGAAGAGGCAATAAAAAAATTGTAATCGTGGGATCAGAAGTGCTTGAAAGCTGAAAGTGACTACGTATCTAAATATCGGGCATGTCGGCAAGTTAAAATTGGTAACATTTTTTTTAAATAAATTTTTTTGATATTTAAAAAGTCCGTTAGGGTAGAAGCCCCAGTGGCGGACACTGCACCAATGCCGGACACTTGAAAACAATGTTATAATAAGAATATGAGTTGAGTTTTGCCATTGATTCCTTCTTATTATGGAAGCTATAAGATTTACAACTAAATGGAAGTGAATAGGACGAAGTTGGCGCCAAATTGGTGTAGCAGGTTACAAAAATAACGACAATCCACGTTTTACCCTTTCGGTCTTTATTCCTAGTGAAAAATGACGAGAGAACGACTGTGAATATCAAGATATTTACCTGTTTGCAACACGACTGCAACTATTTTTGTGATTGTTACAACTTCAATACTATTTAACTTAAGCATATTTCAAATGATTCACCTGATTTTAATATTACAGAATCCTAATTTATGCATGTCCTCCACTGGTACACGCAAAATACTGCCTGTACTTGTGTGGAACACTGTCCGCCATTGGTAAAACCAATTTTTAAACGTTGAACCAAAGAAGGACAGGCTTCTAGTATACCTGTCCTTCACTGGAGTTTAATAGTGTCCTTCTCTGGTTCACTATTTTATCCATTTCCCCAGCCTTCCTAGTTTCATTCGTTGTTAGATAGGTAGTTTTTGTCTCTTGTTGTTTTAGACAGAACACAAGAAATCTTCTGGAATGAAGAAGAAGACCAATGTAGGAAAAAGGCCAAACATATTAAATTATAATAAAGAGGCGATGTTCTAATCCAAGCAGGAAGTTAAAGGGGGGAGACCAACTGCTCAAGAAGCGAGAGAATTTGGTATCCCCCACTAACTATACCACATGCCTCTGTCAGTTGTTGCACTTTTGGCATTTTCTTTGGGGATGCACTCGTAATTTAAAAACCACAAGCGGAGGAGCTAACTGCCCTCCAGCATTAGCTGTCACCAAAGCAGTGACACACTCAATCATCTTATTGATAAACTACTTTGTCACTT
The DNA here is from genome assembly GCA_009739505.2 of Apolygus lucorum. Lineage (NCBI taxonomy): Eukaryota > Metazoa > Arthropoda > Insecta > Hemiptera > Miridae > Apolygus > Apolygus lucorum. The sequence goes on from CM019169.2 coordinate 28,233,924, forward strand.
TTTGAAGCCAAAACAGTCAGACCTTTTGGGTTAAGAAAAAACGCAGTTTCATCAGCCTCAAGAACTCTAGACGAGCCTGGTAGCGTTATATTCTTGATTGGACTGTTCCTAATTTGGGACAGCAGGTCACTGTATTTCTTGAAGTACGAGTATTAAGATTTTGGGCGATCCTAGTTGACACTTCAGGATTTCTACTCCAGAAGGATTTTTACCACGATCGGCCTGGTCGGTTAATGGTGAAGTTATTTTCCATCTTAAGGTCTTACAAAAGTCATTGGACACGGTCCATCAAGTCAGTTTCGGTGATAAGAAACCCAGTACGCGAACAAGATATGATCCGATTCACAATAGTGATCTCCTCCTCCTTCAGAACAAAGTCAGGCCTAATTTTCCTTTCAATTGGAAACTAATTGCATAAATGAACTAGTTTTGAATGAATACATTGACTTTCTGAAACCTGTCCTCCACTGGCACACTAGGTGTCCGCCACTTCAACAATGAAAAATTAGGGTGTCCGCCACCGGTACATTTCATATTCACTTCAAAAATAGCATTTTGTGGACAATAATGTGGTTAAAACTGCTTTTTTGCATTGATAACTCGTTCATAAATGTCTGAGGTACATGTTAAACAAAAAAAAAAAAAAAAAAAAAAAAATGGACACAGTTGAAGAGGAAAAATTAAAAATGCAGAATGATAGGATTTTCCTTAACAGTCCGCCATTGGAGCTATTACCCTATTTTTGGGAATACTTTTGTACAATTCCCATTTAGACCATTTAGTTAGAAATAACTGAATATCATCGTCATTGTCGATACTGTGGGCTACTAATTCACAACTTCGATCACAACTTACATAAACAAATTTGAAATGGGCAGACCATACGTGAATATCTGTAGATAACCTCCGGTTCCTACTGACAACTCCCTATTACAAATAGACAGATTATTCGTTTGGAAACGTCAACTCTTTCCTAAATAATACGATTAATATACCTAGTCGTTATTCAATGATTTTTCAGATTGGGGATTTTGCCAGTGTAAAAGAAGAGCAGCTGTTTGACGATTCGTTCAACGATATCGTGACGGTGGTAACGCTCTACAAGTGTAAACTATGTGAATTCAAATGTGAAGATGAACATGAACTCGCCCAACACTTGACTGTACACGTGAGTATAATTCAATGTGTACTTACCTACTAATAATGCCATGAAAATACAAAGACGACTCTGCCCTGGTAGCAGTGCAGACCGTTGAAGAAGCAACAATAAAGCTACATCGTACTGTTAAGGGGTCTCAGTCAGTAAATAGACTTTTCCCCACTTTTCTCTGGCAATGAGGAATTTCACCGAATTCTGTTTGCATTTTTCTTGAATAGTTAATGGTGTGAGATAGATGAAAATCGGGTTGATTTTGGAAAATAAGTCTCCTGTTATTTTTGGGAGACATTCAAAATTTATGATTTCAAAAAATAACCGGGAAAACGGACCTCTTAACATGAAGCAGAAACGCTCGCCGATTGGCTGTTCGGATCGCCGTTCCCTCCCCTTGTTGCCCGATGGAACGACGAAATCTTGTGATCTAAGAGGAAAGTTATCAAACAAAAACAGAGGAAACTTCATTTTCTCAATCTCGTTTTTTCTATTTTTTCCTCTTCAGTTCTTCGATTTCGATCTTTAGTGGTTTTGTTTTGTGAAATGTTGCCTCTGAGGACTATACAAAGTGAGATTTCATGATCTCAGCGTTTCAAGCGGCCGTCCATGAACTACTGCTGGTTTTTCGAGATGCTGAATCCGATTTTGGGGTAAAAAATAGGAAATTCCGACATGGTGAAATTTCCCATTACTGGTCGATTTTGATGATTCCAGCGGGAATCTTTTAGTTTTTAAATTCCCTAGGTAGATGCACTAATGAATTTCAAAAATCCTTGAAATATTGAAATTCTGATCCCACTTTTTACTTATTTTTTACTTTTGGAATTAAAAAAGTGCATTAGCGTAGAGATTATAAAAATAAGAAGAATGTTGCTCCTTCAGACGATTGGTTGGTGGGAGGGCGACTGAGCGCCGGTTCGTAAGAGATCAGACTAACCTGCGTCGAAGAAGGAAAGGCGACCTACTGAGACCCCCTTAATGATGTCAGTGAATGGACCAAAAATTGCGATTAAAGCTGAATGAGTTAAAATCTACCCACATCAATTTCACTTACAAACGAATTGCTTGCCAGTTATGGACAAGCAATACTAATCGCAAACACTACGAAATATTTGGGAATGAACCTTGACACCAGGCTTGAAAGGTCCAAACCCTTGGAAGTAGTGATAAATTGAGACAATGTTGTGTTGCCTGTACTTTGAAGCGCAGCCATTGGTCTGTTGACTCTACAAACTGTTTCATTAAATTTTGGAAGTAAATTAACTTGATGGGCTGCTTATGTGCTCAGTTTTTATGGAATTAATATTTAATAAATAAAAATATCTTTTAAAAAATATATTTAATAACTTACTGTACTATACTACTTAATATAATATTATTCTGGCACAGATATGCGTTGAAAATTTACCAAAAAATATAAGCAGAATGGAATTAGCATACAAATAAGCTGTTGTGCTTCAAGCAATGTAAGTAACTACCTGTGCTAACTGCTTTCTTCGAATTGTTTGGGAATACAGGTTAAAATGCGTTAAAATTTCGTTAAAAAATTGTTGCGTTAAAAAAGTTGCGTTAAAAAATGCGTTAAAATTTCAGAAATTTCTCAACAGTAGCAAAGTGGTTCCTAGTTCCTAGTAGTTGAAATTTGAAGCACTGTACTCCACCAGATACTTCTGTGTACATGGGAGAAAGTGAGCCTTCAACATTGGGCGGCCACTTCCATGAAAGTGTTGCTGCATGGAGGGATATTTCCCTTTTCCCCGAAAGGGTGTTTCCCTCAAGGCTCGTTTTCTTTAATTTTCAATATTGTAAAGATTTTTAAACAATTTTACTCAGTTTAAACCTAGTTCGGGCATTTGTTTAATTAGATTCGCAGATAACCAGGAGATTAATTAGATTTAGTAGACCGCAGGGATACTTTTTCCCATTAGGTTGGGGTCACTGGCCGCCACCTCGGTACTACTGTAGAGGGTCGTCCACCGCATATAACGTATCTTGAAAGTATAGTAGGGACCTTTCCTAACTTCTCGCGTTTTTCTCATTGTTCTCACGTAAATAGTTAAGTTCTTTTCATGCTCAGCTAATCGTACCTCGTTTGTTTTACAGAAAAATGAATCCGACAGTGCCAAAACAAAGCGAAGAAGTAAACCAACGCAGGCCAATGAAAAGACAGGTTCGTAATCCTGACTTGTACTTTACTCACCTAGCCAAATGAGTTATAAAAAAGTATCGTAAATTTTGTATTCTTGAAATGAATCGACTTTGGACCCTATACCTATTCTTCGCAAATTGTGCTAAAGAAATGCTATTTACGCCTGAATTTTTTTTTTACGTAATTCTGTTCAAGTAGATTCGATTTGGTCTATTTGAAAATGGCTCTAAGTAACCACGTGCGGACATAGTATTAATAATAATAACTTTCGTTTTAAGAAGAGTCTTATGAGAAGAAAGAAATCAACGAAGGCCTGATTCATTTCAAGTTGTTATGAATTTATATCAAAACTATAATATGTAGTGGTTGTGGATTTTTTTCTTATATTAAATTAAGGAGGGTTTTTTGACAATAAAATTCTTTGTTTTTTCCAATGACTTGTATTTCTGGAGAATTTTTGACAACTTTCTGGTTGTCATTGTCAATCATTTTTTAGTCGTCGAAGTACAAGTGATTAGAAACACGATTTTTATAAAAACTTCTAAATCACACCAGCAGCATTATTTCATGCTTCGCTGGGGATAGTAAAGCGTTTTTTCCTTGAATCAGATGAGACAAGTCCAGGTACCTATTTTGATAAAGGTCGAGATAATGCGAAGCAGCTGATTTATAAGGGAAAACGCTTTAGTATCCCTAGAGGAGGATAGATGAACTAATGCTGCCGGTGTGGTTTAGACGTTTGTGATTTTTATCGCCTAGAAAACCTCACTTATTTGTTCAGGTGCTCAATATAATAAGGATTACGACACACTGAACATTGGTTGTTTAACTTGTAGAACATTAGTGCGTAACAACATCTATAAAATACGAAAGATTTTGATCTGCGTTCGAGAATTTTTTGTAATCGTCATCCTGCGCCCCCTTGGAGCTACACTAGACCTACTTAGATCCTGCTTGGAAATGCTCTTAATTAACTTCGGTAGGTATTTTTTAACAGCGCGTTTTCTTTCTGAATTAGGACCACAGAAGAAAAGAAAGGCAGGTGGTGCAGCACGGGTGGCTGAAGGCGAGGACTGCAACACTCACATGTTCTTCTCCTGCGGCGCCTGCCTCACAGTTTGTACATCAATGGACGAACTCCGAGAGCACATGAAGGAGGTTAGATTGTTACACAAATTTAATATTATTAGTTCCCGATGCTATGTTGTATTGACACTTCTTTCGATTATGTGGTCTCAGTCATTCTATGCCAACATGATGAGATTCCAAGTTTGTGACCTCATTTTGAAATGAGGTACACGATAACTTGTGTTGTGAAACGAATAACCTGTGTAAACATTTGTTACATTTCTTGTAAGCACTTTGTAACTACCAGAAAATTCTCTTGTTTTTAGATTAGTACTTTCTTGATATGATATTTCATTTTTCATACTGTGGGTACACAGTATGTACGTAGTATACGTTGAAAAAATAAATAACGGTTTTTTTTAATTCTTAACTACTTATCTAATACTAACGTGTAGGGCAAGGTCTTAACAACAATAGGGTATTTCAGTCAATAAAAAAAAAAATTTTCAAAAGAGCATCGGTCAGGAATAATGGTGATCGGGTCTGTTTGTCGAGAAAATATTTAGAAGAAATTAGGGAAGCTTATGAAAGTTGAAGATTTGAATGATGTGACGTAGTAAGTTGTTGTGACGTATTAAGTTGCTGACCTTGGAGGGGGACATTCCACCGTATATCCCTTGTGGTCTTGTGGCCCTGGATACTACAAAATACTACACACTCACATCCACGGCGTAATGTGTGTGCGTTCATGGAGGCCCGCCTTTTTTTCAAACGTATGATCTCTTTATTTAATTTTTCTATCACATGTTATAGTATTAATGGGCGAAGAGTTGAAGTATAGAGGTTTTCAATGGTGCTGAATCCAAATTTGAGATTAACACAATCAGTGCGGATGACCGTCCCGACGGTCATCCCTGCTTTCCTGCCATACAGACAACTGGTGGATCCGCATTGAAGGTGTTAAAAAATCTGACTTTCTGACCCAACGAAATACCCCATTATAATTAGGCAAAAAAGTCAACAATAAAAAGCTCAAACTAAGAAAAACAATGAGGAACAGGAACTGAGTGAAATAGGAACTCGTGTGATTGGTACTAACAGGAACAAGGTGTGTGTGGGGCTCTACCACTCTACCGGCTTTATTCATTTGGCTTCCTCAATGCTCCATCATCATCAGCTCCATTCTTAGGTGCCAGTAGAATAATGCTTATAAACATCTTCTATAGAAGAACAGAGCAGTACAATCTATGCCAGATCGTAATGAAGTGCATTCAGCCAAAAACAAGTAAGACCGTCAGGGATCTCATTCGACATCAGATAATGAAATCACTCACTTTCATCAACTCACATCCATTAACTTCCTGGCGTAGACATTGATAGTTTGTCTTGCTTCACTGCTCCAAACTTCAGTACTCAATATCATATTTAAGTTAAATTCACTTATTTTTATCAGATACATGGAATAAAAAAAGAAGACGAGGAAGAGGAGGATGAAGGTGGCGAGGAACCTGCTGTGATGGAAGTGTCAACCTCCACTCCGGAAGTGATCGAAAGCGTCGCCGAAGTTGACATCGAAGATGTAGAATTGAAAGTCGTTACCGTCACAACCCCTCTCGTCGAAGGACTGAAGGAACTCAAATTTCAGTAAGTTGACATTTTAGTGGAAGTTTGTTACACTCAACCTATTAATCTAGTATTCCGCATGCCCATATTGGAAGAGATTATGTTATTTAGAAGAAAATTGCTATTCAACTTTGTTCTACTTCGAAGCAGCAAGACCAATTTCGGTGGATATTTGTGCTTCTCTCTCTCCAAGAACAAGAAGTAGCCTTACTCGTGAGGGGGGGGGGGGGTACATCAGCACCCAATTTTGTCAGGAAATATAGTTTCCTAAAGTGCTGAACCAATCTGGTTGAATTATGTTAAGATCAACTGAAATTTCCTAGGTATTTGGCCAAAGGCTTCCATTTTTTTTTTAAATACCTTTTTTTAAAGAGGCGAATCTTTCCTCAAATTTTGTCGTATAGTTACTTTCGTGATTTTCTTTGTACAGACCTTTTTTAAAATATTGGTTTACTATTATTACATTATTAAACTGCGATTAAATGATGGAACAATGTTATTTTAGGTGTACGATGTGCAAATTGCGTTTTTCGACCAGAGTCAACATGGAGAGACATCGAAAATGTCATAACCCCGACTACAACGGACCTGGAGTGTCCAAGTTCAAGTGTTTGGTTTGTGAGCAGAACTACAACAGATGGACCTTCTGTCAAGCTCACCTGTGGCTCGTCCACAAAATAGACATGGATCTCCACACATGCCTTGTGAGTACACCTAGTTTCATTTTGAATGATTGGAAACTATCGGGGAGGAGCTGTTTATTAGGACGTTAGTCGCTGTAGCCATCTCAATACCTGAAGAATATACGGATGCAACATAATCGATATACCAGATTAACTTCCCTCGACCGGGGATCAATCTCCTATCATTCCGATTCTGAATCGGAGCTCCTACCACATGAGCTAAGGAAGTGAATGGACAGAAATGCGAAGAGGTCGCTAATTACAGCATCCCCCCCCCCCCCGTTAGGAAATCTTAGGTACCTACTCCGTTACCTAGTCAGGGAGGCTGCTTTGGCCGGCGTTTTACAACCCAGTGAGAACGCGTATTTTTGACTGGCTTCAGAGTTTTTTGTTATTGTTCCTTATTGACGGGGCGGGGGATCTGCTGACCTCAACGTTTGTCCGAATAGGCGGTGGCTCGACTCGTGTCTTGGGAGGGAGTTGTTTTGATGACCTAATCTTAATGAATTATTGTTTCTCTGAGAAATGCTGAGGAGACCATTCGGGTCCGGTACGACTGCGCCATACTGTTGAATCATCAAAAATTAACTTCCTTCGACCGGTGATCGATCTCCTATCATTCCGATTCTGAATCAGAGCTCCTACCACATGAGCTAAGGAAGTGAATGGACAGAAATGCGAAGAGGTCGCTATCACAACAGGAATATTTGGTGCTTGTTATTCGTTGGTTTAAATAAGCTAGAGGGGCCTTATTGGTAGCTAATAAAGTTTTGATTTTTGATAACGGATGATAATGCAATAGTGTGACAATTTTAGGAGGAAAGTAGGTAAGTGCGGAAACAAGGAATATTCCCACAAAGTTATTGTATGATGCTTCTAAGGCTATTTTCGCATCGAAAGTTACTTGTCATTGTGGTATTGACTGTAACTGTAAGTAGATAACTTACCCTATTATCTTCCTTCGTGTTTGGATGATATACCAAACAGATGTCTAAGTTTTTCTCTTCAAGACGTGGACACAATCGTATTCAACAAAAGTTGTAAAAAATGTACGTATTAATAGTGTTAGTTGCTGTTGTTAGATGCAACTTTGAGCCGAGAGATCCATAATAATGGAAGAGGAGAACTACGAGATCTAGGGAACTTCAATGTATTGAAATTGAATTTAATATCGACCCAAAATATTCGATAGCTTAAATCGATCAATATATCAATAAAAAATCGATAATCGGAGGTACAATATTGACGTTCGGATATCGATAACCGATTTGCATCCCTAAAAAATAATTCACGTCCAAAAAAAAAAAAGTAATTCCTTCTCGCGTATAAGAGTTATCCAGTATTAATAAGGAATTGTTTTCAATCCCGTCTTTAGTTTATTAAATTTTCATTTCTCATGCGCAGACCTCATTCTGGGTCCCATTCACCGTTCCTATAGAAAATTATTAATATAAAAATTAATGGGTCTGTTCGGAGAGGCAGTCGGGAACCAGTTCGGAACTGAGAAGGGGAGGGGATAGAGGCGAATGGACTCCACCGAACTCCTCCGGGCTCCTCCATACCCCTCCGAAACGTTCAGGACTGCCTCTCTGAACAGACCAATTGTATGTACTTTTTTATTCTTGATATTCATGCTAAAAAATCACAATCAGTCCTACCTATAAGAAGTCCAAGTGTGCCTTTAAGGCATTCAATATGTCATAATATTAAAACGGCTGATTTTGCGGTTTTACAGAACATGAATTTTCCTGTGCCATGTATTTAAAAAAAATTATTCTTATTTATTCTTAATGAGAGATAGACATGTTTTGATGGTTATTTTGTAGCAATAAAATGGCTTCATACATTTTTTTCTATATTCAATTCTTAAATTTTGATTCAAGATTCATAAGACCTTAAAATTTCTGCAGATCTGTGATTACAAGACTGTTCATCGATTCCAATATCTCACTCACCAAAAGAGGCACCAGCAGCTCAAGGAGTTCGCCTGTCGTTACTGCGCCAAGCAGTTCAATCAGAAGACTCAGTTGAGAAACCATGAAGTTCTTCACATGAAAAAGAATGCTGACGCGAAGCTGCCAGACTGGTACACGAATAAATATAGTATATATTTTATTTTTTACATTTAGTATTGTATATAGTTGACTACTTTATAGTCAAAGTAAAACCAGCTGGAACTGGTTGTAAATTATGGCCAACCTGAAATTATCTGTAATTTTCAAGGATTTCACAATTCTGTGACATTTCACCAAGATGTATTATGAAACAAAAATTAAAATTTGTGGAGTCCACACAAATTTCTTGAAGCTTTATATTCGTGTAGCTGGTCAAATTCCTTCAAAAGCAAATATCTTACTCGCATTTTGCAATTCAGAGCTTTCTGAACAGATTCAGTTCCGTTAGCCTCGAAAAGGTTCCTCTTGAATTTTACCACCATAGGTCTAACAGCTGCTTGTGCGCCAGGGCAAATTATAATTTCACTCGTACATCAATTTCTCGCGATCTAGTTAGCTGATTTGTCTCAAATTTGGAGGATAGTTTGGGTGTGGATCCAAGAAGAAAGTCCATCTTTTGCATCATTATTCCATCAGTAGGGGCCGCGGTCTACTTGAGAGGAAGAAAGAAATCATCAACACAATCGCGATCTAAATCTCAACCGTGTTGTTACTCGTATTTGTCTACTCAGAAAATTATCCACAAGATCATATTGAGATATTTGTCTATGTAGGGGGTTAATATAACAATTAATAATTTCTACACCTACCAATTTATGAGGATGTTTTAATGCATACCTAACTTGGCAGACGTGTCCAGTCTCATGAATAATTTATTATTTCCGATCAACTCCAATGTCATCAAATGTTGAAAAGCTTCGGCCTGAAACGTAAACGTAGATCGTTTATGCTTATAAATAATATTTTGTTACCAGGGCCAAACCTAAAGAGTGCGACCTCTGCCACAAGACCTTCTGTGACAGCAAAGCTCTGAAGAAACACGTGAAGACAGTCCATTCGAAGCTGAAGCCGTACGTCTGCCAGGTGTGCGGCCACTGCTCAGCTCGGAAGGGCATGTTTCAGCTTCACATCCGCCAACACACGGGCGACAAACCCTTCTCCTGCTCCGCGTGCGATTTCACCACACGTAAGACCTCAGTCTTTTGATCAATTTTTATTTGTCAGTACATGTTTCGGCGAAACATCGTCGCCTTCAGCAGCCTTCGAAAACTGGTCTGAGAATCATCACATGGGACGTTGCACCTATTTCTACAGTGCCAGTCATGGAGGACACCTTTATCTTCAACCTTGTTTTTGTTTTCTGAAACCACTCCACACTCCCCCCCTCCTTTCCATCCACCACAAGCCTGGCTAACTGCATTGCCCCCGAGGCGACACCAGTTATTGAGTTCCGGAATTGCACTTTTTTTGTGGAGAAAAGTGGATTCCTGTTGGAAAAATATTCCTCAGGATTCAGTGATTCACATTTTTGCAACAGAATTCACTTTTCCACAGAAGAGGAGTGTGGAGTGGTTGCAGAGAACACAAACAAGGTTGATAATCAAGTGATGGTTTGCTCCATGACTGGCTCTGGAGAAATAGGTGCAACGTGATAGGTGCTATATGATGATCCTCAGACCAGTTTTCAAAGGCTGAAGAAGGCGACGATGTTTCGCCGAAGCATGTACTGACAAATAAAAATTGATCAACAGACTCCAACTTTTTATCGACAACGTGGTCACTCCATCCATCCATCAACATAAGACGTTAGTGGACCTATTAGCAAGCCAGTTTGGCCTGAGAACTCTTACTAGTGCACATTTCAAGATGCTAACTGATGAGCATGGGGAAGCCATTAGTCTCCGAGAGCCAGTAGCCATGCACCCTTCAGGCAATGAGCAATATCATACATTAACCGATCAGGACCAGTGCCGCATTCCGATAGTAAAAGTGTAAATCCTTGCAAGTCCAAAAACAAAATATTCTGGGGGCAAAAAAAAAAACTAGTTTCAGGGGCTGCCCCTTTCTGTATCCCTTATGGATGGAGATTAATATTAAAATCAAGACGGTCGAACGTGAATCCTATTTTTTGCAAGACTTCTGTGCACAAATTTCGTATTCATTTCGGTATTTTTTAAGACCTACGATTTTTGATTCAAACTCACCTCGACTTACGAGGTTTTACACTTTTACTATCGATTTATATATCGTGTTGTAAATTCCCAATAAACTGATGAGGTAATCATGCATATAAATTTACAGGTGACCACAATTGTCTGAGGCGTCACACAATGAGGCACACGGGGGTGAGGCAGTACCAGTGCAAATTCTGTTCGTATTCCGCTATTCAGGCTCAACTCTTCAAACAACACTTGATCAAGAACCACGGCGGCGACGGAGTTTTCCTCTGCAATATTTGCTCCTTCAGTACGTTGAACGAACAGGCATTCATCTATCATCATCACGATGACGGTAAGTGGGCAATGATACCTTCACCAAAGAGAAGCCTTTTATTGGGTGTTCCAAATTTAGCGCCAAATTTCAAGTTGATACTCCAATTTTCTGTGAAGGTTGGTAGCCATGACGATTCGCAGGGCCCACGTGTCCTGATTTATTTCACAAAAAACGCGTATTTAATAATTGTTGATCGTCTTTGTGGTTTCATTCGTTTCTAAAAATTGAACAGTGTCAGCACCAATCTTGGTCTAGGTGGTGTCAAAAATTCTTAAAAATCGCCGCTAGGTATTTTAAAATGATGAAAAAAACAAAAGTCGAAAACGAGCTAGGTGGTGCGTTTTTCCCACTTTTCACCCCTTAGAAGTAACTGGCGTGAAAAATAGCTTCGGTTTGAGCACAACTAGACCCTAAACGGAGCAGATATCCCAAATTTCATAAAAATTGGGCAAAAGGCCGCATATGGAAAATTGTTTATTCGGTTTAAACCTACAACTCTCTCGAGTAAACCAACGAGTTTCGATGATTTCAACTTTCATTCTCGACATTTTCAAACAATTGAAGGTGAAAACAAGCCTTTGAAGTGGTCGTTTTTCTCAAGTAAACCAACGAGTTTCGATGATTTTAAGGTTCATTCTTGACATTTTAAAACTATCGAAGGTGAAAACAAGCCTTTGAAGTGGTCGTTACTCTCGAGTAAACCAACTGGTTTTGATGATTTCAACGTTCATTCTTGAAATTTTCAAACAATCGATGGTGAAAACAAGTCTTTGAAGGGGTCGTTTTTCTCGAGAATGAATTATTCAGAGGTAGGAATTATCTTAGTTTTGCCCAGTATGAACCATGTTTGAGGGGTAGAAAACATTCTTGCTTAAATTTAAAAAATAACCAATAAGTAACCTAATTTGAAGTAGTAAATTTTACTTCTCGAAGTGAAATTAAGGCTGCTAATACCTTAGGTAGTCCAGGAACCAATACTTTATCACCACGCATGTCTCGAGTAATAGCAAGATGGAATAAATTTTCAAAACAAAAATTCCCTTTTAGTGTTTCTTTCGTTTTCTCACCTCAATGTTTTTTTCTATTTACAGATCAGAAGCCCGAAATAGACAAACTTGAAGATAAACCTACAGTGATCTACGTGCCTTTCAGTGAGAAGGACAAGTCTAACAAGAAAGGTAAGAAAAACTCTGTCTTCGGGCCTCGCCTTACTGCTTAGATCCATTGGTGAAATTCAAGAAAGATGGAACATGCTTTAGCTGCGCTTTTCGGCAGAGTAGGGATGGGGTGGACATCCCCTCCTCCTCCGCGTCATTTTTCGGTTAGTTCCATGCTAATGTCGAGGTAGACCGGGCGTCAATGTCTTATAAAGGTTTGTAAGCTGTATAATTTCCGTAGTATCTACTAAAAATTTGTGTCTACATTCAGTATTAGTTTAGCACTTTGACCTCAATTAATGCCATCACCGCGATTTATATTATGTATTCTGGTTTGAATTCTGTGTGTACTGAGTTTGATAAGATTCTTGTTCTAATTATATTTGGAATAACGTTACTAATAGTTATCTTGCCTGGATGATAGTATATGTTTAGTTGGACATGGACGAATCGCTCATTTTTTCTTCTATCTGTATGGGTGACACCGTTGAAATATTTTCTATTAGAGGGCCAATATCAATATTACTATTTGTGCTCTAACATTCGGATAAGAAATGAATTGCCCTAGAAGGGCAAAATAAAACCCCCTAAACGGACCCGGACCCCCTCGGGGTATGGCCTAATAAAACATGCTGTTTTCCTGATAGTGGAGTAACAGTCAATTAGATTTTCGACTTTAAAATCAAATTCTGCACCTCGAAAAACCCCCTACTGCGAACTTTCAGCCCATACTTACTTCCTAGTTTACTAATAAACAAAAACTGTATAAAATATGGCTATTTGTAACAAAAACCAGTTGCCATTTTTCATGAGGACGTTTACTAGGAAAAGTTCGTGTAAAGGTCTTTAAAAGCGCTGAGGTCGTGAAATCTCTATTCAGATAGTACTAGGAGGGAAAATTTGACAGTAAAAAAGTAAAACCACTGATGTCCAAAACATATTCATTCCATGTTCAACACATTCATTCAACATAACATTCCTGTTGATAACATGATTTCATGATGGACTGGGAACCACCAGTAGAACGAGTGGGGGTGGTGGACAGGACACCCAATGAACGAGCATCCCTGCAGTATGTTGAAGGGATCCGTTTTCCCGTTTATGATGTTATTTTTTTAAATCGTAAATTTTGCATGTCTCCCAAAATAACAGGAGACTTATTTTCCTCAATCAACCCAATTTTCATCTATTTTACACAATAAAATATTCAGGAAAATTGCAAACAGAATCCACTAAAATTCCTCATTATAAAACATCATGTCTCAATCAAATTATTTTAGTGGAATATTATTGTCTCCTTTTGAGGAGCTGGTCAATAATTGATACAATTATTGTGGAGAGAGGTCATTCCAACTGGAGCAGTTATGTGGAACGTAGTCGTAGGAAACAGCCCCAGTCCTAGTTAAACAATTCTCTTACCAACTGTTTCTTCACCAAAATTTGGAAATACCAAAATATCTAACAGCGGAACGTTCAACGATCTATACTCTTGCCTTTATTTAAAGAGCTCTGGACCGCGGGTTCCAAAACCCCTTCCCTGCCAAGAGGTGGCAACGTTGCAAGGTGCTCACCTTGGGGTCTCAACTCACAACCCTTCGCGGTCAAAACCCATCATCCCTCTTCCTTCTTCCTCTTCTATCAACATACAATTTAATTATTTATCGTTCGGTGAACATTTTTTGTAATTTAAATTCGTAACGTACTAATTATTCTGATGAAAATGAGTCCAAATTTCCTGTAATTTGGCGAAGAGGGCGTAATTCGTTTGGGTGGATTGGCCGGGAGAGGGCTGCTGAGTTTTAATCGTACCTGCCTCGAGTTTATACTCGATATGTTCAATTTTTCTCGCTGATCACGATTTTGGTGATGGGATGATCGAAATAATTTGTGAATCAAGTGTGCATTTGCAGAAGAGGGTAAACTGTTGGGGGGGTTCACGGGCGGAGGGGTCGCGCAGGTATACCTCGACCTTCCGCTGGGGCTCGGATTCTTGCAGCGATGCCGAACCTTTGGGGCCTTCAAAAATCCCAGAGCTCTTTAAATAAAGGCAAGAGTATAGGCTATAAATTAAGGTGGAACAGGAGCTCCAGCCAAAATGCTGGACTACTAGGGCTATTAATTAATATTGGCTCTTAGTTATTGATTTGTTGTTCAATAATATGACAAATGAATTCTTCATAAAGTTCGACGTCCATTTTCTTGTCACCAATGATTGAGCTGTTAATGGTACTGAAACCCTCAATATTTACTGTCATAGGACAGGAGGATGTTGTAACGGCCACGGAAAAACTCTTGGAACGACCCATCTACGAGTAGATTGTTAAAAATTTGATAGACTGATTGAATAAAGTGATTTGAATAATATCTATCTGTCTGACTTAATGTTTTATCGTATTTCAGGATCTGGTGAATTGATCGCCATAAACTTGCATGACGATGAGGAGTCGAACAACTTCTTCGACCATGAAGCTGCCATCGATACAGGTGGCATTACCATCGTGGAGGACGTAGAAGAAGACAAGAACGCGACTGATCCTTCTCAAAGCATCATGATTAGTTTGAAATCACGAGAAGATGGAAGCGCGATGGATAGTGTGGAAGTGGCACTGCAACAGGATTTGGCTATCTTGGAAAGTAAGGAAGTTTCAAACGATGGATCCCCTAGGGACAATATGAAGGACATCACCAAATGGGGTATCCCTGAGAACGTGGATGACTCAACGATGTTTTAAGGCCATGTGACCTTCCCAGGTGATAGAAACCACTGGTTTGCGTTCCTATTATTATCGCAATGATGCGCAGGTCATCACTAAAGAACCTACTCGTACTATTCACTTATTTTTACTCTACAATGGCTCTTCTGCTTACACAGTGGTGGTCTTGTTAGAAATTTCAAATTGGTCTTCTTTCATTCAGCACGATGTTCTCAGGAGTGCTGAGTTGTTCTTCCACATGATTTGCTAGAAACAATCATGTTTTCAATGTCATTGAGGATTCAAACCATACGAAGGTACTTCTGGATTATTATGTTGAATAATGAACGTTCAAATAACATCAGAAATACGACTGTGTGACGAGTTTTTAAAAAAGTTATTCAATGTTCTCCTCATGCTTCGTTCTCTACTAATGCTCCTCAAGGAATCAAACAGTTTTTTGAACGATTCCATCTTTTCGAACCGCCTCAAAGTTGAAAAATTTCAAACTAACATTTCTAGAACAAAATGTTGACAAACACAATTTTTTCAAATCAGATAATTTGAAAAAATTAGATGCACGATTTTTTAGTATTGTAGAAGACATAAAATGGCTCTTAAACGCTAAATTTGAGTGCAAAATTTGAATTTGAAAAAAAAAAAAAAACGCTCGGTCGGAAATTCAGGTTTTTGACCTCAAATTTGGATTCAGCACCCTTGAAAACCTATATACTACAACTTTAAGCCCAATGATACTATAACATGTGGTAGAAAAATTAATTAAAGAGATCACACGTTTGAAAAAGGCGGGCCGCTATAAATGCACACACACTAGGCAAGGACTACGCCGCTGACAGCCCCGCGCGCGTGTGTGAGTAGAATGTTGTAGTATCCAAGAGGGGTTTCTGTGCATGGATACTTTTTCGAAGACAGTTGGCTAGCTACGTCACGCATGGCTAGCTACGTCACACCATTCAAATCTTCAACTTTCCTTAGCTTCTCTGATTTTTTAAAAACATGTTCTCGACGAACAGACCCGATTACCGTTATTCCTGAGCCATACTCTTTTGAAAAAAAAAATAAAAAAAATTGACCGAAATACCCCATTCCCTGGTTTTGCCTTAAAACAGGGATTTGCGGACAAGTGTGCCAGATCGAAACCAAAATTGTTCAGGAAGGTCTAAAACGGAAAACGCAGAAACAAAATTATTTTGTAACCTTGAAAAGTGAAATTCTTGGTAAATTTTGGAAGCAAAATTATTCAAAATACCTTCCCTAAAACGAAAAATTCAACTAAAAATTATTTTTAACTAGCGAAAATGACAGTGAAAATGATTATTACGACATTAAATGGAATTGATGCTTTGAAATATTAAAAATGAGATCATGATTTCTTCATCATCTCATTGCAAGGAATCAACCACAGACACACTTAATCTTACGGACTGAAGTCGAGAAATGATAATGGGGTAGTTTCATGGGTCGGAATTTCGTGTTTTTGACTTCAGATTCGAATTTAGTGCACTTAAAAACGTGCCTGCCCCAGTTTTCAGTTCGAAATTCCATTTAGTTAAGCCGTATTTCAATAAAGAAATACCGTCCTTTTTAGTGTTGGCGGGCCACTCCTCTTACGTCATCCCTAAACGAGAATCTCACGATAGAGTGCGTTGAGATCACTGCCATCGAGGACAATTCGAGTCAGAAACATTGAAATATAGTTAGAAAACAATGGTGATGATTAAAAAAACTTTGAAATATATTTTTCAGGCTTTACATGTATGAATTAATCGTTTAAATTGAAAGTTTTGAAGCATATTTTGGTTATTTTATGAAAACACAACCTTGCGTCAGGGTAGCAGTGGTGTAGCAGTCTATTGGCCCCCTTCACACCCGTGACGTAGCCCCTACCCCGCAGCGTCCAAGCCATGTGTAGGTTTTCCAGCCTGAATCCGAGAATCCCGTTCTTTGAAAAAATCTCTAAATTTTTAGGAAGCGTTTCTGGGAGTTTTATTTGCAGATTCGTACTTCAATAGAGATTCACTACACAGAAAAAATACAAAAAAATATCATGCAACTACCCCATTGTTTCATATCAACTTTTTTGGCTTGAATTGACCGATAGGCAAGGAATTGAAATGATTTAGAAAGCTCTAAAACACGAAAGTTGACGTTTCTATCAAAACCCGTCCACGTATTAGATAGGTACTAACTTTGCCTGGGACAACAATTCGAGTGAATTTTCCCAAAATTCCATCTTGCTTAAAATCACAACTTGCTGGTTGAAGTACTTACAAAATTTGTAAAAGCGAATGGAGACTGGCGCCAGAGTAGGGACGGCACGATACCACCGATATATCGGAGTATCGATACTTTCATGGTATCGATACCCATATTTGTGTCGATTGCTTTTATCCATGTGACGTCACACAGAATGGATGTATCGATTCTTCGACTAATCGAACGGTTATTCGAATCTCGCTGAAAGGCGGCCATGTTGACTCCATTGTAAACAAAGATTGTATGGACGATTTTTCATTATGCGGTTATTAGTTGCTCTTCTCGTCCCGGAAGTGGTGTTTAATTTTTTGGTTTGCCAAAAGTGATTAGAAACAGTGTGGAAAGACAAGAGAACTTTCCGAAAAATTAAGAATATCCGCCTTTTGGCTTCGCTGATTCCCAGCGTTCCTGACAACCATGTTCGATGAACTGACTGAATTCCATCGTTGTAAACAAAGATTTTTTCATTAGGCATGCCGATTTGTGCGGTGTTTGGCTGCTCTTCCCGTCATGGGAGCAGTATTTCGTTATTTGGTTTGCCAAAAGTCATTAAAAGCCAGTGTGAGAAAACAAGAGACCTATCAGAGAAAAGAAGAGCAAGGTGGCTCGCTCGAATCAATCGCAATTTGAGAGGGCGACAACTAAAGCTAGCTCATTGGGTATTCTGTACATAAAAATAGGTAGGTACTATATAAGTTTTAAAAAATACCTAAAAACCTTGCTATCTGTACTTCGATCTGAAATTTGAAAGAAAAACTCACTACAGACCTCAGTTTGGAAGTGAAATTAATGGGGCCAGCACGGTGCCAAAACCACATTGTGGTTCATGGCACGACCATTACATATGGATGAATGCAACCATAATAATGCGTTAGTGTTGTTCTTCAACGTACAAGTCAACTCATGGGGCCAGTAATGACTCCATTGCATGTTAATCTATCTATATTATATGTATCCATATATTATATGGAACCTAATTTTGAGAATTTGCTCATACAATACTGCTTCATGGCTCGAAGTAGGGTGCGTGCTAGAGTCGGGAAAGTGGTTTATTATAATTTTTAATTGAAAGTAGAGCCCTCACTGAGAGTTTTGGTATCAACTGGATTCTTCTATGATGAGTAGATCTTTTCCCATGATTTTTCAAAGTTTCATAACAATGTTGACTTAGCAATGGGCGGGGGATGCTATCATAACATTATTTTCATCAAACGACCGTTGTTGAATCTACTACCTGTCCAAAAAATGGCATGCATCGTTATTATTTCAATTAACCTAATAATTGGATAACATTTGAATTACTTACCTTTCCAAACACCATCACCTTGTCACCTGGGAGTACCTTGCATGAGACGGATTTCACATGCCCTGAAGTAACGAAGTTGTGCGCATCCAAAGATTTGCAGCACTTCAGTTGCTTCAGGGATATGAAATCCGTCTTCAATACAAGATACTCTACGAGATCTTCGCAAGTTATGTCAGGAAAATCGTCGTCACACTCAACAACACTCTGCTCAAAGGGGCTAAACCACCGCAGAGACGTATCTTATATTCATACCTTCTCAGGTCGTCACCTGAGAGTGAACACACATACTGAGTATGGAATTTCTTGTCAGACATCTAACCCACAAGGGAGACATAATAATAACGATTACATAATTGCTTTTAAAGAATATTATCACCATCCTTCTGTTTACATACCAAGAAACTTGGTATGTAAACAGAATAACCTTGCTGGATAGGAGCGCAAATGGCGCCCCTTCACGACCAGCTGATCGGGTCATAGAAAGTTATGTTGAGAAGGTTATGTTTGATATCGAAAATAATCGATTATTGAGTCTCGAGGATAAAACGAATACTTTTGATGTAAAACTCGTACCGATATATTGGTATCGATACTTTTGCCTAAATTATCGGAGATATCGATACTTTCTGGGCGATACTATCGATATTTTTGCCTAAGTATACTGATAAAAAAACACCAAATTAGTACCCAGAAAAGAATGCCATATTTTTTTCTGCCACAAAATAATACTCAATGACCTCAGAATAGTAGGTATCAATTGAAAAGCTATATCGCTTCTGATATTCTTCATCAAAAATCAATAACCTTCCTCGCATTTTCGTTTTTCATTTCGCTCGTTTTCTTTTCATTTTATTTAGTTTAAATTATTGGATTTTATTACATTTTAAATTAATGGCTTCTATTAGTATATTTGTAATATTGATATTTCTCATTCATTGGGGTTTTTATTTGGTTTGCAAAATCTAGGTCGATTAATTTGAAAATATCGGTGGTATCGATACTTTGAGCCGATATTATCGATATTTTATAATATCGGTATCGAAAAGACATCGGGTATCGATACTTCCTGAGAAATATCGTATTGAAAGAAGTATCGATACTTTCAAGTATCGTGCTGTCCCTACGCCAGAGGATTCTTGTGACGTCACGCCCCTTCCCAGCTGTGGAGCGTGCGCACACCTCTCCTATAGAAGTTTTTTGTGTTCCTAAAACCTGTGTGATTTTCCTCAAACTCTGAAGTAGGTATGTGAGTATCTGAGTATTACCAAATTGAGGTACTCAAGTACATTTGCCTGAATGACCGTGGTAATTCCTGTGGTTTCTCGACTACTTATATTTGTCATCGCTGATCAATATGAAATTTCTGATAAGATTTTGTTACGCCTGTATTGATGAAGACGTCTTAGAATAATCAGTTTGAGTTTGACTTGTTGTATTTGAATCTGAAGGGAAATATAGGTAGGTATATACTTACTGAATTTCCCTCTAGTCTGCTTGTGAATCAAGCATTTGGGTACTTATGATTTCAAGTCAGTCAGATAATTGACCTGAGTAAATCTTGTTTGTACAGATTTTTCTGATTTTGAAAAACAACATTCTGCTTGAAACGTTCTTGGTGAGGAACCTTGAAGTATGAAAATCCTGTTATTACAGCCTAGAGAAATTTATTGTGATACCTCATTGTAGGTAGGTACGAGAGGGTTGGTGTAATATATCCATAAACCTAAAAGTTCAAGAATGCTACATGAACCTGGTCGAGTTGATTTTCTGTAGATACGTAAAATAAGTTAACTATGTAATTGTCCTCGTTTTCCCATAGTGTCTCTGTGATTTGTATCAGATCACGTCACTTTCAAGTTCCTCTTGAGGTCTTTCTATTGTACATACTACTTGTTGAATGTTTGCTCTTGTACATTAGCAACCTGCAGTGAGAAATTAGTATTTTTGTAGTGAATATTCAAGGAAATTAGTGTAGTGTTGAACGACCTTATTAATAAAATTATACAAAAATACCATTGTTCTAATTTCATCCTCCTTGTACATGGCTCATCTAGAGAATACCTTCCCGGCATAGAGAGAAAAGACTCCTCTTCTCTGGAAGAGGTTCATAGATGGAATTTTTTTTGGTTTGGCCTCCTGGTGAACATGAAATAATCATACTTTTGGAAGCTCAGAAGACAAGAAGTTACCTCCATGTATGCAGTCCATATATATAGAAATATGCAATTCGTTCTGATATACATAATGTTGACACCAGAAATAGGATCAATACCTACTGGCTGCCGCTATATAGAACAAATTTGGGACGTGAATCACTCTTGAGCAAAAGCATTCGCTGGTACACAGCTTTCTCAAGATATTAGAGAGGCTACCACTGAAAGTTGTTTTAAAAGCAAATTAAGAATCCACTTATTTTCAAAATACTAGTCCGGCACTCTTATTTTCCAAAAATGTAACATGGCAAGTTACCCTATTTATTTTAATAACTAGTCATGTGAGTTGATGGTTATTTTTACTTATTTAGTCTATCGCAGCAGACGTAAATTAATTTATTCCTATGAATTTTGTGGTTAGTTGTAAGAGTGGTCCTGTTCGACCAAAACTCGCCAGATGTTTTTAATAAAGACATTATCAATCAATCCACTCATCAGTTGGTCGAAAGACGCCGGAGTGTCAGTACACAGTACATAAGGGCTAGGCTAGGGACCATCTCTCTCTTGTTGAGTAGGAGCTAAAGAAAGCATCCTTCACTCGACCACACGCCGACATAACATGCAGTGAACGAGAAAACCTGGAAACATACTTATCTGGAATAGAAAATAAGTTAATGGAAAGAGGTTATTCCAGAAAGTTCGTTCAAGACAGAATGGGGTGTGCGCCTTGATTTTTTTTAGATTTTTAATCGAAAGTAGACTACATCCTGAGAATTTTGGCACCAACCGCGACCTTCTAGCGTGAGTAGATCTGTTTCTATGATTTTTCAGTTTCGACCGTTCATGACGTCAAGCGCCCCTCTCGCCTGGGCAGGACCCCCCTGTGACGTCATAAACGGTCGAAACTATTATAATTCATAGGAGAATTAGGTCTACCTTAGATTAAAAATAACAATAAACAGTTTTTCCTACCCAGGCGCACATCCATGTCATGTGTCAACCGAGGCCCCAGGAATCAAAAGATGGCATCAAGACATTTTGCTTCCGAGTCTACCAAGGTAGCGGAAGCTTTGTTTTAACTTTTCAAGGATGAAAAAAAAAGATCTCCAAAATCAAAATTTTCACTCGCGTTTTAGACCTTTCTGAACAATTTTGGTTCCGTGTACGTCACGAAATCCTTGTAACGGCCATGACTATACGAAGTCATTGTCCGATTTCTATGAAATTTTCAGGGATTGTGCTGGTTGGTGTGTAGACGATCCCCTATGAAAATCATCATCCCCGGACTGATAGAAGCGACTGCGCAAACGAGAATTCCTTGTAACGGCCATAACTTCTACGTTTTCCATCCGATTTCAATGAAATGTTCAGGGATTACGTTGTAGATGGTCCCCTATGAAAATTAGGCCTTAAAATTCACAGTAGCCTCTGCGCATGCGCAAACATAAAATCCTTGTAACATCCGAGCATTTGTCGCCCTCCCGAGTGACGTGAGAATTTCAAATCCTATCAGCAGGTCCCAATAGCTCAGACGTAGCGCTTTAGACTCCCAGCCTTGCCAAGAAATTTTTTGATCCAATCACTACTCACTTACATTTTTCATCCGAATTTGATGCAATTTTCTAGGATTGTCCAGATTAGCGTGTAGATGGTCCCCTATGAGGGTAGTGAAAGGTACTGAGAGATTGATGTTTTGAGATTAACTACTATGCATCGGATCATCTATATAATCGGGTTATGGATACGAGGAAGCTATGTGCCACACCCACTCGGCAGACTTTTTTCTAGTGTAATGCAAATTTTTGTACTTATTCCAAGGTTTTTTTTTATAACCTTTCTTAAGCCTTGCGCCCGCAAAAGGCTTATGGTTCGGCGCTTTGTAGGGGATTGCGAAATTCATAATATCTTCTTTTTAATGTACTTAATGAATTGTTTATTTAAAAACAAAGAGATGGGTACTGACACCTTACGATTCTACTTGGCGAGACCAACGATACCATGAACTCGATTTTGGGAGTTTAGTCACTCAAGAGGTACTTGGATGAGACCAATCTATACTTAGGTACCCAATTACCATCAAACGGGCATCCGAAGTTAATGATTTCATTCATCGCACTGATCTCACTCGATTTAGATGCGGCATGGCAAACAAGCTTTTGGATTCTCCAAGAGGTACCTACTAATTGAAAGTCTGCAGAACACGAAACGAAATTTGCCACAAATTTAAAGAAAAATTCGAAGAACAGTTAAACATAATTCAAGCTATATAAAAATAAAAGGATTGGTCCTTAGTACTGTGGCCTAATTGAAAGTTTTTTTTTAAAGAAAATTTTGAGAAAGTTTGGTATTACCTCAAATCAAAACCAACTTTATCTAGTAAAGCTAACTTTCACCAGAAATTCGAAACGAGTTGAAACCAACAAGCGAGAGATAACCGACGTCTTTCATCAATCAATCAACGTCTTTCACTTCATTTATGACTCAAACTCCGAAGGGTTTAGCTCGAACAAAACTAATCCTCATAAAATTCAACAACTGGAATGAACGTAATATTGAACAATACACCCCTCGCTTATTCTGATAATCAAATCTAACTTGCGCCCATTAATAGAGTTCATTTCCCTGCAATTAAAAAACCATTGAAGGGTCTACGTATCTATACAATTGGCCTCTTGGTGTGTATACTCTCAAAATGCCTTTTGAGGCCACTTTTGGACCGTCCACTTAGTTTCAACACCTTACCACATATCGAGCACTTAGCAGTTTCAGATATTTTGTCTACATGAAAGAAGTCTTTCCAAGAACCGCTCCCAGCGACCGCCATAAAACCTTTGTGGGAAGATCAAGAAAAATCAATTTGAAACAGCCGAGATACCGGTTTAGAATAATTCAATTGAAAACAATCTGTACGACTTGAGGGAGGTATACATAGAAAATGTCCTAGAAAAAATGTCAGACGAACTCCAGATCATCTTAGATTTAATTTTAATTTTGATAGAAGTCCATTCATGCAACATTTGGTTTGTATGAATTTTCGTATATCTGCCTAAAAAAAAACTTCAGGGATCGTTTGATTAACCCATTCAGTGCGGATGGCATCATATGATGCCATGGTGGATTTCGTGCTGTGCGGATGGCATCATATGATGCCATGCCTAACAATAAGAGCGCCCCCCTTCAAATTGTTCCGACCGTTGGGTTGTCCGTTATGACCTGCCTCGCGTAATTGCAAGTCCTTCAGAAACAATCTGCGAGTCAAACATCAAACATGAGAATGTCAAACATGAAAAATGAAATTTTTTTATCGAAGTGAAAATTTTCAGGATGGGGCGTAACGTCGCTCTTTTTTTCCCGCATCGAATGGGTTAAGTTTTCAACTGATTTCACCTAATTTTTTTTCGTCATGTCCGATGATTGGACTCCACTCTAGAACTTTGAGGCCGTTGCAATAACTTCAATTTTTGCTTGAAAATGATCTAATATGGCTGTATGCTAACATACATGGTTCATATTGGTGTTCTAATCGTCTCCACTAACTCAAATTAATACCCAAATCAATTTTTGGACAATTTACTAAAAAACCGAGTATATTATGGGCATACTCATCTTTAAATTTAGACCTTTTAGAGCTGACCACAATTCCTGGAATTTTAGTATGATCATTTAATATGAACATTCGGGAAAAAAACAAAATTTTTTTGAAAAAAGCATCAACATTTTTTTGAAGGCCATGGCTAAATTTACCTTGAAAATTCGCTTAAAATTGAACGGTGAAAAAAGGCAAACCTGAACTAAGACAGTCTAGTAAAGAAAGTCATCACTTACAGCAAAAACACCGATATTATAGAATCTTGTCTACCACAGTATGATCACTAAACCACGTATAATACAAAAATACTTAGCGATGAACTCAGGACTAGCGTTACGTTATCACTTCAAGTCCATCGTAGAACAATTGTATTCCAACATTACAGAAGTTACTCGTGTTACGTTATCACTCCGAGTTGAGAGGAATAAGGAGATCAGAAAAATGACAAAAATTAACAAGAAAAAAGAATTTATTGAAGACACAAGGTGGAATAAATGTAAATCCAAGGAGTGAACAAATAAATTATATTTATACATGAAAAAATGGATGCGTCGAGATCAAGCTGTAAGGAAAAGACAAGTCCACAAAATATCCTGCCTACCCGAGCATTGCATCAACAAGCAATCTGCTATAAAAACCCAATCAATATTTTCAAAAGCCTGCCTCTACCCACACAGTGGTTTTCCCAGTCCTTCCTACCCAAGGAATAAGACCATCTCATACCATAACCCTGTCTGGTCATACCTACCCATGACCAGACAAACCCAACCAGTGCCTTCCTACCCAAGGAATAAGACCATTCCAAAC
This sequence comes from Apolygus lucorum, assembly GCA_009739505.2. NCBI lineage: Eukaryota > Metazoa > Arthropoda > Insecta > Hemiptera > Miridae > Apolygus > Apolygus lucorum. The sequence continues at coordinate 28,259,030 of CM019169.2, forward strand.
CACAGCCCTGTCTGGCCATACCTACCCATGACCAGACAACCCAACCAGTGCCCTCACCAATTTCCCCCCAACAATCCCACATCCACCATAACCAGTGAAACCAACCAAAACACTGCTCCTACCCTCAGTCAAGTGAAACTCCACGAAACCCAAACCTCAAACCCAGTGCACAATCTGAAAATAATATAAAAATTAATGTTGAAGTTCCTGAAGATGAAGTTCTTGAAGCGCCGAAGAATCTTCGAAGTCCTGAAATACCTACAAAATGCCCGGAAATATCTGAGTGTTCAGTCATAGAACAAACAGAGATTCCTTCGAGCATCATCACAACCCGAAAGGAAACTGGACGTATTTTGAATTTCGTCCAAAATACGACAAACCTCCTCTCAAGTATCTGAAAAACCGTACAAATCCTGTTTTCAAGAGAGACATCTCAATCGAGAAATTTCCCCGGAAACCACGATTTGTCATGACGTGGGAAAAAACCCACAATTCAACGACGTTGCAAAGAAACCGACGTTAATCGATATCCGTGAACGCCGACTGGTCCTACGACTCGACTCCCCGTAAATGCGAATGGTTACATCACAGTACAGTAATCGAGTCGCCATGACCAGAAAAAAATGCCTGGAAAAGAGAACCACAACATCCAACAAGAGAAAAAAACGGTCATTTCAACTCAGTATTGGACGTTGCAGAATATAAGTCAACATAAAAAAACATTTTCAGAGAATTATTGTTTCGAGTTGGAAACTCGAACAGCAAGTTCTCAGAAAATTTTTGAACAAAATATAAGCCAGAATGTGCCAATCTTTGATCAAATCACTGACAGATACGCACAATCAAGCTGAAGAATATAAAATACCACAACCAATATGGAGAAGAACTAGAATTACTAGTTCAACCCGATATTGGATGAAGGTCTATCACGCCAGTTACTGCTGAATTTAACCATTAAATTCAACAGAAACGAGGCAAATGGAGAAGTTACCATTATCAATTTCGATTGAATTGAAACTGGGAACTCGAGTACTAAAATATGTTTTCATACAAAGATGTTGAAAGCTCAACAAAATTGGATGAAAAAATATTCGACCACCAAATATCAATTATGGAGTAAATATCATCTTCATCTGACCGCAAGATTGGGACTGATGAGGATGAAAATTTGCACCACAATCGTCACGCTGAAAAAAATTATTCAACCGCACGTGAAATTCATGAAAATTGATCGGCGAAAACTCGATTAGGCTGGTGAATTTTCATGAAAAACCACGTTGTACGGCTGATGGGGTGATTTGGTCCAAAGCTGATGTCTTCAGCGGATCACTCGAAGCAAATTTCGATGTGTACAGAACGAAATACGTGATTCGAGAGAAACGACGAAACAGAACAGCTAAGGAGCAAACATACTTTACCTGTAGAGCCAAAATTCGTCTTCTTCTTTCTTGGTCACTTTGAAAAATCACTGACTCTAACGTTACTACGCGATTTGTGGACGGAATTTTGAAAAGTCCTTACAAACTAAGTTTTCCCTAAGAGTACCCTACTGTCCCTAAATACGCGGCCCTAACTAATCCTAAGTTCATGACCTAACACCGTTTTCTTTTTCAGTCCCTATCCTAACCAGTATTCAATTTATAGGCAAAAATTTTCAACAAAAGTTATCACAAGCGGCGTGGGGCCCCCGATAACTTCTTACCGTGAGCCACATTCCGCACAATATTCATCAAATACAAGAAATATGCACTGAAAACGAAAAAGACCGCCGTTGCAGGCGGAATTCGAGAAATTTCCAACGCCCGAACGACAGCCAATCTCGAAGGACAGTGATCGAAAATTCATGTGTCAAAAGTGGATCCAGAGAAACATTTCGGCCTAAAATTTCAAGGAAAATCCGCAATTGCACGAATTTTTTCAAATTCGCACGTCGAGCTACAAACAATTTGAAGGCAGAAATGTGAAGAAACGAATAAAAAAGTATTTTTGACAGGAACCACTTGTGAACACGTGCCGAGATTTGGTACCCAAATCCCGTCACAAAATGGCATAAGTACTTCAGAAAATACCGTGTTCATACCCACCTGGCACTGGTGCCAATTACCTCATACCGACATACATAAATGAAAAATTCGAGGCTGCGCTCACCGTGGGGAGGTCCCCAAGGAAGGAGCGGTACCTTCGAGAAATAAAAGAGGTACTTCACGAAATGGCGACTGACTTTGCCTTTGAAAGCTCTCATTCAGAGATATCAAAATTATGAGTGGGGAAAAAAATATTGCGGCAAAACACTCGATGGAACGGAAATTACAAAGAATGAATTGCCTATTCGGAAATCATGTTGACTAGATTAAAAATAAAGGCGAATCGAGTAAATTTAAAAATATTCAAGCAAAATTGCGGAAAAAATACTTTTAGCTACCGGTTAGTCGCCATTAAACTTATAAACAGCATGGGCTTGACGGCAAAAAGGGTTTTCGGGGCTCAAAAACTTCCGAATTTCAGCAAGAAAGTCACCAGGACAACATCAAAACTTGAAATAGTAAACTCTGGTTAAAATTAGGCGAAAAAATAAACAATTAGGATTGAAACCGAAGTTCAAGGGACTCCACCAACGCTGCAAAACATGCTGTCAAGTACGAACTATCTTCACTGTCTTCGAGTGATTTGACGTTGTACAATAAGTACGAGATTTCGAAGCGTTCAATGCGATTCCTGTACAATATTTGGCCCTATAAGTCCCTAATGAAGGTTGAACGCAGGCGACAAAACCACGAGAAATCCACACTTATATCCGGTCAGACTCAGTGTTGGGAAGAACCTCGTGGAAGAGACGTCTGTCGCATATTCCCTACGATAAATTACATTTTCGTTTTCAAAACGAGAAATCGCAAAGAAACCGCGTTCGAAAAACCATGAAAAAAAATGATTGAAAATAGTTCGTATTGAGCAGGAGGAATCGCAGGTTGGAAAAGACCACAAATCAATCCGAAATCGTGGTAGAGTTACTGTTAGAACTGGCAATAAATAGACATAAATGAACCAATAACGTTGTTCTGAACACAAACATGAACTAATGATTAAGAAATTCTCAACAAAAAGGGATTCGATATTTCTTGAATGTTGATGCCTTTGCTGTCTGACTGAAATACTGAAGCTCTCTCGAATTCGAGATTCCAAAAATTTCGATGGAAATGCAATATTGAAAATTAATTTGGGACGGAGGGCTTCACAGGTGATTCCAAAACAGCTTTGAGCTGTTCACCCCAAAATCCTTAAGAACAGGCCTGCAGAAGTGAACGGTTATTGCGAGAATTGGAACCACTCGTGAAATTCGACTTGAAAACTTTACCATGAGCTTTTTGCGCGTCAATGATAGATTTTTAAGGGGTTGTTGAGAAGCTGGAAAGGCGTATGCCTACCTTGTGTGTTTGTTTGGTTGTTGATCGCTTCTTGTGCCGCCATAAAAACCTCGTCCGTGCCAGATCTGTCTGCCGCGCCCATCATTTGTTGCCATTGTGAGAAATCTGCAAAGATGGAAGAGAAAAGTGGTTAGTTAAGGATTCACAGAAACTATCAATAAGTACTACGAATGAGGGAAGTCTTGTAAGGTAGGAGAAAAACTGAATCCACAAGAGTCAAATCATGTAGATAGGAATCTGAGTGCGAAATCGATGTCTTGTTTAGCAACAGAAAAACTGACTCCACAATAGTAAAATTAGTTATATAAGAGTGGAAAAAAGGACTTTTGGAATTATATCACGAAAATCAGATAGCTAACAAGAGATCCATCAAGTCAAACTGAGAATCATGAATGGAATTCAATCAAGGGAGAATTTATGAATCGGAACCCGTATGGTAGGTACAGACGATTACGAAAAAGGGGCGAGTTTGAGTGACTAATACAGCAATAAGTAGCGATGGAAAATTATGTTTTACATCCCACGAAGTTGGTCAAAAATACAAGCGAAAGCTTGTACCTCAGCTATTCAGTAGAAGATGACCGACTTTCAAGCTCTCGTCAGAATTGTAAAAATTTTCATGTTTCGATGAAAGTCTTGGGAAGTAAGGGCAGGTCATCATGTCTTATTCACATCTAATAGGGCCCAATGCATATCATCCCAATTCGCGGGTTTCTCTTCAAAAATTAGCGAAAAGAGAATTTTTAATTCAATTGATTAAAATCATATTTATTGACAATTATTTTTCACGTTTTCATTCGAAATTTATCAAGTAGTGAAAAGGAAGTTTTTGTTTAGAGAGAAGTGGACCCATCGATACTTATATAAGAGAAGCTAGTTTTAGCCTTCGTAAGACAACGTGAGATTAGAAAGATCCGAGAAGGGGAAAAAACTCAATTGAGGGATCTCTCAATGGCTGACAAATCAGCCTCCCTGAGAATGTCAATGATTTCGACCAGTAAAGGATTTTCTTGTCTTTTAAATATTAGCGCCGTCTCCTTTGAGGGAGTTATATTTCGTTAAATTCACAAAAATTGACTGATTGTTCCCCACATTTTCTTCAAATTGATGTCACGTTGTCTTTGGACATTTGAATAGGTGGCTGGAACAACGTTCAATGTTACTTTAAGGGAAAATCGGTTTTTTGTTGAACGACGTTCATTGTGAAAAGGAGGATCAGAAAATGTAAGAATATTAGTTCAGACTGTCCGATACACTGCACAGACAGCTGGTTTCATGAATGCGCGATGAGAATTTGAAATTTAAAGGAAATTTTCATTAATCATAGCGTTCCTAATAAGTTTTGTTTTTAAATCTCCAAAATTATTTCAAATTTTAAATCTCCAAATCTTTAAAACATTGAAAGTTGCTCCAGCCACCTATTCATTTATGATAAAAGGGAAGTAATGATCTTAATGGACGGGAAAGTATCGTCGATTCGATAATCACCTTGTTGACTAGTTGATCCAGGGTTCATCGCACCAAAGGAAGTTCCGGGTTTAGACATGTCAGACATGGAGTCGTTGTAGTCGTCGTCGTCATCCAACGTGAGGTCTTCGATCTCCTCGTTGGTCTCTTCAACGAATTCCTGTTTGGGCGTGACGAGCGGTGTGTCGATGGGTTCCTGTTTGGCTTTGACGGTCGTGGCGGAGAGCGAGGATCGGTGGAGCGGCTCCGAAACGGGGAGCGCTCCGGTGGCGGGCGTGATGGCGGGGGGAGCGACGGCCGGGGGCGGGATATCACAGGAGTTGTCGGCCGAAGCGTCTTCGGCGCTGGAGGGTCGACGCGGGATTCGCCGGCGGCGTCGGGTCGGCGAGACGGAGCCTTCCCGAAGCGGCGCGTTCCCGACTAGAGGGCTTTCCGGTGCAACGTCGGACATACCTGCACAATCCAAGGTAAAATCCCACGTAAGTAACGACATTTTGAAAGAAATTCATCGTATTTGGAAGGTGCCCTACAATTTCAATAGACCCCAAAAATACTACTAAAATCCTATCCTGTATTGAAATTTTCTTCGAAGTTAATAAATATATACCCTCTCAAATCGATGATAAGGCTTACTCGAAATATAAATTGGAGCGTTCTTAGTCCAATCTTTGTACATCTAAATATGGTATATCGAATCCCCTTAGCATATTATCAGAGAAATGTCAAAATAGCTCCTCAAGTGCTTCGATGAGCATCTGCTCATCTTAGTACAATGAAGTGCTGTTAATCATCGAAGCCCTTGAGGAGCTAACTATCAAATTTGACATTTTCTGAATCTATGCTAGAAAGGGGATTTCGATATACCATAATTAGATGTTTCCTAAACTTCCAAGATTGGACTAAAAAACGATCCTATTTACATTTCGAGCAAGCCTTCACCATCGATTTGAGAGGGTATATATTAACTATTCGAAGGAAAATTTCAATACAGGATAGGATTTTAGTAGCATTTTTGGGGTCTAATTAGACTTAGCACTAATTTTCATTTTTTCCCTGATTTTTCCTTGAAATTTTGATCAGAGATCAAATTCCCAAGTTGAATGAACCAGTGATGGGCCATGTAGAGCAAGTGTTGCCATTATCAACTAGGGAATGCATAGATTGAATAACTTGTTGGCAGTAACAGATGCCTTGCTTATCTCGATTTGAAAGTAAGAAAGGAAAGCAGTTTTCCAATCAATCGCTCAAACTGAACCAGCAGAATAATTTTCAATTTCTTATGAAGCTACGGGAGTAACCAGGAGAGACCAAACTCATGGTAAGCAGAGGTAAATTCAAGGTACCTACATAGAATGAGTTTGCCATTGGATGATTCTTAAAATTTGAGTTTTCTCATTTTTTTGCGGCCATTCATGGTTAGGTCGTTAGCGCCCAACTTTTTGTTGGATTTCAATCAATGGAATCCTAATCAATATTAATCCGCACCATAATACTAAAACCGAACAAGAGTCAGAAACGTGACTGATCAACTAGTGAAAATAACAGTTTACCCAGGGCTGCTACATCGATGTTTTAGGCACATTTTCATCTGAACATGATTATTTGGAGAGATTACATTTACAAAGTACGAATTCTTTTTCGAAATTCAAATCGTAGTGGAAGTTTTCACAGCTCAGGAGTGATAAACCTCCAAATTTTCTTCCAAGTTTTCAATATTGACATGAAATTCAGCTTCGGGCAAAACGCTCATCCATCCTCAAAGATCCAAATTTCTGCTCGTTAAATAATTTTTAGAAAATAAATAAATGTCTTTGTTAACATCGATGTCGCAGCCTTACTAAAAACAAGTCTTGTTGGAAAGACTAATTGTTTATAAAAAAAATAATAATTACCAGTTTTGCGACCGGGCCCCTTCTTGGCGGGGGGCTCGTCCCCCCCTCCTCCCCCTTGGTCCGTTAAGCCTTTTATTTGAAGGGCCGCAGCGGTTCTGAGGAAGGAGTCTAGCTGGTCCTGGAGGATGTTGACTTCTCCTTTATACATGTAGTCTAGCATCGCCTTCAGCTCGATGAACTTTACGTCTTTCAGAAAGATAATCGGGTGCTTGTCCTCTTGTATGCAGAGCATGGACTGGAATAGTGAAAAACAAACTGTGATTAATATCAGGGGAAACGGGAAAACAAAGATGTAACCAAACGGGGGGGGGGGGGGGGGTGTAACTAGATCAACGCTATCCAGACAAGGAGGATCAAGACCCAAAAGATGGATCTATTCTAGTTTTAAAAATCTTACAATGATTTACGAGAATGGCCAACCTTGTTTTACTCAATTTCAATGAACAATTCAAGTATCAATATGATATGATCAATATAATGATTCAAGCAGACTAATTTTATGATTGTTGGGTAAAAGGGGGTCAAAGTCAACAATAAAGATGAGATACCGAAGCAATCAGCAATGTACAAAAATAGGCTTTTTGTAAGTTACAGCAATATCGAATAGGAGTATCACCGAACAGAACATTTTTATGGTACGTAGGATGTAGAATGCTTAAATCGGCTCGAACACACCATAGAACCTGAACGTACTGCTCATAGAATAATTCGACAGAATTAACGGATCCATCTGATAATCTAGTAGCATATCGTCGATGTCGGAGCAACATGGCACAACTGCATTTGAGCTACTTTCCAGGAGAAAAACTCATTTGAAATGCTTATGGTGGATTACTTGATCATTGTTTTCATTCGTCGTTCCAATCTCCTGTCCACCCAAGATCATTAAATCGATCATTATATTGGGTACTTGTGCCAAGTTGTCTGAACAAAAACAGTTGTGCCATTGCTCTGACAGCAACGAAATTCAACCAACAAAATCTACCAACAGGATGGAAAATTGATCGTCGTAGAACAGTAATGCTGGGATTGCAGCATAAAATCAACGAGTTAACGATAACATATTCAAAGAGAATGAAACTTCAGCAATCTAGAAACGTACATCATCAACGCAAAATCTCCCTCCATCCACAGGTAGTCGGAACCGTGGGGTAATGGATGATTTTACAGAAATGAACTACGTCATGAGGAAAATTGCTTGGTTCTCGCGAATTAATAGCGAAGATTAAGGTACTTGGAACAGCACTCAAATCCTGTTAGTAGATAAAATTCCTTACAAAATTTCTCTTGTTTACACGTGAAATGTCAATACAAATAAACGGGCTTACCTCAAAAATAGGGCTGCAGGCTGAGAGTACAACCTTGTGAGCCTTCAACAGCTGGCCTTCGGCGCAGAGTGTGCAGTCTATAAGACTACCCGATTCGAGGAGTGTCTCAAATACAGAAATAAGCGTAGACTGATGGTTGTTCCATCGTAAGCAGAATTGTTCCGACATCTTGAATACTTAAAATATAACAGTCTGAAACAGAAAAGTGAGAATACACGTGAGAAATCTTACGAAAGATACGTATCAGGGAGTGAAATTTGAATAGGAAGAAAAACATTTGAATGAAAAACAAGTGACGTGGCAAAATGGCTACCGGTACCCCCCCCCCCCCCCCCCCCAACAGGAGAAAGCAACAAAATGGCGACCCGACGCCAAGCCTCCACCGCGAAATCTGTACTGGAATTTCCACACCGAAGCTAGGATCCACGAAAATTTAAATTATAGAAACAATGTCATTAATACCCGCAAAAAATAAAAGTAGATCAACAATGGTATAAGGACCCCAAGCGGCAAAAGCCGAAGTAGCCCAAATGGAACCGTTATATGATAAATAATAATCGATTTGAAAATAAAATAAAAACGTACAACTTCACTCTATCCCTACAGAAAGGTAAACATGATTGTTATTCATATGCAAAAGCTGACTAGTAAACAATGGGGTTAGAGGTGACTCAACGGTTCGAATCCATCATCAGTCAAGTGGGGGAAAAATTACCGGGAAGTGAGTCATAAATTTAATAATTAAACAAATGCATTGAATGAATTTGATATTTATAGCATCAACTCACCTTATTAAAAAATATATAGTGTTGGGACGAGTCAGGAACGGTACGTCCTCCACCGTCGGAACTTGCTTTGGTTATGAGAAATTTCGCGGAGTGGGAAGTCGAGCTTGGCCGCCGCGCATGCGCTCTTGCCGACCTTTTTAGGCTTTTTTTCACAAAACGATACTTTTACTTGATATTTTGATGTTTTTGGATAGAAAATTTGATTTAGAATTGGAAAATGATAAAACATTACATTCAACAATCGTCTTTGAAGGGTAAAATCTGCTATGAAAACCCGGCCGGATCAATAAGCGGCACCGCCCTAGTCAAATCGCCACTGTCCCGATTCGGAGAAAGAGGTTCCCAATAAAATTGCAATAAATGAAATTTCGCGTTTTTACGACGCATTACGACGCACTTTGATCGAGAAAAAATTTAAAAAAATTTTAGTTCGAAATTTATGAGAAAAACGTAGGGGTTATTCGACGTGGAAACAAAGGTTGATTGTTTACATTTTTCTAAGGCGATTCTCAACGTTATTTATCGTCAAATTCGATCGAAATTGGCGTTTTTGTGGAGCTAGTTTGTTGAATTTATAGATTTTGAACATACTGGGATGAGCGAAGACGGCTCGAACGTTGTATTTCGCTCGGAAGTCGCCGCTTGTGTGAAGCCGGCTTTGGGTCCTCAGTTTATTATCGTTCTGCGAATCGTAAGGTCGAATTGGGATTCTCCCTCTACTCGTCACTCTTCGCTCACAATCCCATTCTACAATTTCCACGTAAATTTCCCCCATTTCGGGCGGAAAATGACGACGAAACGACCAAAAACGCACCATGGTGCCCTCGCTTGGTGTCGGTTTCGAAGCGATTTTCTGGTGCTGAAAGGTGTAAACAATGATTTGGCCACCTGTCAACCTTGTGTTTTGTTGTGGTCTAGACGTCAAAACCCGAAATTCTGCGAAAAATCGACGTTTCGGGGTTTTATTGCAATTTTCCGACGATTCCATTTCCATTTGCAGGGAACATGGAAAGCAACATGGCGGCGCCCTGTTTTGTCCATGTTCTGTAGACGCCGTCTGCAACAGGACGAGAGTCGGCCAAATTACAGCAAAACTAGCTACCTTGAACGATTTCTGCATCGTTTTCGGCGTCAAATTTGTACACCAATTCATATTTCCATTGAATTTCTCTCGAAATCCAGCAGCACCATGTTCCATTCGGCAAAAAGCCGGCTATGAAATTCGGCGCCCAGTTTGAAGTTTTACGTTTTTCTTCGTTTCTTGGTAATTTCTGACGATTTCAGCACTTCTAAAGTACCGGAAACTTTGATTAAATCACACATTATTCATCGCCCGAGTCACTTCCAAAATTTTAGTTCTGAAAGTGAATGTTTTTGTTCTCAATAAAATATAGATGGTGCACAACGTGAAATCATTGATTTTCTAAGCACCCTAGGTGCAAATTATAATTTAAATGGCTGTTATATCGTGATTTCAAGTGTGATTTCGAGAATATGCCATCGAAAGTGGACAATTATTTCCTATTTAAGTAGTTTTGCTAAGGTCAGGAAGATCAGACAGACCGACAGACAAGGAACTTGGGTTTTATTCACGAATTTCAACCGGGAGTTCCATACTTTTATTGGTACCTTGTTTCAAAGCTTCCCTACCATCGGTAGTGATAATTCAACTTATCTGTGGAACATTGCTCTATCACTACCGAAGGTAAGGGGAAAACATCTGCAAAGTGGGTGTGGCACATAGCTTCCTCGTATCGGGAAACCAATAGGGTGTGCGCCTGGGTAGGAAAAACTGTTTATTGTTATTTTTATTCTAGGGTAGACCTCATTCTGAGAATTTTGGTACCAACCGCGACCTTCTAGCGTGCGTAACTCTTTTCCTATGAATTTTTAAAGTTTCGACCGTTTATGACGTCACAGTGGGCTGGGGGGTCCCGCCCAGGCGAGAGGGGCGCGTGACGTCATAAACGGTCGAAACTTTGAAAAATCATAGAAACAGATCTACTCACGCTAGAAGGTCGCGGTTGGAGCCAAAATTCTCAGGATGTTGTCTACTTTCGATTAAAAATCTAAAAAAAAATCAAGGCGCACCCCCCATTGTATCGACGATCCAATGCATAGTCGCTAATCTCGAAACATCAATTTCCTCGAAGCATCACGCCAATCAGCACAATCTCTGAATATTTCTTCGAAATCGCATGGAAAATTGGAAGTTTTGACTGACGAGGATATTACGTTTGCGCGAACGCAGCAGCTACTATCTGTCCGGGGGCGACGATTTTCATAGGGAACCATCTACTCGCCTATCTGAACAATCCTGAAAAATTTCATTCAATTTGGGTGAAAACTGTAAGTGTTATGGCTGCTACAACGATTTTACGTTTGCGCGATTTCACGACAGACACACAGATATACAGACACGGAACCAAAATTGTTCAGGTAGGCCTGCAACGTAAATAGCGAATGGAAATTTTGATTTTAGAGAACTTTTTTTAAATCTTGAGATGTGGAAACCCGCTACTTTCGTAGACTCGGAAGCAAAACGTTACCTACGTTACTATGTTATAAGAATATGTTTTATTAAATAAAACAAATTTTGTTGTGTTTCACAACAAATTTTGTTGTGAACAATAAATTTGCATTAAGGGGGTTGTGGTGAAAGAATGAGAATGTTTAACCGATTCGAAGGCTTTATTCACCAGAAATTAACTACAGAATGAAATTAAGAAAATTGGATAAACTAGTTCTTGGATACAACGTTGTAAACCATGTGATGGTTTATAATAATAATACAACATTCGCCCAGCCTTTAAAGTCGGACGTAGTCCTCCAAGTAAGCGGGAGGGCGACAGTTCCTGCTACTTCTTCGAAGTGAATCTTCGCCTGAATTTTGTCTCGAACTCGAATGATGGGTTCCTGGGCTTGCTGGCGTCGGTGGTGACATTGGTTCTTCAGGAATGTGGCGCTGTTCCTCTGAAGGATCCACAATATCGCTTGATCCTGAGCCGCCAAGTGGGGCGAGATGCCTGGTAGAAATCGTGGTTTCGCGACCGTTTTGGTGTCGGATCAACGCGTAATCATGAGCGCCATCAAGAAGGGTCACTTCTTCCACAAGAGGGTCGAATTTAGAATTTCTGTCAAACTTTCTCAAAAGCACTTGACCTGGGTTCAGGAGCCAGGTTGGTGTGGAGCTTCCATTTGCAGACCGTCGTGGATGGTTGAATAGTCGCTCGTGTGGAGAACAGTTGGTAGAAGTAGGTACAAAGCAGAGAGCGAATGGAATGAAGAGCACTTTGAAGGACAGTTTCCCATCGATGTATAGGTAGCTCATTCTCTCTGGTAGCAAGCTCGATTGTCTTCCATAGAGTTCCGTTTAGTCGTTCGACTTGGCCATTACCCTGAGGGTTGTAGGGCGTTGTGCGGCTACTAGCGGTGCCATAGGAAGCTAAAAATGTTTTGACGTCTTGTGACATAAAGGATGCCCCTCTATCCGTGTGTATGTAAGCAGGGGCGCCGAATATTGAAAATAACTGCTTCAAACAATCAATGACTGTATTCGAGCTGACATCCCGACAGGCGAACGCAAAAGGAAATCTCGAGTACTCGTCGATAATTGTGAGAAGGTAACGGTTCCCTGAATTTGACGGCAAAGGTCCTTTAAAGTCCATATTCAACCTTTCGAATGGGGAAGTTGCTTTTATAAGAATGCTCTGGTGTTTGTAGAATTGTGGTTTCACCTCCGAGCAGATAGGTACGGCAGGATGAAATCACTTTCCGTATATCCTCCAGGGAGAAGGGCAAATTTTTGCTTCTAATCCAGTGGTTCATTCTTGTGACACCTGGATGACAAAGAGAACGGTGAAGCGATGAAAGTCTAGAAACATCGTTTGACGACGAAATATGACACACCCGCGACAGAGCATCAGCAGCATGATTTAGAGCTCCAGGTCTGTACACAATATCGTACGAAAAACACGACAGCTCCATTCTCCAGCGTACAATCTTTTCGTTCTTCGTTTTCCCGTAGCGTTTATAGTCAAACATGAATGACACTGAGCGTTGGTCGGTTACAAGGGTAAAGTGACGCCCCAACAAGAAGTGTCTCCAGCTTCGAATCGACTCAACAATGGCATATGCTTCTTTCTCAATGGAAGAGTGCCTGCGTCCTGAGTCAGTCAACGTCCTCGAGAAGAAGGCTACAGGTCGGTTAGATTGCGTCAGAGTGGCTGAAATTGTAGTTTGAGAAGCATCAGTCTCGACACAAAATGGAATGTCGTTGTCTATGTGAAATAGTGAGGCGGCTTCAATAGCTTTCTTGATGTTTCCAAATGCTTCCAAAGCTTTGTTCGAGAGAGGGAAAGAGCTATCGACTAGTGGTCTGATTTTTTCTGAGAATTTAGGAATGAATTTCGAATAATGAGAGAACATCCCAAGAGCTCTCTTGAGGGATCCTTGGTCGGTCGGTGGTGGGAATTCACGTAAGGGCTTCAGTCGATTTGGGTCTGGTCGGATTGTGTGATCACTGATTGAATGGCCGAGGATGTTTATAGAGCGAAGAGAGAAAGAACTTTTCTCGTTGTTTATTGTCAGATTGTATTTAGAGGCTGTCTTCATGAATTGGTCCAGGTTCCAGTCATGCTCCTCTTGAGTTTTCCCACAGACCGTCAAATCATCTAAGTAGGCAAATGTGTCTTTGAGGCCCTCCTTCCTAATTATCCCATCAATAACTCTTTGAAAACCGGCAACCCCATTAGTTACACCGAAAGGGATTCGGGTAAATTGAAAGAGTTTCCCGCAAGCTTCAAAAGCTGTATATGGCCGATCTTCCTCTGGGATGGGGACCTGGTGATATGCGCTGCGGAGGTCTATAGTACTGAAAACCGAATAGCCAGCAACCTTGTTGATTATTTCATTGATTCTTGGAAGAGGGTAAGCGTCCAGTTGGGTGAAGCGGTTTATTGTCCGCGAATAGTCTATGCACATACGGCGCTTGTGATTTCCCCCTCCAGCCACCAATACCTGCGCTCGCCAGGGTGAGATGCTATCCTCGATAATGCCAGATTCATGAAGTTTCCGGACTTCGATTTCAATGAAACGAGCATCGTCATTGGTGTGGGTTCGGGATTTTACGGCTATTGGCCTACAATCTTTTGATAAGTTGGAGAATAATTGGGCAGGTTCCACTTCTGCTACTGCAACACAAACTTGCAATGGAGCCTTAGGACCACCAAAAGCAAAATGAACGCTGGAATGTTGTAGTAGTAAATTCCTACCGATTATCAAATCGAAGCAGAGATCAGGCATTACTGACAGTTCCACGTTGGGGTAAAAATGCCCAAGCATCTCAACATCAGCCTGGCATTTCCCTATGATGTTGACTTGGTGAGTTTTGGAAGCTAAGCCTACTTTGCCTTGTGTTGGTTGTATGTTCAATCCGAATCGTTTGGCTGCTTTCTCTTCAATAAGACTCAAATCACTTCCTGAATCTAGCATGCCACAGACTTTGTGTCCCCCCACTACAACTGATGTCTTGACCTTAGAAACCCCTGATGATATTGGGCAAGTAAGAATTGTAGCAGATGAGAAACGTTTGTCTTTCTTTTCCCCTGACCGATTTACAACGCGTGGTGAACGACATACCTTCTCCCAATGTCCTGTTTTCCTACAATTGTAGCATTCGTCTTTGATTGCTGGGCAAACAGACCGTGGATGCTTGGATTTTCCACAGAAATAACATTTGGCACGCACAGCATTGACTGAAACCACACCTTTGTCATTGACTTGCTCGGCAACGCTGTCCAAGGGAGCTGCAGAGACTGCATTTACAGAAGATGATGAACAGGACTCATACTTCTGAGCGTTTATAATAGCTAAGTCGAGAGCGCGGGCTTGTGAGTGGGCTTCGTCTAATGTAAGGGTCCTATTTTCCAATAATCTCTGTCGTATAGAGGGACTCAGTAATCCCCGAATAAAGGAGTCACGAATGTTGTCATCACGGTTCATTTCGGCTGTTACCGCCTTGAATTGGCAATCCTTACTCAACATTTTAAGGGACTCCAAGTACTTATCAATCGACTCATTTGGTTGTTGACTACGAATAGAAAGCATATGTCGGGCAACTACTTCATTCGCAGGTTTCTCGAAAAGTCCTCGAAGTATTGATATAGCGTCCTTGTATGTATGGGTCTCACTTACATGCTCGAAGATATCAGATGAGACGAAGTTGACGAGTATGCGCAACTTTTCCTCGTCACTTGCTTCCGTACTGTGAAGGAAGTTTTGAAACCGTTGGTACCAGTGACGCCAAGTAGAAGCCGCGGAAGGAGAATCAGGATCCAAGTCCAAAACGTTCGGACGGAGTATGCGATCCATAATTGATGAAAAAAATTTCTGGTGAATAAATTGTGGTGAAAGAATGAGAATGTTTAACCGATTCGAAGGCTTTATTCACCAGAAATTAACTACAGAATGAAATTAAGAAAATTGGATAAACTAGTTCTTGGATACAACGTTGTAAACCATGTGATGGTTTATAATAATAATACAACAGGGGTCTCAGTCGGTCGCCGTTTTTTCCTCGTTCCAGGTTAGTATTTGGCCAAATCGAAGGCGCAAAAACATGAAAGGTTGTACTTAAATTGGAAATTTTAAAGGATTTTAGAAATTGAGTAGTGCACGGACCTAGGGAATTGAGAAACTGAAATATTGCCTCTGGAATCATTAAAATCGAACAATAATTGCCAAAGAAATATAGGGGAAAACATGAAAAAACCCGTTTATTCAAAAGTTTTTCCCATTTTTCTCTGGCAATTATTGTTCGATTTTGATGATTTCAGCGGCAATATTTCAGTTTTTCCATTCCCTAGGTCCGTGCACTAGGTAGGTACTCAATTTCTAAAATCCTTTAAAATTTCCAATTTAAGTACAACTTTTTAACTTTTTGCTCTTTCGATTTGACTAAATACTAAAAACGAACGGCGACCGACTGATACCTCCAATGGTCAAAAATCTTAGAGCCTAAAAGTAACAATAAAAAAATGTGATAGGTACAACATACAGTTAAACAACAAATTAGTGAATAAAAGGAAAAGGGCCTGCAAATACAAAAATTAAAAATAACTAAAAGCCCACCCATGCACAAAGGCAGGAAAGCCCGGGATACCCAGCCGGGCCCGGGCCGACCCACCATGGCGGTTCCCGACATAGCCCACAAGGGCAATGGCAGAAAACAACAAGGGGGCCGCCCCCAGGTCGACCAGGACACCCCAACCGGGACACACAGTCAAACGCCAATGAACATGAGTGACCAGTGACTTATAACGTTATAACCTAGAACAACGAGGTTATTGACCTGATCTCCTGGTGGGATCTCAGGCTCCGGCAAGGTACAACCACACATCAACTCACCCGTTTTGGTTTATTATTTTCAATAATGAACCTTTGGAATCGACCAGGAAAAAAAGTTACCCCCCCCCCCCCAACAAAATTTGATAATTTTCGTTTCAAAGTAATATTTTGTACATATTATGTAGAACCCTAAAATCAAATGAAAGAAAAAAAAAACGCTGCAAATTATTACACAAAGGCTTATTATTTTTCTGTGTAGATCACTCACATTTACCATTGTTACTACCAACCTACCACAATCAAGTTTATTTGAAAGAAATAAACGCTCCACAATCAGTTCAAAGAAACAAGGAGTTGTGGGAGCCTTCATCGGGAAATTTGATTACTGGTTGCTGAAGACGCAAACCTGAAGACGACTCGAAGAAACGAAGAACGATCGCATGTTGGTCAACTAAATTTGAACAGAGATCAGGCCTCATTTGCGATTCACACTCGTGTTTCTGATTTATCGTAAGACCAACCCTCAAGTTTTCATAGGGAGCGAACGGTTGGTCCTACAGAGCTCTGGGTGGTCTCATTCGATTCCAAAAATTCAATACTACGAGTATTTCAAATTGACTAAAAAACAATACCTAAAAACAGTACCTTCATACCTATGGAAAGTTTTTGAGCTAGGGCATTTTGAAAATTCCACCCCTTATTTCTTATCCCTTAGAAGTGACTGACATCAACCAAAAGCTTCGGGGCACAACTAGAGCCCAAATGGCTCCCATATACCACATTTTCATCAAAATCGGTCCTTGGGAACTAAGGAAAGTGCCGAATTAGGCGGATGGACGGCACAATTTTTATATGATTTTTGGATTCTTCAAACCTTGAACCAACAAATTTTTGAAGGGGGGGGGGGATTATTTTTCTACATCGATTCCTAAGGTTTAATATTATTAATATATTATTATATATATATTATTATATATATATTATTAATATATATTAATATAATATTTTCAGTCCAGCATTGATACATCGGGTAGGTACTCTTAAATTTTATGACAGAATCTCTATGACAGAATAATTATCGTTTTAGGTCTTTATTAATTATTTATTAGATATAAGAAAAGGAAATTAAGATTGAATGAAAATTTTAATAAATTTTTTAATTTTATTTTTATTTCTTTTTTTCTGAACGACGATGTTAATTTTTGATATTCACCTACAGTCGTTAAAAATTCAACTTTCAATTTATTAATTTCTTGGATTTGATGTATAAATTCCAAAAATGAAATAATCAATCATTTTAGGTTCACACTAGCTCAAAACTGGGTTTTTTCTAAATTTGCTCAAATCTTGTTTTTACGCAGTCAAACAATGTTTACTGAATAATATGTCATATTATTTAGTAATGCATGCATTCCAGGGGACGTCCCATTGGATAAGCATTATAGTCCGGGCAACGAAGGGTTTGAGGTAGAAAAAAATAGAACCCAAACCGAAATTGGCACAGATGTAGGGAGGGGTATCCTTATTAACATACTAAAAGTCCTGGAGGGTGGGGTACGAGCTCGAGGAGAGGGGGGTCCTTAAAGGTCCCATTTCGGGGTTTTTCCTGAATATCTCTAAAACGGTACATTTCTTGATAAAAAATGTTCTATAGTAAATTAAAGCTGATTAAATTCTCTACAACCTTGACTCCATACGTTTTATCGAAATTTCGAACTGTTTCAGAGTTATATGCATCCAAAAATGGAGGAATTTTGAAAAGTTGGTTTTTAGCTCACGTTTTCTGGATAACTTTGTTGAATTGCGTCCAAACGGTTCATCTGAGAAAAAAGTTCTCTTAGAGAAAGTTGTAGAGCATTAAAAATGTATGTGAAAAAAAAGCATGTGAAAAGATTATGTAGAAAAAAAACTAAAAAGTTTATATTAACTGAGTATCAAAGTAAGGTATTTACAAAATTACATGATCGGTAGGTAAGGTCAAAGCACATCAAAAATCGTCTTCTTCGTCACTCATGGAGATTGCTTCAGTGGGGGCGGCGTTGGTGCAGGTGCCATGGCACCCGCCACAGGCGACCGAGCAGGCAATGCCTGTTTTCCGGCAACCGCAGCGAGTTCCAAATCCGGTTGTGCACCGACAAAACATGGAATTCAGAACTTCTTCGAGTGATACTGGGGGTTTTTTGGTCACTGGATGGAGTCCATGGCCCATCCGAAGCTAGTTGGTGGTAAACTGTTACCCAACCACTGTTGGACCTGCAAAGAAATGCCAAAATATTTCTTTGCAAAGCAATTAATACAGTAAGGAAGTGAGTTATTGGTATGTAAGATGCAATGAATGATCTACCTGTAGATCTATCTGTAGCACACACGCAGGGAGTGCTGTAGTGCTGATGCTTTGGTTGGTGGCAGGGGCGTCAAATCGGGGTTTGGGCTGAAGGAGGCTTTCAGGAAGGCGTGGTGTCGCAGTTGGTTGAGGTTATTGAGTTGGGGAGGAACCTTGAACATATTGAGGAAAAGGACCTCGCCAGCTCTCTTGTGGCGTAGAGGAGGGGTTGTAAAAACAAGGAGCAACTTCACCTATGACGCTGGGGCTGTCAGTGAAGGTTTTTACAGCTGTCATTTTGCTCTTCCCATAAATTGCTGATGTTGTATCACAGCCTGAGAAACTGTGAAGGAGGAGGATATTTTGAGCAAATGGGAGCTGCTGCAGCCTGTGAATACAATAAACCTTTGAGGGGACATTCCCTCGGCCTGGGTTCATGAAGAATAGTTGGCTTTGATTAGGGGCGTCAAGGCTACTAGTAGCACTATGAGGTCTATATCTTCCCCAATCACAGTTACCCTCACGTTTTCAGCTGCTCTATTAATTCCACACTTGGTAATCATTGTGTCAGCATCCCCTGAGGCAACCATCGTTAGGATATTGGATGCTGACATCCTCCTTTTTAAGAACTCAATGAGTCTTGACTTGTTTTTGTCGTTGGCAAGGAAGTGCTCCTGTTGGATGGTGATGGTGGTTGTCTCTTGAAAATTTATATCGGCGGACGTTTTCTTGAGGCCTCTTCGTTTCTGCTCGGCTCTCTTAGTACTGTTAATTTCTCCATAACCATCAAACAGCACGGTACAGCTGTAACCGTAATGTTTGATGATGTAGGAAATGGTCTGTTCGCAGATAGAAACAATTGTTGAGCGAGGTCTCCTCTTCACCCGATGGAGCAGGAAACCACCGTCCACAACATTTGTGGTTTGTGTAACATTAAGATCAGGATCTTCCTCTTCTGGTAGAGCAGCATATAGGGGGGATTTAGTTCCTTTCCTCATGCCTTTTCAACGTCTTCATCACTCTTCTTTGAAATAAGAGTATGTTGAAAAATTGTCAAAGGGTTTAATGTTGCTTTTTCACCCCCAATCTTGATCGTGCAGCTCATGCTGGCTAGGGACATGACGATGTTTATCCTGGATTGCTTCATTTCCCCGAAGGTTGAACTGCTACTCTTCCTGTCTGAGCTGAAGTTTACCACCCAACAAAGACCACTTCGTACAATGACTCGTCCTGGGTGAAAGAAGTTCAACTTGTCCTTAGGAATAATACTTTTTCACAACACCTTCTCATATCGACCTCCTCTCTCTCTCTACCCCACCCCCCCCCCCCCCCCCCAAGACGATTTTTGATGTGCTTTGACCTTACCTACCGATCATGTAATTTTGTAAATACCTTACTTTGATACTTAGTTAATAAAAACTTTTTCGTTTTTTTCTACATTATCTTTTCATATCCCCCCCCCCCCCCCCGATCTGTTGGTATGTAATTCTGGGTGGGTTGTTAATTCTTGACGACAGCATTAAATGACGACAGATGACAAAAAGAAGGCCGATTGAAGTTCGAGGGCACATAAAAAGAGGCTTGGCAACATTTGAGTGAAAATGACAAAAATTGGCAAAATTTTAAAATTGGCGGAATTTTGGATTGGTAATTAATAAATTGGCAATCAACCACTTATTCTTCAAGGAAATTTAATGCTCTACAACTTTCTCTAAGAGACCTTTTTGCTCAGATGAACCGTTTGGACGCAATTCAACAAAGTTATCCAGAAAACGTGAGCTAAAAACCAACTTTTCAAAATTCCTCCATTTTTGGATGCATATAACTCTGAAACAGTTCGAAATTTCGATAAAATGTATGGAATCAAAGTTGTAGAGAATTTAATCAGCTTTAATTTACTATGGGACATGTTTTATCAAGAAATGCACCGTTTTCGAGATATTCAGGAAAAACCCCAAAATGGGACCTTTATGGACCCCCCTCTCCTCGAGCTCGTGCCCTACCCTCCAGGACTTTTAGTATGTTAATAAGGATACCCCTCCCTACATCTGTGCCAATTTTGGTTTGGGTTCTATTTTTTTCTACCTCGGGCCCTTCTTTGGTCTTCGTTGCCCGGACTATTAGATCAGTTTAACCAGTTGGTAAGCGATAAAACTGTTTCACTCGATGTAATTTGGTTTATTACTTAAGGCAAGAAAAAGTGACCCCCCCCCTCACCATATCCACCATAACATTTCTAGCGGCATTGGAGTCTCGAATCTGAAGAGCATTTTAGAATCCATGATCTACGATACCCAACACGCGAATTCGAGTTCACCCCCCCCCCCCACCTCCAATGGTGCCAGTCTGGCACCAAAGCGAAAATACGTGAATGAGAATGAGAATTTTTCCTCAATTTCAAAGGGTGGGTACAATTAGTAAGCAGTAAAGGAACCGAAATATTGAAAAATCGGATATTTTATGAATATTATCCCCCCACTCGCCCCCTCCTCTTGAGAATTTTGGTACTCTGGTAAAATCATGTACAACTATAAGAACGATCGCATGTTGGTCAACTAAATTTGAACGGAGATTAGGCCTCTTTTGCGATCCACACTCGTGTTTCTGAATTATCGTAAGACCAACCCTCAAGTTTTCGTAGGGAGCGAATGGTTGGTCCTACTGAGCTCTGGGAGGTTTCATTCAATTCCAAAAATTAATACTACGAGTATTTTAAATAAAAAAAACCCTTTTATATCGAAAGTTTTTGAGCTAGGACGTTTTGAAAATTTCAGCCCTCATTTTTCTACCCTTAGAAGTGACTGACATCAACCAAAAGGTTCGGTGCACAACTATACCCCAAATGGAGCCCATATACAAAATTTCATTAAAATCGGTCCATGGGAACTAAGGAAAGTGCCGCGTACGGCGGACGGAAAGCCTAATTTTAATTAGATTTTTGGATTCTACGTACCTTGAAACGTAAACCAACAAACTTTGTGTGTGGCGGGGGGGGGGGGGGGTAAAAATTTCTTTATCGATTCCAAAGGTTCATTATTGAAAATAAAATACCAAAACGGACCATAATTTCAAGTAGTGGACAACACAGCTTCGACTCTACTTTGGAAAATTTGTTTATTGTTGTTTTTGTTCTCTAAATCCACAGAAAAGTTTTCCAGACTCCGGTGTTAGTGCCTACTCACGTACTCACAGAATTACAGTAGTTGAAGATCTAAAGACAAGAATCAGAAATTTATAGTCTATATTTGTCACATTTAGCCTAAACGCTAGAAAAAATTATAACAAAAAGTTGGATATTGTTCTTAATTTAATTAGCATTTTTAATTGTAACTTTCAACTAAAAGACAAGCTTTCCACAGCGAAGGTATTGGCGAATGGTTGAACTCATCTGTAAGCGTGAACTGTGGAGCTGGACGGTGCTGCCGTCATGCGAGCTTTCATCGAACTTGCAACGATTCCCGCGTAGTGATGGCAAAAGTTTTACAAAAATCGATATATCGGGTTTGCGATATATCGGAAGGGAAATATCGATGGCACCGATATATCGGGAGCAAAAATATCGATATATCCGATATATCGGGATTAAAATATCGAACCATATTTGTTCTTGTAATTAATAATTTTAATTTGTTTTCTTTGGTTTAAAACACAGAACATATAATATATTGATCCTCCCATTAGCTTTACCGTGAAAACACACTTTATTTGAGTTGATTTATTTAATTATTTACTACTTTAACACAATAAAAATATAGAGGCCTACTGCAAAAAAAAAAAAATAAGCAATATTAAAATATTGCTAAATATAAGTCGAAACTGGTGGTTAAATAAATTATTGGAAGATCATACAACAAACATAATTCATTCAATAACACATTTATTTGATAAAAATTACCAAAATAACCATTGGCCTATTACATATTTAAATCTCTTATGGTTTCTCACAATGAGTAATTATATCATGTGCACGCATGTAAAGAAAAATGGGATTTTTTTCTAATATGCTCGAAATTTGACGCTGATTCTGAAAATGATAGTTTTTTTTTGTAGAGGATTTCAAGTCTCAAGTCTTTTGTAGAAGATTTCAAGTCTGAGATTGTTTTCTTCTGAACTAGACAAACACAAGTGACTGAAGTGTACTCTGAGCAAAGATGTGATGTTAAGTTATGAGAAAAGCAACAAACACAACACAGCTGACAGCATAGCTACATAGAAAACGAAAGGAGAAAAGAATCAGGCTTACCAACTCAACACAACCCACGAAAACGCGAGTTTCTGACATTCACCAGTTATTATCTACTAGGGCGATATATCGGTTAAAAAATATCGATATTCCCGATATATCGTAGCACGATTTTTCGATGGCGATATATCGATATATCGGAAGCAAAATATCGATATTTCAAAAATATCGATATGTTGTTGCCATCACTATTCCCGCGTAAACGTCTACTATCGGTCGACTTCATCGTTTTTTCCCAGAAGTGAAATTTTGAACGAATAATTTGTCTCATCTGACCATGAATCGGAGTGATCGTTTGAGTATAGTGATTGATACTCATATGGTTTCATTTCTCCGCATTTAATCAATAACAGTCGTACTTCTTCCGCAACCATGGATTACCTTGAAAATCCCGTTCGTTTGAACAACAGAAACTCAAATATCAGAAGAGAACATGAACATGGAGTATTAAATTACCACGTGAGTACATACGTTATACACTATACTTACCTTTAAATAAAAAATGATCAATAATTGATTAGTGCTTGCAATGACCACAAAATTTTGAAAAACATCAACGTGAGTACACTTTGTACATATTTTAGAATAAAGGTACATCTTAAACGGAAAACCTTCAAATTGATACGTAAAACTCAATTTTAAATGCTTGCATGCGAGTCTGCAACACATTGGGACATTTTCATGTCAACCACTACACAACAAGGTAGTGAAGTAAGGTTCATGTACCCAAGCATCAAAATAAGAAAACAGTTGATTGTTCTCTACGCAACACAGTGAGTCTATTTTATTTATTTATTGGTCGCGTGAGCAAGACTTGCTTAGTTTTCGTGACGATTTTTCAGTTCATGTGCCAAAGCAAAGACATGATGTCAAAAAGTGATTTTTAGGGATATCGCCTCCAAAATTTCTCTCAAACGAATTGCTTTATTTCCATGACAACGTGTCTGACATCAGTGATATTTGGGGAAATTGTTCTCCCGCTAATGCTTCTGCAACTCATGGACCGAAAATATTATTTTTGCTAGTGAGGAATGAGTGTGTGTGAGTGGGGGGAGGGGGGATACTCCTGTCGAATTTCTTCAATTTTTGGAGTGGTTCCCTTTTTTCATGGACAGCATCTCTTTATTTCAGAGATGTTAATTTTTTCATGGACTATTTTTATTCATTTCCTTACTATTAATTTGGTTTTAAATGAGAACAATCATAACTTGAGGAGTATAAAACGTTAATATTTATTACATTGGTAGATGCGGGGAAAATAAATTACATTAAAGTCGTTTGTCTCCAAAAATACTCCTAACTTAAACAGCTTCTTAAATCCATGATCGACGATACCCAACTTGCGATTTCGAGTTCACCCCCCCCCCCACTGGTTGATCTTACACCTGTAGTTTCGGTAAGTACTTAGTCCATATTAGATCACATACGTATTCAAGGTGAAAACCCCAAAAACTCTCGAAATTTGCGGTTTATGGTTTTTATTTGCGGTTTGCCATCAATTTACAGTTCATGAAAATACGGAGGTTTATTGATAAAGCTTGGTTACCATTAGTAAGCCTTAATAGGACCAAGATATTGAAAAATTGTAAACCTACTTTGTGAATATTATCCCCCCACTCGCCCCGTTCCAATGCGAATTTCGATGCTGTGGTGACGTAATGTGCAACAGGGAAGTTGACTGAGTCTGTGTGCCACACCCACTTGAGGCGTTTTTGGTTTATTATTTTCAATAATGAACCTTTGGAATCGACCAAGAAAATTTTTTTTTTAACACCCCCTCAAAATTTGATGGTTTACGTTTCAAGGTAGGTACGTAGAATCCGAAACGCTGCAAATTATTACACAATGGTTTATTATTTTTCTATATAGATCACTCGTCTACAAAGCCACCAACCATCCAACATGAAGAAAAACATCGATCGCATTGCGGTCAACTTAAAAAATTTGAACGGCCTCTTTTGCGATTCACACTCGTGTTTCTGATTTATCGTACGTCCAAACTTTAAATTCTCGTAGTGAGCGAACGGTTTGTCCTACAGAGCTCCGCGTGGTCTCAAAAATTCTAAAAATTCTACAGAATCTTAAATTGAAGGAAAAATAATACCTTTATATCAAAATTTTTTGGGTTAGGGCGTTTTCAAAATTTCAAAATTCATTTTTGAACCCTTAGAAGTGACCTACATCAACCAAAATCTTCGGGGCACAACTAGACCCCGAATGGAGCCTACATACCAAATTTCATCAAAATCGGTCATTGCAAAGTGGCAGAAGTGCCGCGTACGGCGGACGGACGGCCAAATTTTGGTTTATTATTTTCAATAATGAACCTTTGGAATCGACCAAGAAAAAAAAATTAACGCCCCCTCAAAATTTGATGGTTTACGTTTCAAGGTACGCAGAATCCAAAATCGAATAGAAATTTGGCCGTCCTTCCGCCGTACGCCGTCCGCGGCCCTTTTGCCACTTGGCATTGACCGATTTTGATGAAATTTGGTATGTAGGCTCCATTCGGGGTCTAGTTGTGCACCGAAGATTTTGGTTAATGTAAGTCACTTCTAAGGGTTCAAAAATGAATTTTGAAATTTCGAAAACGCCCTAACTCAAAAAATTTTGATATACAGAATTGATGGACACCCTGTATAGGTATTGTTTTTCCTTCAATTTGAGATTCTATAGAATTTTTAGAATTTTTTGAGACCACGCGGGGCTTTGTAGGACAAACCGTTCGCTCCCTACGAGAATTTAAGGGTTGGTCGTACGATAAATCAGAAACACGAGTGTGAATCGCAAAAGAGGCTTTCAAATTATAACTGACCGAAATGCGATCGATGTTTTTCTTCATGTTGGATGGTTGGTGGCTTTGCAGACGAGTGATCTATATAGAAAAATAATAAACCACTGTGTAACAATTTGCAGCGTTTTATTCGATTATTGGGTTCTGCGTACCTTGAAACGTAAACCATCAAATTTTGAGGGGGTGATAAACAATTTTTTTTCTTGGTCGATTCCAAAGGTTCATTGTTGAATATAATAAACCAAAAGTTCTCCAAAATCGAAATTTCCACACGCGTTTTACGTTTTAGACCTTCCTGAACGAATTTGGTTCAGTGTCTGTCTGTCTGTCTGTGTGTCTGTCATGAAATGCTTGTAACGGGCGTAACTAGACGAAGTTATTGTCCGATTTCGATGTAATTTTCAGAGATTGTGCGGGTTGGCGTGTAGATGGTCCCCTATGAAAATCGTGGCCCCCAAATTGAATAAATCTTATGCGCATGCGCAAACGTGAAGTCTTTGTAACAGCCATAAATTCTACATTTTCCATCCGATTTCGACGAAATTTCTCAGAATAGCGGGTAGATGGTCCCCTATGAGGGTAGTGGAAGTTACTTAGAGGGGGTGTTGAGATTAACTACTATGCATCGGATCATCTATACAGGGTGTCCCATGTTAAGGACAGAAAAACTTCGGGAGTCGATTCTACAACTAATTTCAGTAAGAAAGTGTATCATAGCAATTTTGGTTCATTATTTTCAATAATGAATCTTTGGAATCTACCAAGAAAAAAATTTATTAACACCCCCTCAAAATTTGATGGTTTACGTTTCAAGGTACGTAGAATCCAAAAATCGATTAAAAATTTGGCCGTCCGTCCGCCGTACGCGGCACTTTTGCCACTTATCATTGACCGATTTTGATGAAATTTGGTGTGTAGGCTCCATTTGGGGTCTAGTTGTGCCCCGAAGATTTTGGTTGATGTAGGTCACTTCTAAGGGTTTCAAAATGAATTTTGAAATTTTGAAAACGCTCTAACTCAAAAAATTTCAATATAAAGGTTTTGTTTTTCTTTCAATTTAAGATTCTATAGAATTTTTAGAATTTTTTGAGACCACCCGGAGCTCTGTAGGACAAATCGTTCGCTCACTACGAGAATTTAAAGTTTGAACGTACGATGAATCAGAAACACGGAGTGTGAATCGCAAAAGAGACTTAATCTCCGTTCAAATTAAAGCTGACCGCAATGCGATCGATGTTTTTCTTCATGTTGGATGGTTGGTGGCTTTGCAGACGAGTGATCTATACAGAAAAATAAAGAATAATAAACCATTGTGTAATAATTTGCAGCGTTTTTCGTTAGACGCTTAATTTCCGAGTTATTTTAATTTTAAGATTTTTTTCGTGTTTTCGACCTTAAGCCATAAAAATGATCATAACTTGCTCAATTTACGAGCAATTCAAAATCTAATGACACCGTTGAATAGGGCGTTAAATTTACCATATTTCTAGTGGTTATACAAAAATTTTTGTAAGGTCGTGAGGGGTGAAAAATCAACTCGTAAAGTCATTTTTGTAAAATTGTCAAAATTTCCTACTTTTTTCTTTTGATTGTTAAAGTTTTACTTTCACATGATTTTACACGTACCTCTACATAAAAAAACTGCGCAAAGATCTAAGCTTTCTATCAGTATAATTTGTTTTAATTTTACTCCGCTGATTAGGGGTGAAAAAAACGTTTGAATGCTAAAAAACGTGGTTGCGCTCATGGAAATCAAGTTTTCTGGTACGTTGGGCCTCGGGCAGGTTCGACGAATTAGGGGTGGAATTCCACGTCATTTTTAACGCTATTAGACTGATTCCATCACCGTTGGTCTGTGAAAGCTGAGTTTTTAATTTTGGTAGGTCCGAATCTTTTTTTGGTTTATTATTTTCAATAATAAGCCTTTGGAATCGAGCAAGAAAAAAAAAATTTTAACCCCCCCTCAAAATTTGATATTTTACGTTTCAAGGTACGTAGAATACGAAAATCGAATAAAAAAATTTCCGTCCGTCCGCCGTACGCCGTACGCGACACTTTTCTTAGCAACACTGGACCTATTTGGTTCAAATTTGGTATATGGGCTCCATTTGGGGTCTAGTTGTGCCGCGAAGATTTTGGTTGATGTAGGTCACTTCTAAGGGGTGAAAATTAAGGGTTGAAATTTTCAAGAGCGCCCTAGCTCGAAAACTCTCGAAATAAAGGTATCGTTTTTTCACCAATTTTAAATAGTATTGAATTTTTAAAAATTTTTGAGACCACCCGGAGCTCTGTAGGACAAACCGTTCGGTCCCTACGAGTTCTTGAAGGTTTTCCTTCGATAAAACAGAATCATGAGTGTGAATCGCAAAAGAGGTCTAATCTCCATTCAAATTTTATCGGACTGAAATGCGATCGCTGTTCATTTCTTCGATTTGTATACAGTTTTGCCTTCTGCGTAACCAGTAATCAAATTTCCAAATGAAGCTTTCTATTTTTCCAATCGAGTGTGAAGCGTTTATTTCTTTCTAATAAACTTGATTGTGAAGGTGTGAAGCCAGTATGGTGTGGTAGGTAGTACCTAGCTGGTAGGTAAAAAAAGTTGGTAGGTAAAAAAAATGTTAGTGGGTAAAAAACGCTGCAGATCATTGCTCGAAGGCTTCTTCACTCTTCAGATCACTGATCAGCTGAGTGAGCTCCGAAGCCATTTTCAATCCTATTGAATGGAAGTGCTCTTCCAGGCGTCTCCTGCATTCGAGGAGATGTTCTTCACTCCTCAGATCACTGATCAGCTGAGTGAGCTCCAGAGCCATTTGCAATCCTATTGAATGGAAGTGCTCTTCCAGGCGTCTCCAGCATTCGAGGAGATCTTCTTCACTCCTCAGATCACTGATCAGCTGAGTGAGCTCCAGAGCCATTTTCAATCCTATTGAATGGAAGTGCTCTTCCAGGCGTCTCCAGCATTCGAGGAGATCTTCTTTACTCCTCAGATCACTGATCAGCTGAGTGAGCTCCGAAGCCATTTTCAATCCTATTGAATGGAAGTGCTCTTCCAGGCGTCTTCAGCATTCGAGGAGATCTTCTTCACTCTTCAGATCACTGATCAGCTGAGTGAGCTCCGAAGCCATTTTTAATCCTATTGAACGCAGGAAGCTGAAATTTGAGAGGGAAGGTCAAGGGAGAATACAGATGGTGGTAGGTGCTATTGATGGAGAACCAGTGATCTATACAGAAGGGTGATCTATACAGAAAATAATAAACCTTTGAGCAATGATTTGCAGCGTTTTTAATTTTAATTTACTTGGTATTTATGCACGAACTGATTGTTCAATTCTCGCAACTTTCTCGATTGTATGAAAAAATAGATATCTATATAGAATAAAAAATAAAGATAAGTAATGATATTTTAGAGAAAGTAACGCTGTGCAGCTAAAGCGTTACCGTTACAGAAACCGTATATGAAAAGCATGTCCCTGTATTCGACATTGGTGAATGGGGCCATTGCGACTGATCGGTGTAAATAAATGAAATGAAAGCTTGTTCATCAGAACATGAAGGTGAGTCCGCATGCCTTCTCCTGCTTCCTTCAACTTGTTTATCAGACCTCACTGTAAACATCTTAGAACCTTCCTCTTGAAAACAACGTCAGTCGTAAGTTTCGAATACCAACACTTTCCTTGAAGCTAATCAAGAAAAACAACAACACAAACACGATATGAAACACACGGTTTGAATCACAATTATTTCATAATTTAATCCTATAGAATAATGTGCAAGGGGAGTTGCGAGAATTGAACATTCAATTCGTGCATAAATAATAAAATAAAAAGATAATATATATAAAAGATATAAGATATATAAGATATATAAGATATATAGATATATAAGATATATATAATAGATATATAAGATATATATAATAGATATATAAGATATATTAAAAGAAAAAAGATTCGGACCTACCAAAATTCAATACTGAGCTTTCACATACCAACGGTGATGGAATCAGTCTAATAGCGTTAAAAATGACGTGGAATTCCACCACTAATTCGTCGAACCTACCCGAGGCCCAACGAACCAGAAACCTTGATTTCCATGAGCGCAACCACGTTTTTTAGCATTCAAACGCATTTTTCACCCCTAATTAGTGGAATAAAATTAAAACAAATTATACTAATAGAAAGCTTAGATCTTTGCGCAGTTTTTCATGTAGAGGTACGTGAAAAATCATGTGAAAGTAAAACCTTAACAATCAAAAGAAAAAGTAGGAAATTTTGACAATTTTACAAAAATGACTTTACGAGTTGATTTTTCACCCCTCACGACTTTACAAAAATTCTTGTATAACCACTAGAAAGATGGTAAATTTAACGCCCTATCCAACGGTGTCATTAGATTTTGAATTGCTCGTAAATTGAGCGAGTTATGGTCATTTTTATGGCTTAAGGTCGAAAACATGAAAAAAATCTTAAAATTAAAATAACTCGGAAATTAAGCGTCTAACGAAAAAACGCTGCAAATTATTACACAATGGTTTATTATTTTTTATTTTTCTATATAGATCACTCGTCTGCAAAGCCACCAACCATCCAACATGCAGAAAAACATCGATCGTATTTCGGTCAGCTTTATTTTGAACGGAGATTAGACCTCTTTTGCGATTCACACTCGTGTTTCTGATTTATCGTACGTCCAAACTTTAAATCCTTGTAGTGAGCGAACGGTTTGTCCTACAGAGCTCCGGGTGGTCTCAAAAAATTCTAAACATTCTATAGAATCTAATATTGAAAGGAAAACAATACCTTTATATCGAAATTTTTTGAGTTAGGGCGTTTTCAAAATTTCAAAATTGATTTTGGAACCCTTAGAACTGACCTACATCAACCAAAATCTTCGGGGCACAACTAGACCCCAAATGGAGCCTACATACCAAATTTCATCAAAATCGGTCAATGCTAAGTGGCAAAAGTGCCGCGTACGGCGGACGGACGGCCAAATTTTTATTTGATTTTTGGATTCTACGTACCTTGAAACGTAAACCATCAAATTTTGAGGGGGTGTTAAAATTTTTTTTTCTTGGTCGATTCCAAAGGTTCATCATTGAAAATAATAAACCAAAATGCTGAGAGACACTTTCTTACTAAAATTAGTTGTAAAATCGACTCCCGAAGTTTTTCGGTCCTTAACATGGGACACCCTGTATATGTATGATTTTTAGGAAAACTTCAGGGATCATTTCATAATGTTCCAAAACGGATTTCAGTGAAATATTTTTTCGAAAAAGTCCCTTCTAAAAATTTTGAGGCCAGTACAATAGCTTCATTTTCCTTGAGAATTCGCTAACTAGATTACTTACTATGCATTGGATCATCTATACAATCTGGTTATGGATAAGAGGAAGCTATGTGCCACACCCACTTGAGGCGTTTTTTCAACGGCAGTGCTGGTAAGGAAAGTAGTGTGGTCACAGGAAACTGTTTCCTTGCTGATTCGAAGGGGGTGCTCTCGAAGGAGGGTTACGTCTGGGCGGGCGGCGATGGCACCCTCCGGCTGCGCCGCCTCCACCCTCCGCCGTCGGCGCCCGCCGCTTCCTCCGCCGCCAGCGCCAGTCCGGCGATGGGACTGAGGCGGCACACATGTCCCGCGGCTTGGTTGCCCCTGCTGCTCCTAGCAGGGGCGGCTTTGGCCTCCGCCTCCTCCGAATTCCTCCACCCGGGTCTATCCGAGAGTTTGCCCCTCACGTCGACGTCGACTCCGGACTATGACTCGTCGTCGTCCGAGATGTCGTCGTCGACGTCGTCGCCGTCGACCGGGTCAGTGCCTGGAGGGTCGTCTCATCACCCCATCAAACACATGGAGGTGATGACCATCGAGTTTGCCAGAGTTGAGACCCCCTTCATGATCGGTCTCTGGATTTTCTGCTCCAGCTTAGCCAAAATAGGTCAGTGACCTCATTTACTAGTCTAATTCTAATAACACACTCAGCATAAACAATAAATCCTACACATGCAGTAACTACGTCAAACTGAAAATTTTCAAAAACCCCCAAAACTGCCTTGTTTTTCTCTAAAATTTCAAAATATTTCGAATTTTCGACAATTTTCAACCTACTATACTCAAATTTTCGCAATAATTCGTGTTATTACGAAATTTTCAATCTATCACTATATTTTCATATGGAGGTAAATGTTCCTGCCAAAAGGCAGTCCAATATAATTCTCTCAGAACCTCCATTCAAGTTGAATAAGCAGTTTTTGACCTAGGAAAACTGTAAATGTGACCCCTGAAACGTACCGAAAATGCAGGTCACCAAAGTCATCCTTTGTTTTGACATTGTTGAGGATTTGGCGTTTTGTTTTACTGTTTCCAAGGTCAGTCTGTGAAGTCCAACGGCTTTGCTTTCGTGAAGCTAGCCATACAATATTAAGGGGGTCTCAGTCGGTCGCCGTTCGTTCCTCATTCCGGGTCAGTATTTCAAAAAATTGAAGGCGTAATAACTTAAAAAGTTGTACCTAATTTTGAATTTTTAAAGGATTTTAGAAATTCATTAGTGCACAGCCCTAGGGAATTGAAAAACTGAAATATTGCCGCTAGAATCATTAAAATCGAACAATAATTGCCAGAGAAAAATGGGAAAAACTGTTAATTCAGTTATGTTTTTCCCATAAATGTAGCTAAACTTGAAATTTTCAAAGATTTTAGAAATTCATTAGTTCATGGGCCTTGGGAATTGAAAAACTGAAAGATTGCCACTGGAATCATCAAAATCGAACAATAATTGCCAGAGAAACATGGGAAAAGCCGTTTATTCAGTAGTTTTTCCCATTTTTCTTTGGCAATTATTGTTCGATTTTGATGATTCCTGCAGGAATATTTCAGTTTTTCAATTCGCTAGGTCCGTACACTGATAAATTCCTAAAATCCTTTAAAACTCCAAATTTTATTTACAACTTTTAAGTTTTTGCGCCTTCAATTTCGCTAAATACTAAAAACGAACGGCGACCGACTGAGACCTCCTTAACCTCATATTCAAAATAACGCTTGATCACTTGTGTTTTGCAATATATTGGGTACCTACGTGCAAAATGAGAGTTTCGACCTGTAGGGTTGTAGGTCCCAAAATTGCTTGTAAGCCACCCTATGTTGTGAAAAACACCTACAAGGTGTCGACACTTGAGTTGGGCATAACTTCAGGGTTCGATTCTACAAGGTATTTCCAAAAAAAGTCTCAATTTAACGATTTTTCTCCCGTGTTTTTGACTTTACGTCATTAAAACTGTCATAACTCCTGTTATTTACCAAGTAAATCCAAATTTGAGGATATCGTTGGAAAGAACGTTAAATTTCCAAGTTACCTAGTCCAAAACCAAAATATGTTCAATAATGAACCCTTGGAATCGACCAAGAAACAAAAATTTCAACCCCCCCCTCAAAATTTGTTGGTTTACGTTTCAAGGTACGTAGAATCCAAAAATCGAATAAATATTTGGCCGTCCGTCCGCCGCACAGTGTGGCGGGAGTGGAAAAAAATCCATTTTTCCAAAGTGACTATAAATGAAATGTAATGTGGTTTTCTCAAAGTCAATTACGTGTAGAATTAGGGTGTGAAAGACCTTCGGTGGTTAAAAGTTGATTCACTACTAAATGGAGGCTGAAACCTGATATTTCGAGATTTTAAGCACTTTGACAGTGCAATTTGAATTTTTTTTAGAGGCGTGGAAAACCCAAGCTTCGCCTTCCTTTGGTTAGACTCATTCTGGTTTATTATTTTCAATAATGAACCTTTGGAATCGACCAAGAAAAAAAATTTTAAGACCCCCTCAAAATTTGATGGTTTATGTTTCAAGGTACGTAGAATCCAAAAATCGAATAAAAACGCTGCAAATTATTACACAATGGTTTATTATTTTTCTATATAGATCACTCGCCTACTAAATCACCAACCATCCAATATGAAAAAAAAATCCAAAAAAAAAAAAATCAAAATCACCAACCATTGATCGCATTTCGGTCAGCTCTAATTTGAACGGAGATTAGGCCTCCTTTGCGATTCACACTCGTGTTTTGATTTATATATATATATTTCAATATAAACCCTTAAATTTTCGTAGGGAGCGAACGGTTTGTCTTACAGAGCTCTGCGTGGTCTCAAAAAATTCTAAAAATTCTATAGAATCTTAAATTGAAGGAAAAACAATACCTTTATATCGAAATTTTTTGAGTTAGGGCGTTTTCAAAATTTAAAATTTGATTTTGGAACCCTTAGAAGTGACCTACATCAACCAAAAGCTTCGGGGCACAACTAGACCCCAAATGGAGCCTACATACCAAATTTCATCAAAATCGGTCAATGCTAAGTGGCAAAAGTGCCGCGTACGGCGGACGGACGGCCAAATTTTTATTCGATTTTTGGATTCTACGTACCTTGAAACGTAAACCATCAAATTTTGAGGGGGTGTTAAAATTTTTTTTTTCTTGGTCGATTCCAAAGGTTCATTATTGAAAATAATAAACCAAAATTTGGCCGTCCGTCCGCCGTACGCGGTACTTTTGCCACTTAGCATTGACCGATTTTGATGAAATTTGGTATGTAGGCTCCATTTGGGGTCTAGTTGTGCCCTGAAGATTTTGGTTGATGTAGGTTACGTCTAAGGGTTCCGAAATGAATTTTGAAATTTTGAAAACGCCCTAACTCAAAAAATTTCGATATAAAGGTATTGTTTTTCCTTCAATTTAAGATTCTATTGAATTTTTAGAATTTTTTGAAACCACGTGGAACCCTGTAGGACAAACCGTTTGCTTCCTACGAGAATTTAAGGGTTGTTGTTAAATCTCCGTACAAATTATAGCTGACCGAAATGCGATCGATGTTTTTCTTCATGTTGGATGGTTGGTGGCTTTGTAGACGAGTGATTTATATAGAAAAATAATAAACCATTGTGTAATAATTTGCAGCGTTTTGTGATCAAACGTAGCATCTATTTTAATAATATGTACATACTTATTTAATTTTTTGATGAATCAAC
Organism: Apolygus lucorum; assembly: GCA_009739505.2. Classification (NCBI taxonomy): domain Eukaryota; kingdom Metazoa; phylum Arthropoda; class Insecta; order Hemiptera; family Miridae; genus Apolygus; species Apolygus lucorum. The sequence continues at coordinate 28,293,657 of CM019169.2, forward strand.
AGATTTTTTTCCTAAAAAAAAACTCTCCGATTGCACGTAATATATCGCAGTACTCTAGAGAACCTTCCCTCATAGCTACCGATATGTAGCTGTGATTTTGTTTACTGGTATCCGCGTTGCATTTTTTGTGGCAAAAATAAAGTGTTTAAACGCTAAACACGATAAATGCCTTGACCCCCAGCCAAAAGACACATCCATGTCAACTAAGCCTTTCCTTTAGGAACTTCTTCCTTCACGTTAAGGTTGACTATTGAATATAATAAAAGTTGACATAAAATCTTGCGTTAGCATACCAAAACAGAAGTGTGTACGATCGTGAAACAAAAGAGAATATTAGTACCATAAATATTTAAAACAAACCGAAAATGAGTTTGAGTTTATATTTTCCACAAATTAGATACTTCATGAGACGATATGAAACGCTGCAAATTATTGCATATCGGTCTATAATTTTTCTGTATAAATGCCTGCAAGGGAAACGGATTTTCCATTATCAGAAGGCACCTATCAACCGTATTTTCGGTCAAGGTTCTGTTATTTAAGTTTATTTTGGCAGGAAGTACCTACCGGCGAAACATCGTTTGGAAGTTGTGGTTCCCTCGTAATAATGCAATTTGGTTCTTGGTTGATAGGGACAACTGAGTTACATGAAACTACATTCGGAGAACGAAAAAACGTCGCACTTTATCAGCTAAACTTTGAAATGAAATTAGTATGACTTCCATTAGTGAACACTCATTTGAGATTCACGTTCTGGTTCACTTTAGGTCCCGTCCATCGAGGTCCGAGAGACATGAAGATTTTGGATATGACACTACTTATTTTCAAAAAATATTCCAAATCTTGAAACAATTGCCACTGTACTATGAAATTTGAACTCTTTGTTTCCTTACCTACACTTTAAGACTTCTTAGGGACAAAGGTTGGGCAAAGGTTGGTCTTACAGAGTTCTGGGTGGTCTCATTCGATTCTAACAATTATATATATAGGATTCGCCTTAGCTCAAAAATGTCAGAATAAATTGTTTATTTTTCATTAAATAAGCAATTTAGTCTGACATTTTTGAGCTAAGGCGTTTTGAAAATTTTAACCCCTAGACAACAAGACTCCAAATTTCATCAAAATCGGTCCATGTAACCTGAGGTCCATAGGAAACTAAGGAAACATTTTTTATTCGATTTTCGGATTTTACGTACCTACTTTGAAAAGTAAACCATCGATTTTCTATTAGGGTGGGGGGGGGAGGTGATTTTTTTTCTCGCCTAATTCCAAAGGTTTATAGCTGGAAATCATAAACCAAAATTGCAAAATTATGGCGCGAGCAAAAAAGAAGAAGCTTTTCCTTGTTGACCACGTAAAATCTTGCCGCTTTAATAACGATGCTCTAAATTATCTTTCGTATTTTCAATGCGCTGTCTGCCTCTACAATCAATGTACAATAAATACATAAATTGTCGAATTCAAATGACCTTCAATTCCACCATAACGATGTGCCTACAACAAAATTCGATAAATGAATAAGAAAACTATAATTTCAAATGCTTCATGTACTCTCACTTATGTTGCAGAATGTAGAATTTGAAATAATGTGGAATGAAATATTACATGGAAAAATAACGTTGTACCTAATAATAGCAATGGTAGGTATACCTGTAAAACTATGTATCATGTTTTCCAAAAATAAGGATATTCGTGGTATTTTTTTTTGTACAAAATATCATTCTAGATCGATTGAAATAAGCACAGTTGAATCTAATAATTCCTTCTCCATGTGAAGTGGTAATAACCTATAATCACGCAAAAATGACAAATGTTTAACCGTTTTGAGCGACTCAAGAACCAGGCCTGCATGCTTTCACACCCATTTTTTCTATCTCCTGTAAATATTCAGGAAATACACATGTACGATTTATTTCAAATTCTTTTACAAATCGGTTTAAGATACTACTTACGCAGTGAAAAAACGTAATAAATTATCTCTTTCGAAGTAATCGGGAGAAATTGAGGCGGATAAATCTCGGAATGTATTTATTATATACTTAAATGAAATTGAGACGGTGTTTGTACCCACTTGATATCGATAAACGAGCCGCCAGCGACCGAATCAGCTGATAGGGATGGCGGGAATATTAGAGAACCGACCGAGGGCGGTGCGCATGCGCAGAAGGCCGAGCCGCCCCCACGGGTATCGGCGTATGCCCCCTCCTTCCTTCATTGTTTACTATCGGTATTCCCTTGATTTGATAAAATTTGCATAAACATGAAATTCATGTTATACCTCTCCAAGTTGTCGTTGCCTGTTTTTTGGGTTTCGGTTCAAGATCCCTTAAAATCTATGATAATCACAATTTTGAATAAATGTGTAAATAATCTGAATCAAGGGCCGCCATTAGAGTGAGGGGGAATGAGGAGGAAAACGACCGATAATGTTGAAAACTGGTGCGAGAGGAAAATATTGATTTATTAAAATCTAAATTTGTTGACCTGCTACACGAGTATCATCTTGAAAAATCGCTCAAATTGTCATACTGAAAATTTCCGTCTCGTTCTACCTTTCGAGAGTCACCCAAGGCAATAAGACAAATCCATGTCAAAATGTCTGCCAAGAAGGAGAGCAGTTTATTAAACTGTACTATTACTGTATTACTGTATTATTAAGCTGTACTGTACAGCTTCCACGCCCAGAATAACAAGCAGTGGCGTCTCCTCTAAAAAAACATAGCACACAGTTTGCCTTGCTAAAAATACTTATGCAAAATGAATAAATTAATTTTTGTTGAAATTCTCCTATATTTCCATTTTTCGCAAGCACTTAATATTTAGCCGATTTTGGAAAATTTCTATAAAATTTAGGGACTATTTCATGATAACCAAGGAAGTTAGATTAAATAGGAAAAATAGAATAAGTTCGTATTTTGTCTAGGATACTAGCCCGCAACACACCAGTCGATTGCGGATGATACGCTAAATAAAAATAAATACGATATAAAAATGAATTTTGCGGGACTGTTTTGGATGACAGGCGACGATCAGCGGTAAGGCCAGGGTCACTGCAGGGTTTAGGCAGTTGATGAGTGTTTCGTACAATTGACGGCGTTGCGCGAATGTGTGAAATTCCACTTTTAGTTTCAATTAGAATGGGTAAAATAAATAACAGAAATAAAATTTCATCAAGTCTTGGACCACCTTTCATACGGAAGACGTGAAATAATCGTCACAACGAAACCTCCCCATAATTCCTTAATTTTTCGTCCGACACTCCACTTTTGTAGTTGCTTACTTTACATCAATCCGTAACCCTCGATAATTCGTTCAATGTGTGTATCCCGTAAGAGTCATTACAGACGTTTGAATGTAATAAATTCTTTGGTACAATTAACCTGGTTTTATGAGTTTCATCATAATTTTCAAGTATAGAAAAAAAATTGATGAGCTCTGAAAACTACAATTTTTCAAGAGTTTCGTCGTTTAAATTGGAACGAGTTTTTCGGCCAACGAGCAATTACTGTAATTAATTACCTATCTTGAAAATTATGAGAAAATAAAGGGAGACTAAACGAGATCAGAAGCGGAACACTGGGAAGATTACGGCTTCCAGACAGGTCTTTTCGAACCTATAATTTCGAAACGGGGTTATTATTTCTTGATATTTCCTCTGGACGAGTTCCAAAACCATTTGGCCGCCGGAGTTTTGCACGTGATCGGCGTGGAATCCGTCAGATGGGAATGACAAGACCACACTTCCACTGAGTTTCAAGATAACTCACAGTTATTTCAGTTTTAGATATTCAAGATGGTTCATATCATTTCCATAAATTATTACACGTAATGTATTATAAATCTACGTAAAAAATTAATTTCATATTTTTCATATTTATTTTTGTCAAAGTTATAAAAGTTGGTTACAAATGCAGGTTCACTGTTTCCTCGCCAAAGGAATATACCTATAGTTAGTTATGAAACAAGAAATTCCTTTGTGAGTGACCTATTGTCACTATCAATGTTGTATTGGATACAAGGGACTCCCCCTCTCGTTATTGCCTTACACGGAGCTTCTTTGGCAACCTGAACAGATTAATCCATCCATGCTGTATTGGAGCTTTTTGCAAAGCTGATGATGAATGTATGCTCAAATTTTGCTTTTTAGAAGTATCTGAGCAATTTTATAGCATGTTTCGTTGTCCCAGGCACAACTACACGAAAGGTACCTTATTTCCATCGCCATTGGCCCAATAGCGCGTTAACGTGTTGATAAAATGCTGCAAATCATTACACAACGTTTTATTATTTTCCTGTAAAGAGTCTGTGAAGAACACGATTTCTTTCAACCCTTCTTCGGACCTGTGATAGGGGGGAGGGGGTTCGATCCTCCTGGGTGTGGGTGGTTTCTTTCGTTTCTAAAAAAATTGAATACTATCCTAAATTGATGAAAAAAGTCATGGAACATTCATTAGTTAAGTAATTAATTATCCTCATTGACAAACGGTTGGGCCTACAAAGCTCTAGGCGGTGTCATTCGATTCTAAAAATTCTTCAAAATTGTAAAATAATGACAAAACAACACCTGTACATCAAAAGTTGTCAAACTATGGCGTTTTGAAAATGTTTTTACCCACTTTTTTCTCTTTGTAGCCTATAACTCCAAATTTCATCAACATCGGCCCTCGGGAACTGGGAAAATGCCGCGTAGGTTCTACCAACGACGTACCTACGGACGGAAAATGTTGTATTCGATTTTAGGATTCTACATACTTTGAAGGTAAACCGCGGGTGGTGGTGGGGGGGGGGGATACATTTTTTTCTTACTCTATTTTATAGGTTCATTATTGAAAAATTTTCAATATTATTTAATAATATGCCAAAAACGAAAAAAGTGACATAATCAGGCAAAATAATTCTTGATCTTGTTGATAATACATTGTCATTACATTAAAAATATCAACTTAGTTGTGAAACTCGTTATTCACATAGGGGATTTTATGCCCCCTCCCCTCCAAATATATCAAACTAAAATAAAATTTAAGTACGTTTATTTTATGTTTTTTTTTCAAATCTTACATATATGTATTTAATAGTTATTTAAATTTTATTTTACACTTATAATTAAGTATATTTTTGTTCTATGTGAGGAAGGTACTGCCCACCCAACTTAGTTGACGTTTTTCCTTATCCAGTGAAATCAATAAATTATTGACCAGCTTTTGAAATTTATGGCTTTTTGTAATGAAAGTAGAAATAAAAATAATAAAAAATTAGAAGAAGAAAAAAAGGAAAGGAAAATAAATTTATTTTATTTATTATCTTTATAAAGAAAAATAAAATAAATAAATTTTATATATTATCTTTAAAAATAGAGATAATAAATAAAGTAGATACAATTAAAGTAGACTACATTATTATTCAATTATTGAGCACAGAAAGACTTTATTCCTGTATGTTGTAAATGTCCCACTTTTCTGTAACACCTGATTACGCAGGACATCAATGATCACTTAACTTGTCTCCATTACTCTGCGTCAGTGATGACAGTTAACGGAGAACTCAACTGCCTAACAATACTTTCCGTCAATGTAGCTATATTGAAATTTAAATTTACCACAACTCCACCATCAGGTGCAATTCTATCATTCGAAGGAATACAGCTCAGAAAATACAGAGTTCAAAATTTTAATTTGGGAAGCACTCAAAGAAACTTTAAAAAAACGTTGTTTTGTAGCTCTTATGGACATGATCCTTCCGAAGTTTGATGACCCCACTGTTTCGATCTCCCCTAGTTATTGTGAAGAATATTATTCGCACTTGGTGTTCACCAAACAACAGTATTTTACCAAATTAACAAAAATGATGAGTTTTCACAATGGAGTAATTTAATATGGTTGTTTTGTTCCTTCGTGTTTTATGGCTATGAAATTACTAACAACATGAACGCTTCTATAGCCACCGAACCTATACCTGAAATACACCTTCATTATTAAACGTTATAAATATCAGTTTATAAAGAATTTAATGTTTATAACGATTGAATCACTCCATTAATTTATCGCAAGCAGTGATGTTTCCACCGGGTCTACTCGATATGGGAAAAGACATTCCGGCCGTGAGTTGTGGAGCCTCCGCCCCCGCCTACTCCGTCTGTCTCTGGCGGGCGGGGGTGGCACGTGGAATCGATTCTTTAGAAAAGGGGGCGCCCACCGCTTCTCCGAACTACCTTACCATCCACCTCACCCCTCCACAAACTACCTTACCGTCTCCCTCCTCTCTACCTCTGTATCCCAACAAACCGGCGTTACAGTCGCCGATTAACTAAATTAACCGCCCTGCCTTCCATTCGCCTAGCTCTAGAAGTCCATGGAAATAGAGAAGATTTTCTTCTTTCCACTTTTGTCTAGACCTTCTCCGGTCTAATTCATCGTTTTCAAGAGAAATCCTTTCAACCACACAAAAAACTTCTCGGTCGAAGCTTCATAACTTTCCTCAACTGTATAAAATTCAAAAAGTTCCATTCGTCGAGCATGGGTGAATTAATGATGAAAGATTCACAACAATATATCAACCATCTTTGCCATATCTGAACCATTAGAGTTTTGCTTCCGAAACTACTCAGTTAGCGGAAGCGTTGTTTTTTCACATTATCAGATATATCATCATAGAAAATGCCACGCTGATTCCTATCATAGTAATAAGTTCAAGATACCTATTTTCCACAAAATACCTCAAAAACACGTTTGTGTGCCTCATTTTTTTGGAGAAGGAAAAACACATTATTGATCATTTTAGAAGTAAAAACGCTGCAAATTATTACACAAAGATTTATTATTTTTCTGTATAAATCACTAGTCTGCGAAGATAACTGCTTTGCCATTGTCACTACCTATCGAACATAGGTACTTACTTCACAATAAAGTTTGTTTGGAAGAAATAAACGTTTCACACTCACCTCGAAGAAATAGGAAGTTGAGTTCGTTAGGAAATTTTAATACTGGTTGCTAAGGAAGCAAAACTGAGTACATCTCTAAGAAACGAAAACAATCGCACAAATTTCTACGGGCATTAGGCCTCTTTTGCGATTCACACTCATGTTTCAGATTCGTAAGTCCAACCCTTAAGTTCTCGTAGGGAGCAAACGGTTTGTCCTACAGAGCTCCGCGTGGTCCCTGAAAATTCTAAAAATTCAAAACTATCTTAAATTGGTTTTAAAAAACCTCTATTTCGAGAGTTTTTGAGCTAGGGCACTTTTGAAAATTCCAACCCTTAATTTTCTCCCCTAAGAAGTGATTGACATCAACCAAAAGCTACGCGGCACGACGAGACCCCAAATGGAGCCCATATACTAAAAGTTGGACAAGGACTCCAGTAGTTTCCGAAACGTAAGGGATTTTCCAAAAGTTCAAATTGAGTTGCCAAAAATTCAAATTGATTTGGGTTTTTTTAATTTTTGGTGAGGCGTTGAGGGTTTGAGGACCTCATTATTTAAATATTTGATTCCTTGGAGTTGTCTATTTTTTAACTGAAAGGTCAACATTTTTGACAGAGTATCTACGATTTTAATGAAATTCTACGCAAATTGTGATTATACTACAGTAAAACCTCCATTCTTGCAACATGAGTTAATAAGCGAATTTTCAAAGAAATCTTTAAAGCTGTGGTTAAGAAAATCGAAATATTAGCTATATGAGGGAGAAGTTAAACTTGTGGGTGTAGCACATTGCACGAATCGTTAAAATTACACAATTTACTCCCCGGTTATTTATTTTAATCCTCAAAAATACTCTCCTTGACAGCCCGAACACATAAAGAACCCACGTAAACTGTTATTGGTTCCGAATCTACCAAGGTAGCGGCAGCATTGTCACTTTTCAAACTTTTTACATTGTCACATCACTTTTTTAAGGTTAAAACAAATGTTCTCCAAAATTGAAAATTTTACTCGCGTTTTACGTTTTAGTAGTTCCAGTACAATTTTGGTTCCGTGTCTGTCTATCTGTCATGAAATCCTTGTGACGGGCTAAACTATTCAAAGTTATTTCAGGGAGATTAGTTATTATGCATCAGATCATTCATACAACCGGGTTATGGATACTAGGAAGCTATGTGCCACAACCACTTGGCAGACGTTTTTTATTCATATAATAATGGTGTGTTAAATTGATTTAAAAAAATTAAGAATGGGTAGATACCATTCTAATATGCATTATGTTTATTACCACAATATACTCACATTGTGGGAGGCTGAGTTTTTTGTGCACCTCAATAGATAGAAATTGAAATTTTAGAAGACATACGAGTTTGTTTGAGCAAGAAACTAATCTCACCAGTTCACCATAGAGCGCAGAATTTTGGTACAGAACATCTTGGGAACTATTGGAAGTGTTCAGGGCTATGTCAGAACAGCAGTGTGAGCGATTCAAGTAACTTCATCCTATGTTTCTGCAATGTTTTTCATCCAACCAGACTTATTTTCTCCCTATTTTCTGCATACCCTACCAACATACTACATGCACAGGGTACGTGAAGATGTTAAGAGACCATAATCATGTTCTTCTCGTCTCCACGAACACATAGAGTACCCACTCGGTTATCGCACTTTTGGGGTACAACAAATACACAGGTTTCTGTTATTAATATAAATATTGTTTGAACATACATATTAACTTTAATCAAATTTTTAATTTCTGAAATTATACTTATATCCCACATTTTGTGCAGAATCGCTATATCCATAAAACCACTAAAAACACGTTTCTTTGCTGTTTTTAACATTTTCTCATAGGGTTGTCTAAAATTCTTGACGAACAAAAATCGTCTTTTTGTTTTTTGTCATTATGAACAACTGAGTGACTTCATATTCGGTGTATTTTTCAATCCTGAATCGAACGGCATTTTCAGTCCTTCCAGAATAGGAGTGATGTGGGTAAAAATGGGGTTAGCTCGAGTTTTTTTTTTTAATATTCTTTATTGCACCAAGTATAACTTATTAACAATATTATTTTGAAAATAAGGACATACGTTCAAAACTAAGATACATCACTGAGTTTTGTTGATTATGGTGGATGTTTCACTTCACTGCTTCACAAGTAAGCTAGGTCAAGTGGTTTGATTCGCTACAATCTTCTGATGATATCACTAGTATCAAGGAGTTGGACAGCTTCCTCGTTGATGTGACATCTTAGCCGCTGTAGGTGTCTCACAGCTTGTCGCTTTATAGCATCGTTTATTGTTTCGATCTGAAGTTCATGATGGAGACGTTCGTTTCGAAAGTACCATGGTGCATTGACCACCGTTCTTAGCACATTGTTCTGGAATCTTTGGATGATATCTCGATTTGACTGAGCCGTACAGCCCCAAAGCTGAGCTCCATATGTCCAGACTGGTTTAAGGACTTGGTTGTACAATGTAAGCTTGTTCTGGATTGAAAACTTCGACCGTCTCCCCATTAGCCAACGCATTTTTCTGAATTTTAGAAGGAGTTCTTCCTTCTTTTTTTGACATGAGCTTTCCATCTAAGTTTGGCGTCTAGTGTCATGCCTAGGTATTTGGCTTCATTAGTATTCGGAATAACTTTTCCCATGAAATGTACCGGAATATACTCGATTCTCTTGTTAGTAAAACCGACATGTACCGACCGTTTCATTTATTTTGATTCTCCATTTTGCTGTCCACTTTTGTATGCTGGAAATTGATTGATTTAACTTGTTGGTGGATTCAGTGTTATATTATCCGACTGCCAAAATCGCTGGTTTGCTCGAGGTGACATTTATTTGCAGAGTTGGGCTCAACGGTTCCCTATGTCGATACATTAAAGCACAAAGGCGCTATGTCTATCCATCTTCCACAATTTTTAATTTTTTTAAATTTCAGAAAAACTCAAATTCAACAAAATTATTATTGACCTTCTTGACGATTATAGCTTGAAAATTTCTTGGAGAAATTAAAGAGTTAGTGTAATAAGCCATTATTTTAGGAATTGTGCAGTGGTGATAACTTCTTTTGCGTTTTTCTCGCGCCTTTGTGCTTTCAGGTATCGATGTTCAATTCGATTTTCGGATTCTACGTACCTGGATACATGGAATTGCAAATATTGAGGGGAGTGTGGCTAAAATGAGCATTTTTTTATTCAAACATCGGACCGTAAACGAAGTTGCAAACCTAGCCACGTTTTTATGATTGGGGTCGGGCAACTGTTGTCGAGGGCGGATGTCAGATGCGTCACCTTAGACCTGAAAAAAAACCCGACGGAAATGGGACGAAACTTTCGGAAGTAGCAGGAAAATGATCGTTGAATGAACGAATTATTTTGGTCAATTGAATGAAACGCTGCTGCCAACCGCCGTTTGTTTGAGCCAATTCATCGGATCGCGTTGCGTGAGGCCAACGTACGCTTGGCAATGTCGTGACATTGTTTTACACGTGTTACTAATTTGTTATTTTTACGCGACACTTATTTTTGTATTTCATTCAACATGGGTGAATTAATAGTTCACGCATTGACTTCATCAGCTCACCAATTTGTGGGAAATATCTTGACTTTTGCGCATGCAAATTGTGGGAAACCACCCAGTTTACGTATTATAATTTTAAGATAATGAACAAAAGACAAAGTGATCGACCTTCCACCAGCCAGACTACCTCCTTGGGAAATACCCCAACCCTTGGGAATTATTCCCAAATCTCATGGAATCCACAAGCACAGGAGTGGGGAACTCCTATAAATATTCTTCTCCCGAAGGGCCCAGGCCCTTATCCGCCATTTTCCTCCTATTTCTAGGGGTCCCTTCAATCCAAATCCACATCGTTTCTAAACACCTTCTTTTCCCTATACGAACCGTCAACACTTATAGGGCTAAATCCATTCCCAAGGTTTACCCTCACCTCCCACATTGTCGGATCATCCTAATATCGAAAATATACAGACAAAGCCTCCCCTATCCACCCACCAAATTTCAAACACTTCCGACCCCCCCCCTCATCTGGCCACCCTAATTATCGGACAACCTTCAAAATGAAATTTCATAGACCCTCCACCTCGAAATCCTCTATCCACCCTCCAAATTTCAGCCCTCTACGAGCCCTAGAAGGGCGAAAGTTGCGGTAGCCTCATGTTTACACTACTCTTATGAAATGAACCTCTTGCCTTCTTACTAAACACCCTTAAACCTTGCCTAATTCAATGTAAAAGATAACAAGTTTAAATTGGCCAGTTTTAGCGCAACCTACTACTTCCTATATGCATTTTTCCTCAATTCAAAGGGCTGTCTTACCCGTACTTGACAGGAACTGAACGGAGCTTGCATAGCGGTATATTCAAACCTGCCAAATAAATGCTATCTTGATGAGCTGTTCAAGGGAAGGTACTGAGTAGAATTTATATTACACATTATTACATTTTATTTTACATTATTTTGAACATTTTCAATATTATTTATTTATTATTACCTAAGGCGAACCGACGCAGGAACATCCGAGTACCGCTAGCCGATCTCCTTACTACACCATTTTTTTTGCTATAACTGATCAAAATTTAGCAATAAACCATTAACTATATTATCTCATATTGGGCAAGTTGAGTTGTAAAACGATGTCCATCAGATCCCGTTCTTACACAAATCGTCCTCTTGAAACAAAATTTGTACCGGGTTACTTAGTATTATTATTCTTCCATAACCTCTCCGTTGATAACTGGTCCATTTATAGAAAACATGTCTTTCATGTTCTTCTTTACGACTGACAGCTGCAATAACGGAATTATTTACGAGATCTCGGTACACAGAAACGAGAAACTCTATTTCCATGATGCGCTAGCGTGTGAACAAACGCCTGAAAGCCTCTCTCTTCCTAAAAATAGGATTCGAAAACCGGTTGAAACCGCCGGTATACGGTAGTTTGAATGATTATAAAAATAAAATCTTCGTTCCTTTCTACCGTTTTTCTTGAATGAACCTGTTAGGGTTTGGGATTGTAGCCAGAACGCCACTTGTTCAACTTGATGGGGAAACCAATGGAGTTGGAAGAATTCCATTCCCCATCAACTGTTTTCGTAAAACTACATTAATTTTACACTCTGATTATCATATTTTTGAACATAATCGGACAATTTCCTGTTTAGGGCAAACGTCCCAAAACAGTGTGAGTTGTACGAAGATGAAATGCTCCGCTGTATTTTCTTGCGATTTTCCCTTCATTACTTATTAATTTTGAATAATAACTTATAAACTAAGAAACCATATATCGAAGGAATTCTCGTTTATGTATGCCCAACCGCTACTGTTAGACTAACAGTAATTTATTATAAAACTCGTAGGGAACTGTCTAGGGACATTTCCTCGACATTACATTAAATGTAAAATTAATTTAAATTTAATTTAATTAATTTAAAATTTAAATTTTAAATCGTTCTTACACTGTTTTGCCAGAAAAACTGGTGTGCCTTAAGACATGCAGAAGCTATGCCCAAATTGTTCAGAAAGCTCCGTGGGTGGCAATTTTGATTTTGGAATAAATCCCACATTTTTGACCAGCTGCACAAACGCATAGCTTTCCTACTTTCAACAACGAGGGAAATGATAATTTGATCTGAGCTTAAATCAAAACTGAGTTTATTCAAAATAATTACATGAATTCATGTGACAGTGAAGTGTTTTGATATGAAATCGGTAAACTGTTTATTATTGCCATACTTCGACTATTCAACTCCGAACAGTGTTTACCAAATGGTGTGAGTTTCACGGCTTCTCCTCTTTTTTTCCGAGTTAATGTGAAGGAAAAACGTGAAATCCGTGAGTTCAGAACAAAGCGAACGGTTCGGAATCAGACAGGTCGGACAGGTGAAAACACGACCTAGACGGGGCCAGGCCAGCCACAGGCCCATCGATCTACAGAGCCCTTCGTCAGTCGGTTTTCCGATGAAAATCTCACATGTTCCAGCGGCCTCTCGGTCCATCGGCTGAATAGCAGAATGAAACAATGAGGTGTCGCCGCCATTCAATTTTCAGTCGTTTAGAAATGTCAGATCTGGCAGAGAGAAAACCTCGTTGCTCTTAGGCAGGTTATTCAGTCACTTCACACGAAACGACTAGGGCGTTAGTTTATGTACATTATTTCTCTAGATAAATAAAATTGACTAAAATAAGTATTGGTTCTGTGAATATTTTTGTTCATCATTTAATTTTGTCCCTTTTTCACGAGGACACAAAAAGGTTAAAAGGTACCTAACTCTGAAAATGGAAAGTGTCATGTCATGATAGGCACAATGTTATCATCTCATCGTTCGACGTAGTTCCATCTGAGGTTCGAAAAAAAAAAAAAAAAAAAAAAATCAACTTGGCAGTGATCGGACAGGTGTTCGAACATACCAGTAGGTCGCTTGGGAGTGCAGCAGTTGGCTATCGATCGTACCAACACGCGTTCTTTGAACCCGTTGGATTGAAGCCATAACTGAGGAAAATGTGTAACAACTGAACAAATGAGAATACTTGTAGGAAAAAGACATTATTATGAGGAAAGGGACAATTTGTCAATCGATGATAGTCGAATAGGAAAACTGTCTAGAAGAGTGTTGTTATTTTCACCTGTTCAACTAACTTCCCTATCCTATGTAAGTTGTTGTTGTTCTTCTTCACGTCTTGACAATTCTAAATAACTACCAACAATGGATATGATATACTGATTTAGTTGAATCGAAAAGGAAAAATCTTTGCAGTTATAACAAACATAATGTATATCGTTTATATGCACGTATTCCCGAGAACCATGAAGAATTGAACGTTTACTAGCTATTACTGGCATTAATTACTTACTTAATGCATTCTGAATAGTTAAAATTTATGTTACCATGCCATAATATAACATGATTGTTACATAACTAAATAGCATTCCAAAAATATGATAAACGATTACAGCACATGAAGTGCGACAACTCCCTTTGAAGTCGAAAAGGTACCGCAACCATTCCAAAGGTCAGTTGAAGAACAATACCGAATTTCGTGGTTTATAAAGTACTCTAAAATCTGTCATCGACATTGTAAAGGACCGTTTTCCCCCACTTTCTGGCTAAGGTGACACCTCTTCTCAAGACCATTGCGATAAACAAAAAAAAATGATATAAATCCAGGTACAAAAAAATCATGTAAATGAAGGTACAATAATTTAAAAAAAATAATAATAATAAAAAAATAAAAATAAAACAAAGATAAAGTAAATAAAAAAAATAAATAAAAAAAGGCTGGTAATTTTATCAAATTTCGAGGTTTAGGATATCTAGTGGTTCCGGAAATAATAAAAATGTCATTTAAACTCACATGTCTGATCTCTTGACGCCGAAAAGTGTATAATTACCGCTTTTGACCAACAATGGAAGAGTTTGAACAACACGGATGACGGCTTTTTCAAAATCAAAATCGAACGTAAAAACCTAAGGTTCATGATAATGATTACATTCACAAAAAGTCCTCTCAAGCAGTATGACTTAATAAGCGACTTTCCAATGAAATCTTTAAAGCTATGGTTGAGATAATCGAAATGGCTCAAAAAAACCATTCCATCCATGAAAATCCAAATTTCGACGAAGTGCTCATATACAGGGTGGTCCTTAATGAACGTACCACCCTTTAAATTTCGTTGTTTGTGGGGAAATCAAAAAACTTGTCGAAGTAACTCCCCTTATTTTTAACACAGAATGTGTTTTTGCGATGACCTACCGAAAAAAAATCGTCACGAAAAAGCGACAGAAAAAACTGTTACGCGCCTTTTATAATGATTTTCACGTGCAACCAAGCCGTTGGTAAGGAAATAGAACTCCCGCAGTGTTCATTGTACAGAAATTGTTCACCATTCGTTGGAAAGCTCTCAATTTATATAGTATTTTTCTTGTAGTTACATATTTATTTATACAACATTTATAGGATTGTAGACCAAATTAAATGTCTAACAATTATTTATTTTATTATTGCCAAAGACTCCACATTTATTATTGTTGTTTTTAATTTAACGGATGACTAGCATCGCAAAAACACATTCTGTGTTCCTATGATTTCATACAGAGTATGGAAAAAGAAATAAACGGGGGGGTGCAGGGGGGCGGAGCCCCCCGCCGAGGCGCACAGCGCCGAGTTTTGTAAAGAATTCAGGAAAAATACTTTTGCGCAAAAAAATTGCGCGCAATTGTGCGCAATTGACACTAACTTTGTTTTTTCAAACACGAACCCCCATTTTTTATTGCAGATTTAGATTCTACGTCAAATTTCATGAATATTTTACTTCGACAACTTTTTTTTTCCGCTGCGCAAAACGGGCGCCAGGAGCGTTCAAAGTTGCTAAAGTCATCAAAATTGCGCAAAACATGGATTATGGTAAACCCCAAGTGTGGCACATGACTTTACATTTTTTTCAGCGCTGATTCACGTGGTGCTGTCAGTTTTTAGATTTAGCTCAGTTTTTTCGATTTCATAAGCTTAATCTAAGTCTTTTGGTGAAATATTACAGTTTTTCCGAAGTATCAACTTTGGCAGTAGATTTATTTTCCCTCACCCTTTCGCACCCCGGGCTTGGGACCGGCTAAGGCGGGCTTAAAAATAAATAACGTGGTGTTTTTTTATTGGACTTGATGAACCCGAAATAACAGCCAGAAACATGGTCGTTTTTTTAAAAAAAAAAGTGGCTTGGTTCCTGCACCCAGAAGGATACTCTGAGAAATCATGAATGTTATGGTACCAAAAGCGTTTGAATACGATTGAATCACAATAGGTAAACAACTCGGATTTCTCGATTCTCGGACTGCTTATCTGCTGCACTTTGTGACGAGACGTTACTAACCGCTCACGTTACAACTTCAACTCCAAGTTGATCTGTACCCGTTATCATCTTTATTTTGTCTTTAATCGTGGAGTCTTAATTATCGAGGAGTTTTTCTTTTAATCTTTTTTAAAAAAGAAGGAATTGTTTTTGTTGTATTTTAGCAGAAAAATTATCGAGGAGTGTGATTTATTTTTAAGCCCGCCTTAGCCGGTCCCAAGCCCGGGGTGCGAAAGGGTGAGGGAAAATAAATCTACTGCCAAAGTTGATACTTCGGAAAAACTGTAATATTTCACCAAAAGACGTAGATTAAGCTTATGAAATCGAAAAAACTGAGCTAAATCTAAAAACTGACAGCACCACGTGAATCAGCGCTGAAAAACAATGTAAAGTCATGTGCCACACTTGGGGTTTACCATAATCCATGTTTTGCGCAATTTTGATGACTTTAGCAACTTTGAACGCTCCTGGCGCCCGTTTCGCGCAGCGGAAAAAAAAGTTGTCGAAGTAAAATATTCATAAAATTTGACGTAGAATCTAAATCTGCAATAAAAAATGGGGGTTCGTATTTGAAAAAACAAAGTTAGTGTCAATTGCGCACAATTGCGCGCAATTTTTTTGCGCAAAAGTATTTTTCCTGAATTCTTTACAAAAAAATAAGGGGAGTTACTTCGACAAGTTTTTTGATTTCCCCACAAACAACGAAATTTAAAGGGTGGTACGTTCATTAAGGACCACCCTGTATATATATTTCGACAAAAAGCCCTCAAACCGCATGGAAATTGCTTGGAAAGCTTACACAAGACTGCTTGAAAACGTTTGTTTTTCCTACACCTTAAAAATGAAAATTTTGAAGTTCCAGCTACTGGGTAGACTATTATTTTACTATTTTAAAGTATTTGGATAAGAATGCTTCACATATACCAGTTTTGATAGTAAATATTTCGTTACAGTAGTACTAGTATGTACCCAAGCACATTATGGTGCCCGTTATTACAGCAAAATCCGTATACATTTTGTAGGTGTGGGTCAAAAAACTTTGGTAGTGAGGGAGCAGAATAAATACAAATAAGTGGCATTGAGAGGTTGCGATAACGTTAGCCAATCTAAAAATTGGGCTACAGGTCAAAACTGGTTATTCACTGATGTAAGTAATTGATTTTTGTAAAATCTTGTTATGGCCACGAGGCAGTAATAGGCACGTGCCATAGCCTCTGGAAGACTTGTTTATTTTGGGGTTAAGGTGGGGATTCTGAGTAACCCAACCAGTTCGCGTCACTTGATTATTTAGGTTTTTGCCTGGAGGGGGGTCTTGAGGGGAAAACAGGGCGATCTAATTCGGTCCTCCCCCCCCCCCCTTTGTATCCACCTTCGCAAATATTTGATCGGACTTTTGTCCTCGCGAAGGGAGAAACTGCTCACCTCATAATGGTTTGTTAGTTTTAGCCGTCAATATGTAGGACGGCTAACGAGTTTGTTGAACTCTAAAAGCAGACATTAAATTAAAGAGCTTTATGTGATTCCAAACCAGACCTTTATATTTTATACACATCAGAGAATTTCAAGTTCCACTGATTCTGTCTAGAGACAGAGTGTCCCGAAATGAATGACCAAAACTTCAGGAATCGATTTTACCTATAGCTGAGTTTAAAAAAAACATCGTTTCATCACAAGAATGGTTTTTTATGTAGGGTAATTTCGTGCCTTTGTTTTTATACCACTAAAACTATATTTTAGATACAAATTACACTGTAAAATTGAAAATAACACTCCATCAGAAAGAGAGAATTGCTCGTAGATTACCTGTAAAACTGGCTTCAAAAAGAATGAGTTCTTTAACCCCAGTTGGACCGTGGTGTCACTAGTGTCACCGAAAACATCTTGGGAATTCCAATGCTGTCCCAAGGCATCAACAGGTTAAGATTTCAATTGCAATTGAAAAATTAATAGGCAGAGCTGAATTATTTGAACAATTTTTTGTACGTTATTAGAAGTCGAAAACGTCTGCCAAGTGGGTGTGGCGCATAGCTTCCTCGTATCCATAACCCGATTGTATAGATGATCCTATGCAATGTAGTTAATCTCAAAACATCAATCTCTATGTACTACTCAATTTACAATCAAAGTAGTACATCATTTGAATAAGAGAACTATTACAGAAAATTAAATTGAATTATAATACTATAATAGCAAGAAAATATGGTTACAGATTGAAAAGTGAATTCAAGTTAATTGGAAACATTCGACTTTCTGTTTCTTGTTTCGATTAATAATAATAATTATGAACACTGAATATCCTCTGTAATAAGTCCGTCTTGTACGCTCAAACGCACCTATTTTTCGAATGGTGCCAACATGGCGATTATGTTCTTAATTTTATTTTCACAGTAGTTTTGAAAATGATTTATCAATTGAAAGACGCAATTCAGAGTTCAAGTATTATTTTTTGAAAGATTGTAATTTTGATAAAATAGGACAGATGGGTCATGAAGGACGTCGTGACTTGAAATACCGCCAATCTGGTTCTTCTTCCTGAACCGTCTTGAATGGACAGCGAGCCGCTGAGGAGAAGCGGTTCGCCCCAATTGCAAATGCACTCAGCACCACTGGGGCACTTACTGCAGGTCTTTCCGGGCTCGTAAACGTTTTTCCCGATTTTGACTCCAGCTGGTGCGTAGTTGCACACCCAGGAGATCGCCACCACGTCTTGTGTGTTCAGATACGTCACTTGCGAGCATCCCATACGGTTCGTCTCAGCCCATATCACCTGCAGTGTACGAGTGTAGAATTTTACTTTTCTTTGTAGACCAACATAGTGAAACTCCTGCATCCTCCATGTACGTATAGGACGATTTACCAGGTAAATACCATTATAGGTACATTTTGGCGAATTTTCAAAAAAAAAAAAAAGAAGCTATTGGGAATGGACTTCAGTAAAAATTTCTTACTGAAATCCGTTTTGGAACATTCTAAAGCGATTCCTGAGGTTTTTCCAAAAATCATGTACATATTATGTAAGGGAGAGTATCAGAGGGTCGCGCCTATAATTCTTCACTCACAAGACGCCAAAGTTCAGGCCCTGTGTTGTTCTCATTTTGACTCATCTAAAAACTAAGTGAGAGCACACTCAATCAATCAGATCAATTTTTCCAACTTTTTAGCTTATCGAGTAGTGGAGGCATGTATTAGGTATGTTGATTTGGAGCAGCAACCTTGTTGATTCTAAATCATGGAAACGCCAGATGATATCAAAAATGTAGTTGTCTGGATCAACCCGGTCATTCACCATGGGATCGACTAGTCAATAAACGCTGCAAATTATTACACAAGGGTTTTTTTCTGCATAGATCACCCGGCTTTTAAGATCAAGGAGAAAACTTGAAATTTACGATAATTCAAATGATGAATGGTTAGATAGGACACAAAAAATTATTATTCAAAATTGACATGTATAGTGAAAATTGACATATATTAAAACATTGACATTGACTTTGAATTTAAAACAGTAGTTTTAATTCATAGTAGTTTTAATTCTTACTTGAAATTCATACCTATTGACTCGTATTATCTATGATTAATACACTGACCGACCCATATGCTGGGTACCTATGTTACCTATGTTAAATATATACGATTCTCTAAGTACTATAACCTAATAATTAAAATACTCACTAAGTTAATCATTACTTGATATGATACTTAATAATACTGAATGATACTTGATAATAATACTCGAAAAAGTTTACAGTGAAGGTTAGGTGATCCAACCATAGGTACTTCTTACCACATTCAAGATCAAGTTTATTTGGAAGAAATAAACGCTACACAACTGGGAGTTGTGAATTCCTTCATGAAGAAATTTGATTACTGGTTGCTAAGGACTCAAAACAGAGTACAACTTGAAGAAAAACATTGATCGCATTTTGGTCTGCTAAAATTTGAACGGAGATTAGGCCTCTTTTGCGATTCAAACTCGTATTTCTGATTTATCCTAAGGGCAACCCTTAAGTTCTTGTAAAGAGCGAACGGTTTATCCTATAAATTGAAGTAAAAACAATACCTTTATATAGATTTTTTTTTGAGCTAGGGCGTTTTCAAAATTTCAGCCCTTATTTTTCAACCCTTAGATGAGACTGACATCAACCAAAATCTTCGGGGCACAACTAGACCCCAAATTTGTATTCGATTTTTGGATTCTGCGTACCTTGGAACATGAACCAACAAATTTTTAGGGGGGTGAAAAAAAAAATTTTCTTGGTCGATTCCAAAGGTTCATTATTGAAAATAATAAACCAAAAGGTGTCACACCAGTCGGTAGTGAAGTGACCGGGTGACCCTACATTGCAAGACATTTCATAAATTAATAAGTAAATTAAATTAACAACAATCACTTGCTTCATATTCACATGTTCACAATATTTCAGAAAAGACAATCTCACTTGTCATTGTACAGGCAGTATGGATTTTCCTAGCCCATTGTGCTCGATGGGCTGCCCTGAGAGCAATTTATGTTACCACTGCTCCTCAATGAGAAGGGGCACGAGTAGATATATATTCAGTTACCTACTTGTCCATGCATTTAAAATAATTTGAAAAGACCTTCCTGGACAATTTTAGTTTTGCGTCTGTATCTCTGTATGTCATGAAATCCTTGTAACGGGCAAAACTATACTAAGTTATCGTCCGATATCGATGAATTTACTATTTAGTACTTAGAGATTGATGTTTTGAGATTAGCTACTATGGATTGGATGATTAAACAATCGGGTTATGGATATGACGGAGGTATATGCCACACTCGGCAGACTTTATCTACTACCTGACCCGGCTTGGCGTGCGGAGATGGAGGAGCTATGCGTGGGACAGGAAATAATAGAATTCTATTGTTGAGAATTGTACTTGAAGGACCAAAGTGCCAGTAAAAAAAGAACGCAGTAAGAAACATAACTTATAAACATCTTGAACATATCAACTGTTAAACATCTTTTAACTTGAACCTGAAATAGTGGCTGAGTTGCCTTATCGAAATGGTATGGTTTTATGTCTTTGGGATTTGCGTTTTTCAGCTCACGGTAGACCCAATCTTGAATCGGATCCACTGGTGGGTGCCGCCGTCGTTTCTTCTTTTCATCTTCACTTTTATCGTCGAAATCAGGCTCTTCCTCTTCTCGTATCGTCTCCAGCGTGGAGGCTGGGAACCATTCACCCTTATAAGGACCTTGAGCGGTGCCGTAATACTTCTTGAAGGTCCTGAAAATTGTGATGGATCATAATGTAATTATGCCAAGGTTTTTCATCTCCGGAGGAAAGGTGATCAACTATCACTCTCATCGAGGTTGCGATAATTTGTGTTGGCGACGGGCTTACTCCATATAGAGCCTCTACATATCCTATGATGGCGACGATTGTACTCTACACGAGTCCATAAGAGGTTGATATGGAGTAAAAAACGATTCAAAGCTTTGCCATTGCCACTACCTACCAACCATATTTTCGCTTCACGATCCAGTTTATTTTGAATAAATAAAACGCTTCTCCTTCAATTGGAAGAAATGAAGAGTTGTGGGTGCCTTCATTAGAAAAATTAATTTCTGGTAGCAAAGGACGCAAAACTGAGTACAACTCGAAGAAAAGAACAACGATCGTATTTTGGTCAGCTAAACTTTGAACGGAGATTTGAATTTTTGCGATAAACACTCTTGTTTCTGATTTATCGTAATTCCAACCCTTAGGGAGCAAACGGTTGGTCCTTCAGAGTTCTGAGTGGTCCCATTCGATTTTAAAAATTCAATACCATTTAAAAGTGATGGAAAAAACAATTTCAGGTCTCATTTTTCAACCCTTAGATGTGATTGACAAACCGAAAGCTTCGGAGGACAACTAGATCCCAAATGGAGCCCATATACCAAATTTCACCTAAATCGGTCCGTGGTAACTGAGGAAAATTCCGCGTACGGCTGACGGACGAAAACATTTGTATACGATTTTTGGATTCTACGTACCTACCTTGAAACGTAAACCAACAAATTTTGAGAGGGGATGGGAGTAAACATTGGTTTTTCTTGGTCAATTCCAAAGGTCTATTATTGAAAATAATAAACCATAATCGTAGCGTATACTCCTATGTAACGTCATAATTTAGGCCAAAATCCTAAAACATAGTGCTACAATTTTGAGGTTATTGCACGTTTGACTTCGATGCCAACCTTTTTTACAGTTCGCAAAGTTCATGTAATCTCCCGAATCAACAAACGTATTAGGTAGGTACAAACAACATTATACTTAATATACAACCTATCACTTAAGCCAAGCTTCTCACGCCAATCTGCTTCTAACCTACAGAAGTTGTGTACTGACCTATTAGGCTATTAGATACTAACAATATAGTCAATAACAGTTTCGTGAATGGTCTCTGCGCAAGGTTATTCAAGTAGTGGAGTATCCGATGGGCTACTTGATTTTTGATTTTTCCTCGTTCATATTAGGAGTGTGGGACTTCCCTTTCTGTACAAGTTTTTTTTTCCGCTTCCATATATCGAGAGTCCCGCAACACCACGGACTGTAATTTTTGGGCAAAACGAATTGCGTAAACTTCTGGAGGCATATTCTTACGGCGGATCAGTTAAAAACATTAGTTGGGACGATATCTCATTGGAGTATTTAATCACCACCGTAAGAATATGCTTCCAATGGTATACCCAACTCATTTTGGCCAAAAATGACAGCCAATGATATATCAATCACGGTATTTAGCTGTACATTGTCTCAGCGATTTTTCGGAGTGACAAACACCAATTGCGGTAAAAGAAAATATTTCCCAGCCAAGCGCAGATATCATTCGCCATATTTCCTGACCTGACTGCCACATTTTGTCCGATTTCCGAGTATCGAGGAGTCTTCCTACAGGGATCCGACCTGTTCAGGCATTGGATGGCCCACCTAAGAGCCACCGCTTCCAGCTCGTAATCCCACCTCATGATCCTCATGTTCGCGGCTCGTGGAAATCCTTTCACTTCCCCGGTCGCGAACTTTGCTCGAACCCTGTTATGCATGTCCAGAATCTTCCATCTCTTCTCAAAGTCGATCGTATTCTTCAAATTCCTGCAGTTCAGACCCGGTATTTTGGTCGGGTATTTGCACATTACGTTTGGATGGGCATTGCAAGAAAGCACCGAAGCGCACCAGTTAATTCCATTATTAGATTCGTTAAATTTCTACACATAAAAAATGGTTCCAATTTCAGTGAGTATAGTGGAATATGCGATCTACGAATAATCGCATACTCCTCTCACTCTACCATATTAATTGCAATTCAGATTTACGAGTAATAAGAAGGAATACATTTTTTGACAATTTATGGAATTCAATTCAATCAATGGAAAAAGACTAAGTGATTGAATTTAATATCTTTCACAGCGCGAGAAAAACTTTTTTCGTCAATTATTCTCACAAAAACAAAGACAATGCGGAAAAATGTATATTTTTCAGATTGAAAAATAGACCAGAATCATGTGCCATACTAAGGGTTTTCCGTCCTATCGAAATTGTGCGAAAACTAACTGAGCATAGAGCTTCTGAGCGCTCCTATGCGCGTGCAAAAAAAGTCGTTGAAGTAAAATGTTTACAAAATTTGAAGGAGAACCCAAATCTGTGATGAAAAATGGGGTTTCCATTTAAAAACGCTGCAAATTATTACACAATGGTTTATTAATTTTCTATATAGATCACTCGTCTGCAAAGCCACCAACCATCCAACATGAAGAAAAATATCGATCGCATTTCGGTCAGCTTTAATTTGAACGGAGATTAGACCTCTTTTGCGATTCACACTCGTGTTTCTGATTTATCGTACGTCCAAACTTTAAATTCTCGTAGTGAGCGAACGGTTTGTCCTACAGAGCTCCGGGTGGTCTCAAAAAATTCTAAAAATTTTATAGAATCTTAAATTGAAGGAAAAACAATACCTTTATATCGAAATTTTTTGAGTTAGGGCGTTTTGAAAATCTCAAAATTGATTTTGGAACCCTTAAAAGTGACCTACATCAACCAAAAACTTCGGGGCACAACTAGACCCCAAATGGAGCCTACATACCAAATTTCATCAAAATCGGTCAATGCTAAGTGGCAAAAGTGCCGCGTACGGCGGACGGCGTACGGCGGACGGACGGCCAAATTTTTATTCGATTTTTGGATTCTACGTACCTTGAAACGTAAACCATCAAATTTTGAGAGGGTGTTAAACATTTTTTTTTCTTGGTCGATTCCAAAGGTTCATTATTGAAAATAATAAACCAAAATACAAAGTTTATGTATAATAGCACCGTGACATATTCAAATTCCTTACAAAAAACAAGTCGATTGAAAAAAAGGGTTTGTTGCTGTTATGACAAATAAGGGTTTCACTGAGAGTATTCATTCATTATGAGGTAAAGGCGTGAGATCTGCTTATGTAAATAGCATCACCCGTATAAAGAACACTTCTGTACATAGTCGAAGTGGTGTTACAGCCCTGATCTGGCTGAATGAAACTCGGGTAGTAATTGGATGAGCGACCACTCGCGAGCGACATTTTTGCGAGTCGGTCTTTGGTGAACCCCTCTCCATTTAAGGGGGTGAGATGGTATCAGCGAAGTCATATTTCCTTAAGAAGACAGCTGTAGCCCTCCGCCATGCAAGGAGTGGCCGACGGACGAAAATCCCTACTGAAATGGCTATTCACTTACCTACTTACTAGCACTACTACAAATACTATCTTGCTTATAACGGGTATAAGCCAGGCTGTTGGGGAAAGCAGAGTAGTGGTAATTACTCTGATAAGCAAGGGCTGCTTGCACACCAGTTGGTGCTCTCCCAATGAGGACAGTATGGAAACGAAAAGACCGACCAGTTGTAGAGAGAAGGGTATCTTTCGACACAAACAAGAGTAACAATAACTCAGAAACCAGCTCGATGGAGGACTACAACAGATACTAAAAAATAGTTTTATCATGGATTATAATGAGAGAAGGAAATGGGAAGCTTTAATGAGTGAAAGTGAACGAAACCAACCCAATTTTTTCCGTAATGTGGGAGTAGCCTTCTACCGTGCCTTTCGCATACCGATAGGTGTGTACAAGTCTCCAGTGTATTCTCTGCAGATCGGATGTAATGGAGGAGACCACTTGGTGTCGTTCAGAGGTCTGCAGAATCTCTGAGAGCATCCCTATCAGATGGATATGGATACCATCGCTGATCGCTGCTCCAAGATGTATTGGTTTTGGCTTGACTTGGTGTAAACTTATTCTTGAGGAACAGTTTGGTAAAATAATAGTGGAGAATATTTTTCTGTTTTGTAAAATCTACTGCCTTAGAACAGGGGCATGTCTAGCATTGCCACTGATTATCCGGCTAATCACACCGAACAATGACCATACTATTGTGACATAAAAATTGTTTGGGACATGCACTATTAATTGCTGACCGTACAAATTGTCCTATCCTGTATTAATCTAGGACAAAAGCCTGAATGAAAGACCGTTTTTATGAGATGAT
This sequence comes from Apolygus lucorum, assembly GCA_009739505.2. Lineage (NCBI taxonomy): Eukaryota > Metazoa > Arthropoda > Insecta > Hemiptera > Miridae > Apolygus > Apolygus lucorum. The sequence continues at coordinate 28,318,974 of CM019169.2, forward strand.
ATAAAAAACAAGTCATACCGGTTTACGACGAAAGAAATGAAATAATTCCGCTCTATATATTTCTCTATGTATTTCTGTTTTACTGATAAATGAAGCGCAGTCAGATAGGGCCATTGTAGTTGTTCACCGGTCTTTCAATGACACAGTAACTCACAAAAGGTAGTCGTGTGTAGGTTCGTGCGTGACAATGTTTGATTTTAGGGAGGGTATTTAGAAACCTACCGTCACATAACAGGAAGAACAACTCGTGTTGTTTACAACAGGATCTCAAACATACATCGAGCTTTTGGAAAAGACCAAAAATACATTGAACATCATATGGAACGATGGGATCACTCATCGTTGATCAAAGGACACGACTAATTTAATTCATTATGACAGAAATTGTCGAAATGCTCAAAAACTCTGCATGACAAATACATTTTTTGAAGTGACCGCCATGGATCAATATGTCTTCTAAAAGGTAAGGACTACAAGGTACTTGGGGCTACCTGACTAGTTGCAAATACAACGCACGTCACAATCAGGAGTATTCGTTTTGTGTTGAAGGAATCTGTGGATCCCACGGTCATTATTAAGTTCAAGCAAATGAAAATCACTTCCTTTTTGGAACTCTAACTATGAAAGGAAACTTCGAGTGTAGAAAATGTTGATGTGAAAGTTTTAATCCCATCCAAAACTTGGAAACATCGGCTTGACGATAGTATTTGAAAGTATTTTTGATGGAGACAGTAAAATTAACGAAAACGAAGCAATTAAGGGCAAATCTATATCAACTTTAATCTCCAAATTCGTTTGATTAATGATATTTCAGGAATTTGATAGGCTAGATGAGTGTAATTCTCATTGGGACTAGTGAGGTAATAGGTGCGCATACGCATACCTAAGTCAATTTCCAACTGTTTATGGCTCAATGGTTCGATTTGCTCGAATGGGAATCATTCTCCATGTGGGATGAGTGTTCGGAGTAGCTCGCAGAACTGCTACAAGGAGTAGAGGTGTACTTCTACGAAGGCCCTCGAATATTGATGACTTTTCCCAAAGCAGAAGACCCTGACCGGCATAGAACCGGCACTGCTCAACTGTTGAACTCGACGGGATCTATACAATGATAAATAGGTGTGTACCTATCTGTCCCAGAAACACATTTTCGGATTTGTACCATTGCTACTCCCTTCGTCAGAATTCCAAAAATCCACATCTGACTGTTTTTAATGCAGGGAGTTTCATTTATTCACTCATCAAGTTTTGACATACCAACTAAAAGAAGAGAATAGAAAAAGATGGCGATGCCTCTTTAGCATCCACATTCTGTTCAAGTTAAATACATATTTTTTTTAAAAAGAAACTCCCCTGAAAGACGCAGGGGGCACGCCATTGATAAAAATAAATCAATAAATCAAATATAATGGGGAGGACGCCCAGGACTCACCCGACGCCGGCCCTAGGGATGAGGGAACATGAGGAAGGTGGGGGTAGGGAGAGAGGGATGAAGGGAAGTGCCTCTATAGAACGACCACCAGTTCAAATATGAGCCGAGCAGGACGCGGGTGGTGATACCACGGAGTACGCCTACCGAGATGCCCAACTCGCGCAACTCCGTGGCGCTTTTCCCGCACCACACTCCGCGCCATGACAAGGTTGCAGCCATCACCCTGATGTTGTTGGGTGCCACTCCTTTTAGCTCCGACACTGCTTGCCGTAAATCATTCGTGTCATATTTCCTTATCTTAGCCCTCCAAGTCTGCTCCATGTCCAAGCTGCCATTGACAACTTGGGCATCCAGGATAATGCAAGACTGGTCGGGCTTGATGGCAATGGTGTCAGGCTTCTTACCCTGGTCACTCGGCATGTGGTATAACCTCTCCCTCTCAACATCCCTAGCCGCTAGATGACAAGGCACCTGCTATCTGCTTGGCGACCGCATCATGACGTAGAATGCGGCCCCCATGAGTTCGTGGACACTGCTGCACTTGTACTTAGGCTGGTAGTGCCTGTCAGAGCACAAAATTCATACGTCGCCGATGACCACCGATGTACACGTTATACTTGTCTGACTTTGAGAAGGTTGATCTGATAGGTTAAGACTAGACGTAACTTTTAAATATAAGTTAGGGTATGAACTAGGTATCTGGCCTTTTTTTCTCAAGAACCTCTTCGAATAGGTAATTCAAGAAGTTTATTACAACAAATTTAAACATGACGAAACTTTGCTCCAAGGTACACACCCAACTTGTTTGATAATCATTAAATTTCTTCGGGTTGTCTCGATTTTTTTCGGTGTTTGAAAAGAGAAGAAGGAGACAGGTGGGAGCAATTGTAAACAATCAGACCACCCCAGGATCGATGGGCATGACTTGGAGGATGACGAGGGGTGTGGGCCGTCAAGGTCGCTGTGTAGGACGATTTTCTTGTTCCTCTTTTTCACATTCTTGTGAGTTTTGTAAGAATTTACTCAGAAGCCATGTATCAGAATATCACGCTTCTATCCATTTTGCTTTATTATTTTCAATAATGAACTTTTGGAATCGACAAAGAAAATTTTTTTTAACACCCCCTCAAAATTTTTGGTTTACGTTTCAAGGTACATAGAATCCAAAAATCGAATAAACATTTGGCGGTCCGTCCGCCGTCCGCCGTACTAAGGGTCGAAAAATGAATTTTGAAATTTTGAAAACTCCCTAACTCAAAAAATTTTGATATAAAGGTATTGTTTTTCCATCAATTTAAGATAGTATAGAATGTTTAGAATTTTGAGAGACCACGCGGAGCTCTGTAGGACAAACCGTTCGCTCCCTACGATAATTTAAGGGTTGGACATACGATAAATTAGAAACAAGGGTGTGAATCGCAAAAGAGGCCTAATCTCCGTTAAAATTTTAGCTGACCGAAATGCGATCGATGTTTTTCTTCATGTTGGATGGCTGGTGGCTTTGCAGACGATTGATCTATATAGGAAATAATAAACCATTGTGTAATAATTTGCAGCGTTTTGAAATTGGAGCTTAGGGACCAGAATCGGCACGACCCCTTTTTTTCAATTTTACGAGTAGGTATGCTTTGCTCTTTCGTCACTATCGTAAAAACGGAAACCCTTGTATTCATAATAGTATAGATAGACACCTATTTGTTTTCCAATATCAAAATTTCCTCAAGCATTTCCCATTCCAAAGCTATTGGATCATTACTGACACTATGCCAGTTTGTGGCCATTTTCTTGTGACGGCGAACATGCTCAAAGGTGTATTCCCTGAAGCATTGATACATGTATATTGTGCTGAAGTCGCTTATTGACTGGATCGCGATTTGATCATTCAAGCCAAGGACATATGTGTGATGAAAAAGTAAATAAAATGTACGATTCGGACACTCTACAATCATTTCCCATCATGGAAAATATCGGGTTCAGTCACGACGATTCTCACTGAATTCCCAAATGGAACTAATTACAAAGTCTCTACTCATAAGTAGGAAAATTAATTTCAAGATCGCATGAGACCACCAATCGTATTTCCTGTAACTCTTGGAAACTATTCAAATATTGTGAAAAACATACAACCATAAGCCAAGCTTTTCTAATAGCAAGTTTACGAGCAAGGAATATTTTATTCTTACCATCCCCTATTTTTACCCCATGGAAATGTAACCAAGCTTGTCCAAATTAGACTCTAAAAACGCTGCAAATTATTATACAACGGTTTACTATAGCGAAGAAGACGGGGGTTCCATTAATAGTACGTCTACCAACCATACTTTCGTGAAGCATTAGCAGTCAAGTCTATTTTGGCATAAAGTTCCTACGAGCTAAACATCGAAAGCACAAGTGAGAGACATGAAATTCTATTCGATGAAACGACAAAAGTCCGTTCACTAATTAGGTAATTAATTATCCTCATCAGGCAAATGGTTGGTCCCATAGAGCTTTGAGCTATGTCAACATATTCTTAAAATTTTCGGAAATTTTAAATTAATTAAAAAACAATACCTGTGCATGAAAATTTTTCGAGCGTTTTGAAAACTTTTTCCTCCATTTTTTACCTCTAAGAAGTGACTGTCACTAACCAAAAGCTTTGGGGTACAACTTGAACCCATATGGAGCAAACGTACCAAATTTCATCAAAATTGTACCATGGGAAAAAGTGCCTCGTACGGCAGACGGTCGGAAAAATTGTCATTTTCATCAAATTTCGAGGGAGGGTTTTTAATGTATTTTTTCTAGCTCGATTCCAAAGGTTCATTATTGAAAATAATAAACCAAAACGTGACGGTGAAGATACCCTCACGGGGTTGTTTGGATTGCTAATATAGTATAGGAGTTCCATTCATGACATCACAAAAAAACCCCAACTAAACCAAAAAAAAATCGTCAACCATTTTTTATTATAACTATCATGAACAAACCAGCCGGTCCCATCTCCACGTCAAGATACACTGTGTGAAAATTTGAAAATGAAATAATTCTGTCAAATAATCATTATTGGTTGAAAAAATAAAACCTACAAACTGCATCATACAAAAAAATATAAAAAACAACGTTCATAAGTGTACAATTACCTACTAAACTAGTTTCACCAAAAAATATACCAAATTTGCAAGAAAACGAATAAATAAATATCTTTCTAATCTCACCAAAATTTGAAATGTGGTGGTGGCAACCTGATTTGGCCGTGAAAATTATGAGGGGAAAAGCGTGGGTGGGTCGATACTACGCCCTGCGGGAGGTCAGGGACCAAGTCCGCATACCGTCGAAGCAATGGGGAAACTGCGCCGGTTTCCCTATTTCCACGATAGAAGGTATCACGACTAGGTATCTATCTTGAGTGTGGAAGAAGGGCGAGCACGAGGTCACAGTGCCCGCCAGAAATTGTATTTTCATACTAAATATTCCGGAAAATTGCCCTGGATTCATCCAGAACTTACATTTTCAACCGTATTATGGCAAATCTTCACGGTCTTTTGGACGTTTGTTGAAATAGGGTGGTACCTGAAGGTAGAACTTATTTCAAAGTCGGAGAGAGCCCTGCTGAGACCATCCGTTATTCAGGACTACTGGGGCAGCTCAGGGATCGCTCCAAACGAGCTCTTCGGGCCATTGGGATCCGGACATCGTTGAAATCGACTTTTTATGACCTCTAAGATTCTCCTACGAACATAGTTACTCGTGGAACTGTAATGTACAATAAGATTAGAGTTTACTGCTATTTACCTTGAACATTTGTGGAACAGAAATTCTCATGGCTATTATTTTTTTTAGCAATATTGCCCACCCTACTTGGCAGACATTTTTTCTTAGAGTGAAATTTCATTAGCCTCTTGATTCCAGCATTGGTTTTATATTCAAAGCTTAAATGAAAATAAGAACTAAGGAGGGGATAGGACGACGTTGATGATCATCCACAGTCCATTTATTATTACAATTTTCTGAAAACGAAGTTTCCAGTTATTTTATACTATATTATTATTTATTTTAGTATCACTTGATTTCATAACTGTCACACGGTATTTCTACTTATATCTGTATCAGCTATAGGGTAAATAGATGAGGTAATCTGCAGGTAATGAAGACGAACGAAAAGGATGTCGAAGAATTGCAGGAGTCTCTAATTGGGAATTCTCATTCCAGACGGGTGAAGATCGGAATGATGATGAACAAGGAGGGGATCGTAAGTGGTAAAGTGGTTCAGCAGGTATGGCGGTAGCGGTGGTGAGGTAGACAAATTGAGACTGATGAAGGCATTTCCCAAGGTGCAGACTACAGAACTCGCTCCGATCCTATCAGCCGAACTCCAGGAGAACAGAGCAGGTTCCTTTGCCATAACTACAGCACTTTATAATGCAATACAAAGTAAATGGAATAATTGAAATGAAAAGTGAGAGCTACTAGGAAGGTTGAACTATTCATTGGGTAAATAGTCAAATTTAGCTCATTGTTTTTAATCGACCACTCACTGAATGACAGATCTATACTCTAAACGCCTCAGATAGACGTAGAAGACAAATTTTAAAACACTAAATTTTCGTTAGAGGCCAGTTAATCATAAACTTACTCAATTATTTTGTATCTAGCTGGACCCATCTTTTCTAACCATGTATACAATGAAAAAAGCTCTTTATTCTGCTGAGTGTTTTGATAGACGAATGCTTGAGTTCAGATAGGGCCAGAAACGTGGACTAGGTTCTTATCTAAACAAACTATATGGAAATCTAGGGCTCCTATCGTCTGACAGAGTCCAAATAAATCACATTAAACCATAAATCTCGTGGCTGACTATATTTACCAACAACATGATTTCAATCTCGGTCAGTGTTCGGATTCATGTCCTCAGTACCCGTCAGAGGAAATTCAGCGATTTCAGAATAATTCGCGCATTGATCGAAGTATTGAGCACGAAGAAGTCGTCTTGATGGACGTTTTTGCATCAATTTTACTCGAGCGCTTCAGCTGAAAATTACAGAAACCATTTCAGCCTGAACAGGACTGGTTGAAAGTTAGGCAGGACATTGACGTTAAGTTTGAAAAGACAAAATCAGGCAGTAGAAAGCAAATAGTTACCCAATAGAACTCATTTCCGAGGGTCTATGAGGTAGTACAGGGACAGCATATACAGGTCAACGAGTTGAGAAAAATAAGCACCCCATGGAGGTTCCAAACACGGCCAATTACTGAAATACTTCATCTTATCGTATAGTTGCCCTAATCTACGACAGGAAATCTACAAATAAAAGAATTCTGCAAGTCAAATGATTTGAATCACTTGGGCAAATCCACCTATGTAAGTTGCTTCGATGAGTAAATCCAGTGGTCTACACTGGCACTTGGATTGGAGAAGCAAGCTATGCAAAAGGTACGCAGATAATCCTGTGATATTTTGATTCGAGTGATCGATTGTACGAACTGGGCTCTTCATCGCCCTGAATCTTTGCTGATCGAGAACCTTTCATAGTAATGAGGGTAGTTCCCTTCGTGCACGCCCTGGCATCGGAAAATTGGCTATCTCTACTTTAATTCGGTTGAACAACATCAAACGGGATCGAAAAAGGCCTCTTGAAGGGGGTCGCCTATCGACTTTCGGTGACCCCAACACCCCCGAAGTAATCCGGTGAGGCACTTGATGGTCTTCCCTGATATCACGGCAGCCGGCGGAATGCACAATGCGAAGTGCGAATATTGATGGGACATCTCAATTGAGGCATTGGTTTTATTTGAAAAAAAAAAAAAAATGGTCAGGGATAGAGCGACTGTATAGGTAAGTGAGCTCAAAGAAAAATCTCAAACCTTTAATTTTGAGTTACTGTCTTATTTGAGACCTCCTACCTCTTAACTATATTAGAAGAATTGGGGAAAATATCAACGCTTCACGCTGATACAATGTAACAAGAATATGTCTTTTTGTACATAGCGGCATCACTACGAACCGTCATGAAAACATTGAACGGATCGCGTTGATCATGAAAGTTTGTTATTCAGAATTGGCAGTCTTAAATAGGAAAAATGTACCTCACCCAACTGATAAGGACAGAGCTCAGTTTGTTATCCAGAATCAGCAGTCTTTAATAGGTACCCCCTGAAATTTCGGCTTTAGGGAGCCACCAAATACAAATTTAGCTGACTTCCCAACCATATAAGCAAAGAAACCATGTCAAACATGGTAACGCTTATTTAGTCAAGCACATGGTAACGTTGTTTGCAGAAATTTTAATTGACCCCAGTAATAAGTCATGTCAAAACAGTACTTACCGATGAATTACTAGTCATGAATTACTAGTCATGTCAAGCCTACCCGATGAATTACTTTCAGTTCATGGGTGCTATAATATTTTTACCTTCAACCTAGTAGTTATTGCCTAATACTTGCAAAGAAGGCACCAAACATATAGTATTTAGGAAGAGGTTTCGAGGAAAAACCATTACAGTATAAATAATTCACACGAGCACGTTGTCCGTTATAAACAGCACGGTTATATTATAGTTTCCAGACAGTGTCGGTTAAAATGATGGGCAGGTATTATTGATTTGGGTAACTTGAAATATTTGTTTATTTAAAGCTCGTTCGTTGAATTGTGCACAAGATGACGATTTCAGTTTCCAATCAGTATCTGGCATAAATATATTTACTTTGTTGGGAAAAATTTAACTCGTGATCTCTTGACTTGATAATGGTGTCCACCTTTAAATAATGCATGATAATACATGTGTGTATATAATACCTACAATTGTACATTAAGTATATGAGCATTTGATAGGCTTTCCAAAACAAGCCGACCATCTCGTGAAAAACCTTGTTACCCAGTTTCGTTTTTCGTTTAGACTGAACATTTTATCGTTTAAATAAAGAGAAAATTCGAGAATGATAAGAGAAACCGATTGAAACTGTATCTAGAGAAAAGTGAGGTACTGAGTTTGCGAAGAGGCGCAAACGAAAGTCTCCCCTAGGGGGTTGAGAATGGAATAGGTTGCGGAGAGTACAATGAGAAGAAGGACCCGCGAGACCGCGACAATAGAACGAGATATAAAAGGAGACAACTTTTTTTCTACTCTTTTATATTTTGCTGTTTCCTCTCCTGGCTGATGCGCTTGAGGGTACGAGGAAAGCGGCCATCTAAGCTACAAATCTAGAGCGAGACTTCATTGAAGCAATGTACTCGTATGTAGTAGACAAGGAAAGAGTGGCTCGGTACCAACTGGTTCTTCTCAAGCTAGTATTAGGGTAAATGCACTTGTCGTTGGACAGTTAAGGAGTGACAAGACTAATGATAAGACAGACATAGCAAACAAAAGACTAATAATATTGTCACATTTCACGGCTGTTAGTTAACAATTATTTAATTTTCCTCCCTACATGGTATTCACCGATGAACAAATTGGCGTGAAACTCAATTCGATATGTTTCAAATTAGAATTGTAATATTAATTTGAAAGTACGATATCGCGTTTTTTTTTTGAAAATCACCAGTCGTTGGACTCTTGTTCCTAACTTTGGACACTTTAGACCCAGTTGTTGGACAGTTAATCGGATGACGTTGTCTGCAGGTCATCACGTTTCTAAATGATCAATTTCAGAATTTGTGGAGATAAACTTCAGAATAGAATAGGTGTAATAAGAAATGATGCAATGAATCTTATGAATTGATATGTTCGTCATCACTAAGTCTCCATTTGGATAACATCAAAATTGACAGAACAATTTCTGAAAATTTTCAGTCATTCACAATTGCATTTTTTTTGTCAAATATCTATTTTAAATTTTTAGTGGCTTAGATAAATTACGACCATCTGTAGGTTTACAAGTACGTAACATAAAAATGGGGAGACCAAGTTTTGAAAATGTTCAGTCTCGCGCACCATTTCAAAAACAATACTCAAGTTACTTTAGACACGTTCATTCTCGATATTTTCGAACATTCTCGAAAATGTTCAGTCTCATGCATCATTTCAAAAACAACACTTAAGTTACTTTAGACACGTTCATTCTCGACTTTTTCGATCAATCGAAGGTGAAAACAAGCTTTGAAGCGGTCGTTTCTATCGAGTAAAACAACAAGTCTCGATTATTTCAACGTTCATTTTCGACTTTTTCAAACAATCGAAGGTGAAAGCAAGCCTTTGAAGTGGTCGTTTCTCTCAAGTAAACCAACAAGTTTCGATGATTTCAACGTTCATCCTCGACTTTTTCGATTAATCGAATGTGAAAATATTTCGGATTATGGTTTCGTTGTTGGCTTTTTTGTTGTTGGGTTCTGTTTTCCTTTCTTCTCACGCGTGTTCTTTTCTTTCTTCTCATTCTCAATTTTTATTTTTATTTCTATCATCTGATACTAAAGTTCTTTCAAGGTGTGCCATATTCGCCTCATTTCATTAATTGAAATGAATTAGCACATTTTGCCATGAACCCTACTCCTAGGACCTAGTCATCTAATAAACACATTTATTCAACTTGGGAAAAACGGAAAATAATTTTCTGAAAATCGCTTTAAACTGTACCGGTAGATCGCGAAATTTATGCTCAACCATAGAACATGAAAAAAGCGTATGATCCAGTCGTTGGACACCTGTCCAATCACTGGAACGGCAACCTTATCAGGCACCAGTGGTTGGACAGCAAGCTAGTACACTTAATTTTCGTGTAAAACCAAAAACTTTACGACTAAAATGTGCAAAAATAACTGTAATTACCGGAAGAATGAAAAAATAATCCGTTTGGAAGACGTGAAATTCTTCAAAACCTTAAAGAGTGCAATTGGTTGGCTAACGTTTTTCACTAGAATTTGACAAAAACAGACCTCTCTACGTTTAATCTCGAAAATGAATTGGAGTAGTCTACAGCACGGTTATAACCGTTACACCACGTGCAGGATGAAGAAAGTGAAAAACAAGGCTCACATCTTCAGGGGCGTCGCGTGATAATATTCGTAAGGCAAACAGCTAGGCTGCAAATTATTACACAAAGGTTCATTTTTCTGTATTGATCATGTCCCAGCAAAAAACTCAGCTTTGCTATTGTCACCGCCTATCAACCATGTTTTACCTTCACAATCAAGTTTATTTGGAAGAATTAAACGCTTCACACTCCACTGGAAGAAATAAAGAATTCCTTCGTTTAGAAATTTGATTACTAGTTGCTAAGGAAGCAAAACCGAGTACATCCCAAAGAAACGATCGGCGAACGCATTTTGGTTAACTAAAATTTGAAAGGCGATCACGCCTCGTTTGCGATTCACACTCGTTTTTCTGATTTATCGTAGGTCCAACCCTTAAGTTCTCGTAGGGAGCGAACAGTTTGTCCTACAAAGCTATGAGTAGTCTCATTCGATTCTAAAAATTCAATGGTACAATCTTAAATTTGTGAAAAAACAATACCTTCATATCGAGAGTTTTTGAGCGAGGGTGCCTTTGGAAGTTTCAGCCCTTCCGTTTCACCGCTTAGAAGTGACTTACATCAACCAAAAGCACAACTAGACCCCAAATGGAGCCCACATACCAAATTTCATCAAAATCGATCCATGATAATTTAGGAAAGATCCGCGGACAGACGGATTTTTTTTATACATTCGATTTTCAAAATCTACACGTACTTACCTACCACAAACGTAAACCATCAAATTTGAGGGTGGTCAAACCTTTTTTCTTGAAAACAATTAACCAAAAAGGGAGACTCTGAATTTAGACCTAATAAGATGTGAAACCTTCATTCTACAATGTTTTGCAATTATTTCCTAGTGTCTATCAACAAGAAAAACGATTAGGTACAGTGAAATACAGTAAAATTGGGAACGGGACACCAGTCAACGTCAAACAGCTGCTATTTGCGGCGGCGAAAAAACGAACTGCCTTCCTTCCTTGAGATAATGTGGGTGAATGGATACGTTATGTCTTCATGCGTGGGCTAATTAGTATCCATGGCTCATCTTCCAAGTTTCTCTGCATTCAAGGTCACGAAACAGTTTTCTGACTGTTTGCCATGGTGGTAGTGGGGGTATAGCAATACTTGATACCGTGCTGACCCCCCGCCACCCCGCCGATCATCGCCTCTCACTCTAAACAGTCCCGAAAAATTCATTTGTTTGAACTGCTTGCCTTGATCGTCAGGCACCGCGTATCATCCGCAATCATCTACATTACCGACCTCTCCAAGTCTCTGGTGTGTTGCGGGTTAGTATCCAAGGCAAAATACGTACTTTCTTATTCCATTCTCCTATTTAATCTAACTTCCTTGATAATAATGAAATAGCCCCTAAATATTGTAAAAGTTTAAAAATCAGCTAAATATTACTTACAAAAAATGGAAATATAGGAGAATCTCAACAAAAATTAATTAATTTATTTTACATAGGTATTTGTAGTAAGGCAAACAGTGTTTGCTATGTTTGCCTGGAGGAGGCGCCACTGCACATCTTCAAAAAACGTAGAAATTCACAGGGTGTCCAACGACTGGAACGTGTCCAACGACTAGTGCGTTTACTTCACGATTGGTTATCTCGGGGCTGCGGGATACGTTGGTTCATCAAACGGGTGTTCAAAGAAAGGCAATACATTCGTGACTCTTTCATATCCCTGATTGCTTTTGTGATGAGATATTGCACTAGGAGTTCGTGACTTTCCTGATAAGCGCTGCAGACAAGCTGGCTGCAAAGTGAGGACTGCCCTTGTCTGAAACGTCTGTTTTTCTGGTGTTAAATGCTCAATTTACGGTGAGCAGTCTCTGTGATTTAGTGCCACTAAATGTGGTCACGTCCTATCAATCAATGCCATTAAACATAATACTAATATGACATGTCAATGTCATCCTGAAGGAGTCAATAAAAGTATTTTTACTGTTAAAAAAATGATTATGAAACTTTTAAAGGCTTCATTAAGAAGCAAGGTAACCATTTAAAGAATGAAGACTGCGTCTTTTATCCTCCTATATAAATAATGATGCCATGAGAACATGAAAAAGTTCCTTTCCTCCTAGTAGGTATTTAGTTCAGGTCACATCTATCAGGTAATGAGACGCCAAACCCCCATCGTAATGGTAGAGAAACCTGGAAAGCACTTTTATCGTTAACTTCTCGCAGGCAAAACTTAGCACGCCTTGCAGGACTTGAGCCAAGTATTTCTCTTTAGTTGGATTGTTCAACCTTTTTTCTTGGAAATAGGTGCTTGAAGAATTTTAATTCTTCTACCTAGTCAAACAATGCTCAAGTCTCGAAGAAACCGAATTAAAAAACGTATTCCAGTTGAGGGGGCTGTAAAGCTTTCTCACATTGAATCTGTTGGTTTGACAACATTTCCTTGTTCAGAGCACTAGAAGGTTTCTAAATTCGTTCCTGCCAATCGAAGTTCACGATTACGTTGTTGGTTTCTTTTATTGAAAAAAAAGAGTATTCATTCCGATTTATGTCAAATTTTCTGAATGTTTGTATATTCAATGTTCACTAAATTAGTAAACAATTATTCTAGACCCATCATCTAAATAGCCTCTGGATTTGAGCAAAATCGGGTGATGACGTTTTGAGGCCTATTCCTGATTTTGGTTTATTATTTTCAATAATGAACCATTGGAATCCACCTAGAAAATTTTTTTTAACCCCCTCAAAATTTGTTGGTTTACGTTTCAACGTACGTAGAATCCAAAAATCGAATAAAAATTTGGCCGTCCGTCCGCCTTCCGCCGTACGCGGTAGTTTTCTTAGTTAGCATTGACCGATTTTGATGAAATTTGGAATATGGGTTCCATTTGGGGGTCTAGTTGTGCCCCGAAGCTTTTGGTTGATGTAGGTCATTTCTAAGATTTGAAAATAAGGGTTGAAATTTTGAAAACGCCCTAACTCAAAAAGATTTGTTATAAAAGTATTGTTTTTCCATTAATTTAAGATAGTATTGAATTTTTAGTATTTTTTGAGACCACGCGGAGCCCTTTAAGACAAACTGTTCGCTCCCTACGAGAATTTAAGGGTTGGACTTACGATAAATTAGAAACACGAGAGTGAATCGCACAAGAGGCCTAATCTCCGTTCAAATTTTAGCTGACCGAAATGCAATCGATATTTTTCTTCATGTTGGTTGGTGGTAACAATGACAAAGCCGTGTTCTTTGGAGACGAGTGATCTATATAGAAAAATAATATACCTTTAAGTAATAATTTGCAGCGTTTTAATTCCAATCCGAATTCAATCACTTGGGCACAAGAATCCAATAGCTGGAAGTGATACGTAGCCAGCCAGGTGGCAACAACACTGATTCGAGTGTGAAATGCTCTGAGCATCGCCTGCTCCTGGTTGGTTGCCCAAGAAACAAACGGTACCCGCTAAAGTGCTCACAAAACGTCTGGATCGAATAGATGGACGCCCTCATTCAAACCGAGTATAGTAGAGAATTTCCACCTTTTCTATCACTAAAAATCCATATGTTAGAGAGAGAAGTCGGTCTGGGTGGAATAGGTCAGAGCTATCAGGGGCAAGGTTACGCCCGGCAGGGTATTACGTTATAGTCCCCCTTGATTCCCTTTTCTAAACCACCGGGCTCTCGGAAGCTCTCGGTATTTTATAAATCATTTTTACCCGCACTGCGGTGTGGCTCCAAGTAATTCGTTAAGCGTGTTCCGGGAAGATATTAACTAAGAATAGAAGAATTCACATGATCTTTAAAGTATTTTCGATGCTTTCATCATAGCCTGATCAGTGGATTCCGCAGGGTTTCACCCAAAGGGTTTGTGTTTGTGTAGCTCAAAAACGAAACCCAAGTTGGATGGGTAACACAGCTTTCTCACGTAAATACACATAATTTTTATGATAGTGCTGCTAGTTGTCTAAAGTCTACACAAGCGAGAAGTTCTAAGGGCTTGTGCTTGTGTGTTTCCGCTATTTCATATTTATGTACCCTCTTAGCGGACCAGGATGAAATAAATGTACAATCATTTTTGGCATGGCTCTATACCTACCTTAAAATTTGAGGACAATCAAGGTCCTAGGTCGTGTAAAATCACGTATGCGCGTATACAGACGCTACTATTGAAAGCCAAAGTGGCATGATTTGATTTTTTTAGAATTTTAAGGCTTTTTGACATTTTATGTCTTTACTATGGCACATAAATGAAAAATCGTCACGCGGGGATCGTCACGCGGGGATCGTCACGCGGGGAGCGTTATGAGGGGAGCGTTACGAGGGGAGCGTTACGCGGAAATTTCTGATGATTTTCACGTACAACCAATCGTTCCTAGGGAAAACTAACTTCCTCATTTTCCACCCCACAAAAATCGTTCACCACTCATTGGAAAGCTCTCAATTTATTAAACATAAGACATAAAATGTCTCTCGTGGTTGCGTACTTGTACGAAAGCTGTATCCACCGTTTGTGTTCTTTTTGCATTATCCACTACCTACCTCCCTCAGCAAGTATAGGTCTTGCTGGTCAAAACTTTTTAAATGTTCCAAGACACCAATGTTCAAAGTCCCATGTTTCTATGATAACTAGCCGTTTTCCAACAATATTTTGCTATATTTTCCCTGTACTATATTAAGTCTGATAGTGTGTATCCGTCATCAAGTTCCTGTCCTTCACTCAACGAAATCATGTGCTTATTTCGATGCAATTTACATGGTTGATGCGGATTGGCCCTGTTGGATCCTCATTTATTATTATAGTGGTTGCCAACCACATGGCATTTGCGTATACTTATGGAAAGTTCCCATAAAATATAATAATAAGATTTTATGGGAACTTTCCATAAGTATGAATTATTCATTCGTATTCTGACAATCTACTAGTTTCTTATACTCAATACCGAGATGTAGCGGTTGTTACAGTCCTCTTTCAGTTTCAACGCCTTTAGACGAATAATACCTACTTACGAAGCAGCATAATCAAGCAGCCCTGAAGTGTCGGCTCCTTGTCAAGTTGATTCTGTCGAGGTCAAATAATCAAGATCCTCCCGTACTCATATTTTAGATCAACAATAGTAGTGAGAAAAATTACTAAATATACGAGTGAGAAAAGCGTATTATTTGTAGGAAACTGGGTTTAGGCTTCGCCCTTCGAACGATTCTAGGATATTCCACTAAGATATTAGCATCGGTGATAATATCTCTTAAAAAATCCCCTCAGAAAATAATGAACGTAAAAAAGAAAAGCCGTGTAAAAAAAAAAGTGGTGTAACTCATTCTCTGACAGACGGAGCGATTCTCGCATTTACCTCGGATCTGGGCAGGTCTCGTTGGAAAAACCATCTCACGTGCCAAGTTTAAATCACATCTGGAAACTGCCAAGATGTAAACCGCTGCTTTAATCTCTTGAAATTGAGTTTTCACAGTTCCATTTGCAGAAACTCACATAAACGCGACTCGTCTGAATCGGAGAAGAAAAAAATTGTTCAGGAAAGTCTGAAACGTAAAACGCGAGTGGAAATTTTGATTTTGGAGAACAATTTTTTTTAACCTTAAAAAGTGAAAACAAACGCTTCCGCTACCTTGGTAAACCCGAAAGCAATACCGTCATATTTTTGAATTTTCGAATATGCCGAAATTCGAACTGAAACCTGACTTGAAAAAATATTCGCCATATACATCGGAATTAGTTTGTGGGTGTTGTCAGCTCACTATGATACGACTTGTTCAAAATTATACGTAACATCTCGTCCGAGTAACTTGATAAGGCGTGAAAAACTTCGTTGATATGTTTTATTAGGTGCATAAAAGTTTACCATATCCTCCAAAACACGATATAATTGCATTTGGAACATATTTGTGGAAATTATGTTCTTATTTGACAAAAACAAAGTTAGTGAGTGGACAATATGAAAGCGCGTGCCAAATGGGCTTTTATGATAATGGGTTTTTGATTTTTCTTTTGTTCCACTTCCCAAACATTGGTGTTTTAATATATTAACAATATGTAGTTATTATTAAACCTACTTAACATCAAATTTGACTTTTTACTCATTTGTAAAAAGAGAAATGTGTGAAAAATCTATTTTAACGCTGTTATTTTGTGGAATTGTAACTAACTCTAAAGTAGGTGCAATTGATAGAATGGAATACAGATAGGTTTTGAAGTAATACAGAAACCCCTATCATAATATTAATGTTTCGCCTCAAACCTAAATGTTGCCAAACTGGTTATATTTAGAATACCACTATACTGCTATACTACAACTCTCAATTTATATGCTTTTAAAAGCTTCTATTCGAAAATAGGCCTTTTTCTTCCTACTAAAGTCGACCTCTGCCCTTTTGAGATGAATCTGACCTTTGGGAGGCATCGACCGAGTTTTCTCGAGACCTCGCGTGTGTCCTAGTGGCCGTCCTGGAATTGAAATAAAGTGGAAACAAGTTCCCAAGAGCGTCTTACTACCTAAGTACGAGTACGACAGGCAACGGTTTCGTAAAGACGGCTACACATGCTGCGGAATTAGATACATGAAACCAGTGGAAGTACTTTGACAGTCTCTCTCTTACTTTTTGGTCCTAACAGCAGAAGTTGAGTACATGGTGGGTGATAATTAGGGTTGTAACAATAGTTTGATTGATATAATGATATCCATAAATTTAAGGATAAAAACAAACCATATTCATTGTGGGGTCTCAAGAGGCAAAACATTCAATAAAATTTTAATCATCATCAACAAAATCTATACTATAATAAACAGAGTTTTATCGAATAGCAGGTGAGTTGAGACATGTCATGACGGAATCTTGGATCCCAGCAGAGATTTGTACGTAGTTAGAACTCTGCCCTCTAGGAAATTCGCTCATGGTCATACTACACAATAGAAACTTCAATCTAGAAAATTCGCTGTTCGGAGTGCTATTGAAAAGCATTAACAGTCGAAAGATTGTTTATGGTCAGCTTCATCTATGAAACGCTATGAAATCTGGTATCTCAATCGTGAAAATATTATACCTGTAAATAGTATAGGATAGATATAAATACCTAGTATCTTGTTAAAAACTTCGTTTTTTGATAAAAATGTTTTACGGAAAGTATCTTATTGTACCCACCAATTAGTTCAAACAACCGAATTAGTTCTGCCTACTTTTTGAACCAGAGTGAACAATCCGCTCAAAGTATCGAGGAGAAAAAACATGCCAAGTTTGGTAGGGGTGTCTTCTTATTGATAGAGAGAAATTTTTTCATACAGATATTTAGTTGACAAACCCTATTCTAAATTGTTGAAAATAATCAATAATCAATTATGAATCACTATAGTTACCATTGGTGGTTTTCGACCAGATAAGCACAGTTGAGAATTTTATCCTCAGAGTGTTGACGATATTTGGTTTACCTCTTGTAATGAGGCTCCTCTGTAATAAAATATTTAACCACCGGCCAATCATATTTGAGCCAAATCAGTCCAACAATCATGAAATTGGGAAAATATTGAGGATTAAAAAATTGTAGGTCATCCTCAGCTTATAGAAATTGGGAAAGACGTTTAACACGCTTATATTCATAGATGAGGGTGATTTTCTACAGGTCCAAAGAGTTAGTTTTTTCAGAAACTTGGTTCATAGTGGGTGCCGCTGCTCGAAGAATGTTCTGTCTTACGACAGATTTGTGCCACAACACAAGTTTCGGCAATAAAAGTTACCACCGATTTAGATATGACGACCAACTTCATGAGAGGAAAACCAGTTGAGAGAACTGAGTGAAATAAATTATTATTTTTGTTATGACGCATACACGAAAATAAGTAAACTCAATAAGAAGTATTTGTGTTTATACTTCCTACTATTGGAAAGCGCTTGTTTGTTTTCCGTGCAATCGACTAGTACATACAAGAGAACTTCTCGAGAAGCTCCCTTTGACGAATTGTCCGTTCATCGACCTGTAGTTGAAAGTTGTGGGTTTGCAGTCGTTAATGGAACTGATGGAGTTGGAGAGGTCATTTGTAGCGTCCGAGTCACTCAGCAAGAGAAATGGAGCCTGTGGCTTGTAGTCAGCGGCCTGTGGACCAGTTCAGCGACTGTCCAGAAGATATAATTCACATTCAGGGCATAGTTAGATAATTGTTAGGGATAATTATCTGGACTAATCAAATGTTCCAAATAATTATTCTGGGCTCCATCTGGTTTCTGAGTACTTGGTCATATGGATTTAAAGGAAAAAACTGGTTCAAAATCTTATTTCGGATAACTTTTCCCATGGCTGTTTAGGTCCAATTCTTATCTCACCCTCTGGTTAGAAACTGGCCCAATCTGAGTAACAGTATTTTTTGGAGAGCATCTCAGATTACGTTCTCTCAAGAACATAGTGGTGGAATGGGGGAATATAAATAGGTACCTACCTAGGCTGGATTGAGGTGCAATGCCTCCAAAACAATATTGTAGTGAAGAATTCTAAAGAAGTTTTCCATGACAGTGTCTGGAAAGGCTAAGGTACAAAAACCAGGATAGTAAGTATAAGTTATCTCCTGACCGTTCGCTTTGTTCAGTGTTATTCCACTTTCCCAATAATAAAAAACGTTATTTCAATTTACGAGCACCTTTGTCCGATGTGGCTCGATTTTCTTATCTTTATTGAGCCCTCTGTATTGCACTGCGATTGGCAATCTAATGTCCACATTGAGTTATACTATCAGAAAAACAATAGAGACAGTGAACTTGTAGTTACACATCTAAAGAACAATTCCAAGGACATGAGAGTTGGCAAAACAGAAATTTTGAATTTTAAGCAAAACTTCATCAGTACATTGCGTTTTCGATGAACTGAGATCTCAAAACACCTAAACCGAATATTATCAGTTCACGAAGAAGGCCACGAATAAAGTATGTGGGAAGGCGTAATAAATTCTCATTATTTCTTCGTTTCAGGTGCAAAAGAGTTTAGGGGAAAAATCGGGGTTTCACGCAAAAGCTTCTCTTTCACGCGAAAGAGATTACAGTTTCCTTAATCTTTTATCGTGAAAACCAGAGCAGTATTTTGAGAAAGATACGCAATATAATCCAAAGGAACTTAGAGTATTCATGAACTCGGGCTAATGATCTGGTGCATGGAACAGCTTTCGAATTTAATAACTTCGTGGTATGTTTAGGTACTCATATTAATTTTCGTCTATCTCTGTTAGATGTTTTATAACTGAATATATATATATGGGGCATTTCAAAAGATATATCTACTCCGCAATACCAGAAAAGACATTCAAGAGATTGAAAGAAATTCGTTAAAATTAATTTTTGGAGTTCTTCCCATTCTTAGGGTTCTTGTTTTGAAAATTGGGAGTCAAAACGTACGATCTGAGGATATTTAGGGATAAAAAAATATGCTAAAGTGGTGTTATTTTTATTTTATTAATTTTTAAAAATCTTCATAAATACTTCCGATTTTATGATTCGTCCGTTATTCATCATAAGTATTAAATTTCCCATGAAAAAACAATGAGCAATCAGCAAGGGCCAGAGTCAAAAAGCCAAGGATTTCTCAAATGTTTACCTTCGTATCTATGTGATGAAATGTAGGGGCCCATTGGCCAATCGGGGGATTTCGGTACATCCCGAAGGTTTTGTGGTTGCAATATTAAGTGGAATTAACTACCCCAGCCTCTGTCCATCTCTACTTGTCACTGGCCCCACTCCGTATTCAGGCAGGAATATAGAATCTCTAATATCTTGAAGTAATTTCGAATTTTCTAGGAAGAATTAAGCATCTATACTTGGCGTAGCATTCCAGAATGTCCTGGCAAGGCTAGACGTTGAACACCATGGACCGAGTATCCTAGGGATTTCTATAGGGATACTAGATCCATATTGAATACACCTACTTTCATGGCTGATAGTTCGCTATGGTTCTATGGAACTATCCATGCTTCTTATTTGTATGATAGATATCTTATTTCAATGGAATTATCCATGCTTATCTGATATTTCGACTGATGGATATTCGTCAAAGGACCGTAGGAAAATGTTTCTAGTTTGCCAATTTCAGGGAAACTTTTTAACGAACTCAGGGACAAATGAGAGAGCTCGAGGCCAATTACAGAACTCGATGCCAACTCCAGGCCAGTTTAGTGTGTTTTATTCACCAGTGACAGTGAAGTGAAGGTCGTGAAGGGGCCATGCCCCCTCGAGAGGTCATAGTTTTGCCATATCCTATGATTTGTACTTTATTCAATAGTTGGCAAAAATGGTAGTTACTTTGAATCTTTTGGTTCCATAATTATGATTCTGAGTTCTGATCTCAACAAATTTTGTCGTTTTCCACGTTTGTTTGAAATTAAGCTTGATAATAGAGATAAATCTTAATCTATTACTTAACTTTAAAAAAATTATCAGTGAACAATATGACAGTGAGTTCCCTGTTTTTGCCGAAACGAAGCTTCGGATAATAATTGTGTGGGTTCTTTCGAATGTTTTTTTTTTTTTTTTTTTTCATCCATGAGGTATGTTTTTCCGTCCGCGAATGCCGTCGCCCCCCTCCAATCGAAGCTTTTGTCTGTACGATATTTTGAGGAGAGGGTTTTTATCAAAAGCTTAGAATGAGAGACTCCTCTGCTCACGATAACAAAAGGAGAAAAATCACGGATGCGTCGATTGCAATTGTATACAATGTATACAATTGCATATGGAATGATATCCATGGAAACTGTATGTCATACAGTTTCCATGGATATCACTGGTTGTTCAAAAATGAATGCTTCGTTCTAATTTCCATGTTTATTATTAGGTGGTGATCCGTTGTTGACCATTAAGGGGTGATGTTGTTCTGAAGCACCTCAATGAAAGGATCAAGTCCCACGAATCAAACCCCAGTTAGATTCTGCCCATCAACTGGCATTCAAAAGCTATAATGAACAAGTTGATGGAAATCGCTATTTATGTCGGAGATAACCGATTCTATAAAATTCTGTGGATTGACTATAGAATTGTATTCAGGATTTTGTGTCCCAGTCATTATTAGGACAACCGGCCGCCACTGTCCGCTCCGTCTGTTAATTCGATTCACCAAACCAACGTAGATTATTTTCGGAACAGCTGCGGCTCGCAGAAAAAGAAGCAACCCCCGCGAATCTCCTACGTGATGTCTTGCCCTCCAAAGTCCAAAACCGGTTCTTTCCAGAACCGAACTGCGATTCGGCGTTGTCGAGAGGCCGCGCGGATGATTTGGGAAGCAGTGGAAAGCAGATTGTTATCAAAAGCTCTCCTATCCATCTGAAACCTGACTCAGCACTGGGGGGTTTCAGTGACGCACTCAACTTTCCCTCATCAACGGATTTCATCGAGTTCAAGAATACGCAGCCCTCTCCGCTAATGGAAGCGATGGGGGCGTATCCACTTAGCGGTGCGTCAACAAAATTAACCACGGGGTGGCCGGCATTTGACAGAATTACGTACGAAACGTTGACGCAAGAGACAGATTTTGTAATTTGTTTGTTTCCACTCTCCTTAATTATTTTTAACATAATATTGCGGTTCAATGGCACCTGTGTAGGTATTTGACAAATAGCATCCCAAATCAAAATTATTTTCTATCATGAACTTTCAAAGACACATAAATCACGAGTAGACATAAAAAATTTAATTGATTGAAGGTAAATTGGAACTTTTATGATCGATTAAGACCGCACAAAGCACTGTAGAGCTAACTATTCGTTCCTTGTTGGACTTGAAGGATGAATGAGAAATTAATTAGACATATGTAAAAAATAAATCGTCGTCCCTAGACACACTGAATTGAGATCCTTACTCCTTCGGGTTTTGAGGTGTTTTGATATCAACGTAGTGATTGATCTTGGGTTATCAATAATTTTTCTCAACTTTATGGCCAGGGTTGGTTCAAATTAGGTGTGTTTTTTTCCCTTCCAAACCATTCACACCTTGATTAACAGCATTACCAGGGAAACTATAATCATGCAGGTTGTTTGTTGGTTGTAATTTTTTTAAGAGTCTGTCTACTTAGTCATACTCAGTCATACATAGTCAGTCATACTTAGTCATATTAATGTCTAACTTAGTCAGAATTGAGAAAATAACCAAAAAGTGCTCAAGTGAAGGTGTTACATAACTACGAGACGAGACCCATTGTAATATATTGCTAATATTCTTCAAACGCTCTTACGCAAGACGTTATACAGTCGATTCCTTTCTTTCCCGCATTCATAATGGAATTGAATCGCGTTTTATTCTTCATCGTCACGACTGGCGCCACCTCGACGTATTTTCCTCCCTTAATATTATGTATATCTTGGTTTTCATTTACGGTCCACCGAAGTGAAAGATGTTTCTCACCCACATGCTCAATATCGCCTAAAAGGGTCAACCTCTTGTCCCTATTTCACTGGTTGGAGAGAGGCCAGTGACCTTAGGGCGCCAGTTCCTCCAGCAACTTTCATTCAAATTGCCATCCATCAACCTGCCTCTTTTCCCTCGGTAAAATGAAAAATGTAAGCTTCCTCGCGAAGAAAAATGTGTTGATTCAGTGGAACGCACTTTAGAGGACACCCCTTAACGGCCCCCTGGACAGTTAAGCCATGGTCCCTGCGTAGAGAAGCGATACTATAAATTCAAATCCTTGTATAGTGACCACACTCTGTAGTGGACGTGGACACTCATTTCATTGTTCTAATAAAATAACCTCTCGCAGCGAATATGTCCCGTTGACGGTTACCCTCCTGCATTTGAGGTGTACTAAGTTATAATTTCACTCCAATAATGGAGACACTTTTGAGCTAGGAACTAAGAACACTGTCACGACCTTTGGAATATCTGTATTCTGATGCTGGCATCTCCTCTCTACTATCTTGACTTATTTTCTAGTTACATACTAGTCTAGTTAGTTCTAGTTGGCATAATAGGTCTAGTTGTGCCCGAAGCTTTTGGTTGACAATTTTTTTCATCAATTTAAAATTGTATTGAATTTTTAGGATCTAATAAGACCACCCAGAGATCTGTAGGACAAACCGTTAGGTCCCCTTGAGAGCTTAAGGGTTGGACTAACAATAAATCAGAAACTACGGCGTAAATTATAAAAAATAGAAAATTTTGGAATTTAGTGCAGAACCTTTAGTCGTAAGTAGGTAATAGGTATAGAAATTCTTAAGTCTACCAATAAAATGCATTTTAAAAAAATACTTCGTTACCTACCTATAGTAATATGCTTTCTCAATAATTATTGTTTGTTGACGTGTTACAAAGCGCATTTTCTAGCCCTTATTAATAGGGATAAGGGGCGAAAAATTGGCAACGTGAGTAAGAATAAAATGTTGGTTAAATCAATAGCTTTTCTATGGTAAAAGATTTCAGTGGGTTGGATAATACAGAAGTTATCCCTATATAAGTTATATCCCTAGCAACATCTAAAGTGCATTACAGTTTTCGTAACACAATCTTGTGACCTTTTCGGCCAGTTAGTAAGAAAGGCTAAAACATGTTCAATGTTAAAACCTTCTAGTAATAATTTGCAGCGTTTTTAATAACTTTATCACGATGTTGTCCCATATGCTTAGGTGTTGATTTACATTACTATACTTAATGAGTGAAATGAGACGTCGTCCCTTAAGGAGGTCAACAGCCTCGTTACGGCTCAAGGGTTAACCCTGGACCGCCAGCTGTGACGAGTTGGAAAAACGAGGCGAGCCTGCGGGCGTCTCAGACGTCAACGCCAGTTCTCGAGCTAAATGAAGTTCGGGGAGGTCATCCGGAGGGCATGTACCGCTCATAACTCAGTCCTCACACCCCATCCCTCTTATAACACTGTGTTTGGTATCTCGAAAATATTCAAAACAGCGAAGCAAGGACGTGACCAGCCATAAATGTTTGTAGCTCGCATTCCACATATTAGAGTTGGATGAGTTTGACTACTTTGCATAGAGTACAACAAAAACGAGCCTGTAGTAACTCTGGAAAGCTAGCGGGTTCGAGTAAACACGAAACACCGTCACGAAAGAG
Organism: Apolygus lucorum; assembly: GCA_009739505.2. NCBI lineage: Eukaryota > Metazoa > Arthropoda > Insecta > Hemiptera > Miridae > Apolygus > Apolygus lucorum. The sequence goes on from CM019169.2 coordinate 28,343,332, forward strand.
GTGGCTGGACAGTGGAGAAAAGTCAACTGTTTAAATACACGTTTCACAAACGTTTTTGGTTGACGATTAATTCATTTCGCCACCGAAGTCAAGAAAGTTCTGTATTCATGCATCAGATTAGAACGCATTGTGATCTTCAAAATGTTGTGTTCTCCTTTGGTTTCCTGTCTGTCGAAATCGTGATATGATTCGGAAACAATTTCCAGGTATTGTGTGAGGTAGTCTCAATAATAATATAGTGACATAAACCCATTTTTAGCTTGTTTATAGTGAATTTTATCAACACCCAATGACGTCAGGGTTTGTGGTAAATACTTACTTGAATTTGGAGAGTGGTTTGGGACTAGACCTAAGAAGATTTCTCATGGATCCGATAAGTAGGAGCCACGGATCACGGAAACAAGTGAAATTTATCAGCACTTCTCGATCGTGTTGGTGATTTTCAATCCAGATAATTATCAACATGATCGTAAGAACCTTGTCTTTGGTTGGGTGATCAAAAATTTGGTGGGATAAAAGCCATAGTGACGAAATTCGGTATACAGGTTCGTGGAGTCCTATAGAAGTGACCATACAGAAGACAGATCAGCTAACTAAGATGAAATTCGGTAGGTTATATTTTTTTGCGGTGTAATTTTGGTTTATTATTTCCAATAACAACCCTTTGAAATGTAGCAAGAAAAAATTAAACCCCCCTCCTTAAAAATTTGATGGTTTACGTTTCAAGGTACATGAGTAGAATTCGAAAATCTAATTAAATGAAAAAAATTCGGTCGTCCTCCGTACGCTGACTTTCTTCAGTTCCCACGGACCGATTTTGATGCAATTTGGTGTAGTGTTTGCAATTGGTGTAGTTGTTCTGCGAAGCTTTTGGTTATTATCGATCACTTCTAAGAGGTTAAAAGTATGGAATTACATTTTTAAAACACACCAGCTCAAAAAATGTTGGTATAAACGTGTTTTTCCATCAATTTTTAATAGTATTGGATATTTATAATCGAATGAGACCACCCAAAGCTCTGTAGGTCCAGGGAACAGGGCGAAATTCCGCTTATGGCGGGTGGACGGACAATTTTTTTATAAACGTCAACCATACAATTTTGAGGGGGTAACAATTTTTTCTCGCTCGATTCCGAAGGAAAAACAAATAAACCAAAAAACTGTTTATTGACGGAAATAGGCCCTATCTCCGTTCAAATTTTTGGTTTTCTGAAGAAATGTTTACATACTCGAATTTCCTATGTAAAGTGCGGGTCAATATTATTCTTAAAATGCAACGAGTAAAATGAAATATCTTCCTTGATTCAGTTCAAGTATTAATGATGAGCATAATGAAATATATAGATAATGCAATGAATTTTGAGTTCGCCGGTGGTCCATCATTCTGTGACTATAGCTGTTTTGAAGGGACGACAACTCTTAATGAGTGCATAACGTATGCCCACCTGCGTAACAAGCCTTGGCAGCGGTCCCAGACAACAAGGGCATCTGTCGCCTCCTCAAATATCCCCTACAATAATTCATCCTCACCCTAGATTATCTCCCCCTCTAATCACCAAGCGAGCTATTTTATGACCAATGAAAAAGATTGCGTAGGTCCCACCGAGACTCGAACTCGGATCGCTGGATTCAGAGTCCAGAGTGCTAACCATTACACCATGGAACCCCTTGGCGGTAAAGGTGAAACCGTCCGGATAATGTCGAAAATGAAATAGTTAATTCCGCTTATGGCGGGTGGACGGACAATTTTTTTATAAACGTCAACCATACAATTTTGAGGGGGTAACAATTTTTTCTCGCTCGATTCCGAAGGAAAAACAAATAAACCAAAAAACTGTTTATTGACGGAAATAGGCCCTATCTCCGTTCAAATTTTTGGTTTTCTGAAGAAATGTTTACATACTCGAATTTCCTATGTAAAGTGCGGGTCAATATTATTCTTAAAATGCAACGAGTAAAATGAAATATCTTCCTTGATTCAGTTCAAGTATTAATGATGAGCATAATGAAATATATAGATAATGCAATGAATTTTGAGTTCGCCGGTGGTCCATCATTCTGTGACTATAGCTGTTTTGAAGGGACGACAACTCTTAATGAGTGCATAACGTATGCCCACCTGCGTAACAAGCCTTGGCAGCGGTCCCAGACAACAAGGGCATCTGTCGCCTCCTCAAATATCCCCTACAATAATTCATCCTCACCCTAGATTATCTCCCCCTCTAATCACCAAGCGAGCTATTTTATGACCAATGAAAAAGATTGCGTAGGTCCCACCGAGACTCGAACTCGGATCGCTGGATTCAGAGTCCAGAGTGCTAACCATTACACCATGGAACCCCTTGGCGGTAAAGGTGAAACCGTCCGGATAATGTCGAAAATGAAATAGTGGCTTCACTAACCCTAAGGGTGCTTGTTGAGGTTCTTCAACTCATTTCTCGGAGTTACTCATCAGGCGCAAACACCGTCGGGGAGTATTAGTGGTCATCGCTCACATAGAAAAATACCTAAGAAACGATTTAGTTTATTGCTTTATTGAATTTGCGCTGTTGGTTATTTACAGAGCAATCATATAATTATACATCATATTTATATCAACATAATTTATAGCTACTAATTTCATAGTAGGTAGTAGACTCGATTCCGACTTCTACTCAACGTGAGAAATCCCCGTCCCCATCTAGAATTAACAAAACGGTGCCCGTAAAATGTTACTCATATTCTCCACAAGTCTCTATAGTATCTGCTTCTAAGATTCCTTATAATATAAGCAGGAACAATTATAAAAATTTGGAAGTAAGTGAAAATCCACTTTTCACAAAAAAAATATAACGCTTAGACCATGAGAATTTTAAACAGTACCCTAAAAGGACTACTTTGCCAGACTACTAGTTATTTCTGTAGACCAAATTCACGATAAATTTCTCCGCTTCACGGAAAAACGTGTTGTTACGCAAATTTTAGAATGACCCCCAGCCCAAAAACATATTTATGTTAAAAGAATATGTACACCTGGGTCATAAGCGTAGGCAATGTACATGTAAATTCACCACTGCGCACTTTCAACTAATAACAAATTTCACACTATACTAATTAGAAATAGGAATAATAACTCTGGCTCACCACCAAAGGCTTCAGCCTAAAGCTGAGCAATAATTGGCGATACACTATTAAATAGTGCAAAAGAATATTCCCAAATGTGCAAATATTTCATCTATTATTACAATTTTTTATTTATTATTCTCCGAACGAATGCCAATAAACATTATTCATTCTTTCAACTCGATGCATTTATTGTATCCGCCCCCATAAGTGGACCTTCAGTTGATTGACGGCGTAAGAGCGACCCCACCTTCAAGACGGGGCGGTCACGCGGGTTTTGCATAACCACGCTCCTTGCTGAGCCGTGTGAACCGGTTACAGTAAAAACAATTTTCCAACCTGCTTGAATATGTGAGGTAATTTCGTTTCAGTGCATAAATGATCTACACCGATTGGAATTTGGGAAATTTTGAATACTACCAATGTTCGGGAAGTTCTGAAGGATCAGTTAAACTAGAAGTACAGCACATCAGGTTCTTGATGAGATTGTTTTTCAGGTCAAAATTGACCACACGACATTGATCAATACTGTTGAACCTAATTATAACCTGCATTGTAAACTAAGGTGTGTGTTTTAAAAATAAAATTCATGGAAAACCGATTAAATTACTTATTCAGTATTTATATTTAGCATTTATTTCTTATTTATTTATTTAGCACTATTCAGGATTTTCGCTTGTAACCCTTTTAAACCAGAGTATGTCGTGTAGAGGAAGATGCAATCATCAATAATCAATATCCAATCATAAATATCCCCACATACCATGAACCCTACTGGTACTAATTTTTGACTGTGTTTTGTATGTTAACAGGGTTCCACATGACTCCTAAGCTCCACAACATGTTCCCCGAGTCGTGTCTCCTCATCGTGGTCGGCGTTCTCATCGGCCTCATCCTCTTCTGCACGTCTACGGTCCACGTGTCCCCCATGACGCCTGACGTCTTCTTCCTCTACATGCTGCCTCCCATTATTCTCGACGCCGGTTATTTCATGCCAAACCGTCTCTTCTTCGACCATCTCGGAACTATCCTCACGTTTGCAGTCATAGGCACCATATTCAACACACTAACCATCGGTAAGGTTTTTAGTACACCAAGTATACAAGATGTTTGACTGCTCCCTTAAAGAGTTTGCTATATACCTCACTCCCAACCAGAGCTACTCCGCTAATCTTATATTGATACCGTTTGCGACATAGGCCCTTTGACTCCTTTTCCCTTGTGCGAAGTACAGGTTTCAGCTATTTATAATTGGACGGCATTAACCAGAAGTGAACCCACCACAAAAAATGGCAAAATGACTTAGGAACACTTGAGAAGGGCTAGGTTGGTCAACGCTTTCAGCAGAAAAGAGCTATTGTTTTGATAAGGCCGAGATTTGAATTTTAAAAAGTAATTGAATCCAGAATGGCCTTATTTGTTTCTCAAAAAAGAACCACACGAGTCACCAGTTTTGATTCAAAGGGTTTTTGTGGTTGGTTCCCTTCCGTTTAATGCCGTCCAATTATTGTCGTTATTAAAAGATTGTAAAGGCTCACCTAAGCTCCCTTGTGTTACTTAGTGTAAACCTATATTTTTTGCCTGCTATAGGGTTGAGTCTGTGGGGCGTTGGACTGACGGGGCTGTTCGGTTGCGAGACGCCGTTGCTGGACATGCTGCTTTTCTCTGCCCTCATCTCCGCCGTCGACCCCGTCGCGGTGCTCGCCGTCTTCGAGGAGATACACGTCAACGAAATCCTCTACATCGTCGTCTTCGGGGAGTCACTCCTCAACGACGCCGTCACAGTCGTAAGCTACACCACTTGGCTAGACTCCAATTTCTCACAGTAGGCTAGAATACAATTTACCTCAGTGGACCAGACCACAACTTCCTTGGGGTAGGGTAAACCCCAGTTTCCCTCAGTGGGTAAGAACCTATAATTTCAAAAGACATAGAACTTCCGTTAAGCTGAAGTCGAGCTCGGAGGTACGTTTAAATTTTTTAACCCTTGTTCATAATGATACTAGATTAGAAGACAGTTTTAATCGGGAAATAGGACCCAAAGTGCTCACGTAGGTTTTTACCTAAATTTGGATTTATCGATTTATTTCGACTTTAATGTCACAGGTTGAACTTGGGGCAGCTAAGTAAAATGTCACTTCAAACTACAAAACTCGAAAACGAGGGTTCGCTCAGTGAATCGCGGTTCTAGGAAGCTCTGAGAATACGTAAAATCATACCACCTTGCTTGGATGGGAAAACGTCAGTTGACTCATGTATGGCCGATCACGCCTGTAGAAAACGATATTTTAGTGACGGAATGTATCTATAATGTATCTATTATATAAAACAGACCTTCAGCTTATCCTCAATTTTTTGCACTTAATTCCTGTCATCAAACTTAGGGTTGTGACCAAGCTTAGCTCGTTGTATCAGATTCATTATAAACATTATTCCTGCTACTAACTAATATACCATTTAAAAACCATAATTTCCTATTATTATTAAATTGTTGATAAATTTGGTTAGAAATATTTTTTTAAAACAGTTTAAACACTAAATTGACAGAACATGAAACATGTTTTTTATCCATTAAAACTGTTAATTGAAGGTATTTAATTGGTTTTTGCAGTAATTGATAATTGCGGATTGGTTTTGTACTTTTAAGTAGCTGAAGAATTTAGGAATATTTTTATGACGCACCGTCCGTGGCAATTGATTTCTTGTATCATGTACGTCAGCAACAAGTACAAACATTGCTAATTCCAAGTTTGGACTGCGCCCTACTCGCCTTTTGTGATCTCAATGCAGAAACAGCAGAAAGAATACAAAAATCACAAAATTCAGCCATCAAATTAATCTTTCGGCTGCCATTTGACGAGCACGTAACGCCTTATTACAAAAAGTTAGGAATGGTGAAATTTAGGAACAAGAAAAATTTAGCACTTGCAACAATGATATTAAAAATTCTGAAACATCATACACCGTTATATCTATATAATAAACTTAATTTCATACATGGTATCCACGATAAAGACACGAGACATGCTACCAACACCTTACAAGTACCGATAAATAGAACCACTTTATATAATAAGTCATTCATTATTCAAGGCATACAACTGTATAATGGAAATTCTGAGTTGTTTGATACCACAATGTCAGTAAAAGTTTCAAGTATAATTTCAAATTGATCACTATAGAAAAATATGATTTATAAAATGAAGGACAATGTAAGGTAAGTATCAAGTAAAAATAGTATTGTAGATTAAAAGAAAGTAGTAAGGGAGGATACGTAATTAAACTGTTGCCAGGGAAGGAGTAAGAGAGGGCCACCTGGCCCTATCCTTTCCCTGGTTATGTAAATAAAAAGCTTAATAAATCAATCAATAGTGAAACGAATCTTACACAATAATGAGGTATAATTACCTATTTTATTTTTCAAGCTTGACAGTGCGTAACAGTTGTCTACACTACATAGCAGTTATCTTTCTGGTTGTTTAGCAAAAATGTTGAACAGATAACGGTTCACTCAACCGTCGGTCCCACTTTTGGACGGGTTCTGGAGCCAAAAATATTTTCCATGTTAAAATTAATTCATAGTTTTGGGATGTATTATGTATTATAATTAATTCCTGTAATATTGTCCCTCAGGTGCTGTACCATATGTTCGAGGCGTACACCGAGATGGGACCGTCTAACATCATGTATACAGACATCCTTGCCGGCTTCCTATCTTTCTTCGTGGTTGGTCTGGGCGGCACTGCAATAGGTTATTATAAACTTAATTCCCTTATTCAAAAATATATTTGAGCCTGTTATGAAACTTAATTTTGGAAAGAACTTGCCTTAGCGTACAAGAATAAGGAACAGCAGATAATCTATAAAACATCAATTACCAACCGATTGGTAAGTATTGGAGAAATAAACCCATTATTTCCTTTTCTTTCACTTTTGGTAGAAATACGATACAGAAAATATCTGAATAATGGTGATAGAACAAAATTTAAATCCTAGTAATACTCGAAACTGGCATAGAAGGGTAAAATGATGTAAAATCATAACCCATTGTCTTCTGACTCCAAGGGAACACTATTTGACTCAAAACAATTTTGTTACTCCTCCCCCTACTGGACTACTTACTACCCTGTAGATATTACTGACTAGATATTCATGCATCCAAATTGGTAGCGAGCAGTCAAGTGACGTCAGCATTCCAATTTGGAGCTACTACTAGATAACTACCGGCCGTTGACTGGAACTGACTCGAAGACGTCTCAATTCAATTGCCGATAGTTAATTTCGTAGTTGGAAAGTACAAGTTGTAAGGTTGATTGGAACTGACTTAACGACGTCTCATTTCAACCTCACAACTTGTTTAAAATTGAATATACTCGAGCAAATTACAATTTACTGGTCGGAAAGTGATCAGAACCAAGAGGACGTCAGTATTTCCTTCCAGTATCTAATAATATAGGAATTTTGATAAAAAGGGTAGTAAGCAGTCTTATGAGGTTTGTAGTAAGCAAAGATTTGACTTGGGAAATCTTGAAAAAAAAACGACAACTTTTTCAGAAAGCACTTCGCTGAAGATACTGAGAGAATAGGTGGTTTGTAACTGGCTGCAGGCTAGGAACTTTTGGTTTATTATTTTCAATAATGAACCTTTGGAATCGACCAAGAAAAAAAAAATTTTAACACCCCCTCAAAATTTGATGGTTTACGTTTCAAGGTATGTAGAATCCAAAAATCGAATAAAAATTTGGCCGTCCGTTCGCCGTCCGCCATCTACCTAACAATAACAACAATACCTTTATATCAAAAATTTTGATATAAAGGTATTGTTTTTCCTTCAATTTAGGATTCTGTAGAATTTTTAGAATTTTTTGAGACCACGCGGAGCTCTGTAGGTCAAACCGTTCGCTCACTACGAGAATTTAAAGTTTGGACGTACGATAAATCAGAAACACGAGTGTGAATCGCAAAAGTGGCCTAATCGCCTTTCAAGTGTCAGCCGACCGAAATGCGATCAATGTTTTTCTTCATGTTTGATGGTTGGTGGCTTTGCAGACGAGTGATCTATATAAAAATAATAAATCATTGTGTAATAATTTGCAGCGTTTTTGAGTTAAATGGTGCCTCAAGGGCTGGAGTAGTTGCGAGAGGGAATGAGTCCCCACTCAAGGCAACCCCCTTCCTAACCTGAAGGGGATGGCTCCTCCTATTTTGCCAGGACTTCTTTCGTTATTTTTATTGCGAAAATACTATAATAAATAGTGGTTCACCACACATTGTATTTTTCGATTTTCGTAATGTACAAATTTTCGTAAAAATAGGGTTTTAATTAATTCCTCCGCGTTCCCTCTGGATGGTCAAGGATGGATAATTGAGGAGTTCCTTGCAAAAATATAATAAAGGGGTCGAATATTCCTTTTTTTAGGGTAAGCACAGATCGATCAGGTAGGGTCACTTCTGTGAAGCCGACATTCGGAAATAAAATTTTTATTCGTTTTGTTAGTATCCATGAATTATATTGATTGGGAAAAACGAAGATTTAACTGGGAACTGTACTTCTTTTGTTTTCTCCCATACTTCTTTTGTTTTCTCTAACTATAAGTACCTATTTCACGTTGGTGTAGGTGTGATCTGGGGATTCGTCACGGGAATGGTCACCAGGTTCACTGATCAGGTTCGCGTCATCGAGCCGCTGTTCATCTTCATCATGGCTTACCTTGCCTACCTTAACGCCGAGATCTTCCATATGTCTGGCATCCTCGCGTGAGTAAACTTTCAACTCTGTGGTTATGAACAATAAGAAGCAACACCATCTAATTTTATATTATAAGTCCAGGTTATCTCATACAGGGAAGCTATACTGTCCACCATCCCAACATAGCAGATCTTTCTTCTTTTTTTTTTCAAATTTAGACTTCCGAGAACCAAACACCAGCTAGGTGTCAGGAAAAAGGTACATATTCCAAGGTGGCCACGCTGTCTTGAAACGTTGAAAATAAGGTAAAATGGAAAATTTGCAATATGGAAGTTAGGGAAATTGGATGCTTGTGAGGGAAAATCACAATTATTGTGTTGTTCAATAGTTTTTCTTCTGTTGTTGACGCACAATCCCAAATCAAAAATGGCTCACCCGCAAAAATGTATTTAAAAACATCAAAATTGAATTAGGGTTTAAGTTTTTTTTTAAACTCATTTCAGAATTCAAAAATTTAATTTAGTTAATCGCCGATTTGGACAAAAAATTTGTTCGCCCGACAGATAAGATTTAGTAATCTTCAAATGTATTTAGTCATGTTTTGCAGTGCATCGCTGTCCATTTTGGTAACATTTTTCAATAATGTTCTTGAATTTCTGAGTCCTTTCCTTAATTTGAGAGTAAAATGCTTCTAGTTTCATCCTTTGCTGCTTTGCCGCCTTTTCTATGACATTTTTGAGACATTTTGAGTACTCTTTCAAGTTAGCCATCCTTTTCTCGTTCAATTCCCGAAGATGCTTCAACGCCGTCATTTGAAATGGTACATCCCCGTCTGAAACCGAGGAAATGATTTTAATTCACTATTTGAGGACTCGTTTAATAGTACAAGATGATTCAAACACTCCCTCATATATGGAAAACGCCAGGGAAGGTGTTGTCTGAATGCGAGAACGGAAAGTTGTGTAATAGCGATGTCATGTTTCATGTTAAGGAATTTATCACTAAGTTTTTAAAATGATTTTTACACTCAATCTACGAAATAAAGCTGTACTGCCAGCCAACTTGGCAAAATTTCAAATTTGAGAAAAACCATTAAAAAAAACGAATTTTGGCGACATTTTTATGTAAGCGATTTATGTAAGCTATAAAATATCTCCAGCGAATAATTACTGAAATAGGAGTATTTACCGTTGGATGGGGGAATATTCTTCAACTTATTAGACCACTCAGTGTCCCAATCTGCGTTCCAACAAGAGCTCGAAACCGTTGAAATCACCACGCAGAAATACAGTACCAACCAGACTAGTGCCCTCATTTTCGTTTTTCGTTTGGTAGCCTCTGCAAATGAGTACACAACTACCTATTCAATACCTACTAGGACACAGGAAGGTTGAAAAACACATCAATTCAACATGTGTAATAGTTCTCAAATACTTTCCGCCTTCTAATTTGAATTTTTACAAGCAACATTTTCAACATAATTAATATAATTCATAAGTCATAGGATTCATTCGATTCAAAATTACTATTCGATTACATACCTTCTCTGTGTTAACTTATTGAGAGCAAGTAATCATTTTACATAATCGACCGCTACAAGAAAACTTGGTACCAGTACTTTATATTTTATAGTTTTTAACGAAGATTAATATCTACTGTTGGCACCGACTAGATTTATGTATAATAAATCAGATGACGAGATTTGCTGCAGAGAGACCGACGTAATTATTTTATGGTCCCCTCGGTACCGATTTTTATTGTCATTAAAGATGATCGGAGATTTAGGTAATAACCTTACAAGTTGATTGTTTAACGATCGGTTAATTTACAATCTTTCAGGCTCACTCTCAACTACGAGTATATAAACATAATAATTAAATATGAATAATAATAAATTCCATCACAACATTTTGCACTCTTCCGTATTTTGAGGAAGATTGATTTCAAACATAGATATTATTATTTTCATGGCACTAAAATCATAGCCATTTCTGCATGATTATTTTAGCAGTTTGGTGTTGGTTGGTTCACCGGTTTGGAAATGGTATATCCGTTTGGGAGTCGTATGCAAGTGGTTTTGTAATTTGGACGTCGCTACTGCCACAAGCTATCATTACTTAGACGACAAAGAAACTCGAAAAGAGACTATCTAGTTCAAAGATGTCAAAATTGTACCATATTTTCTTACGGTTTCCTGGAGTATAGGGTTCAGCGTTTTGTCCGAACGATATGCAGAAACTGAACCAAAATTGTTCAAAGGAAGTTCTAGCTCTACAACGCAAAATCAGAGTTAAATGTTTCATATTTGAGGACCTAAATTGCTTAGGTAGAGGGAAAGTAAAACTAGATTAAAATCAAATGAATAACAGATGTAGGTATCACAACTTTATTGCTCACATTTAGTTTGTGTATACTTGAATATTTTTTTCATAACTTCTTCTTTAGTTTACTTCTCTTTCGATTTTTTATGATTTTCTTTAGTATTTGCAAGTTTTCTTGACGTCGGTAAAATAGGCAATCTCCTTCTGGGCATCCTCTCCATCCGATTTCTTTATCAAACTTGTTCCTTTTTTAGCTTTCTCCGTGTAACTCATAATTTTCTGGAGCTCTTTCATAATTGCCTGTGGACAGTAGAGTGGAACATTCTTTGTGAGTAGGTTACAGTACCGATTGATTAGCAATGATAACTCAAAAACGTCTGCCAAGTGGGTGTGGCACATAGCTTCCTCGTATCCATAACCCGATTATATAGATGATCCGATGCATAGTAGTTAATCTCAAAACACCAATCTCTAAGTACCTTTCACTACCCTTATAGGGGACCATCTACACGCTACTCTGGATAATCCTAGAAAATTTCATCAAATTCGGATGAAAAATGTAAGTGAGTCACTACTCGAAAAATCCAAAAAATATCTTGGCACGGCTGGGAATCGTACCCGTGACCTCTCACTTGTCAAAATGACTCGCTGTATATGTGCTACGGGCGCCAGACAGTAAATTGTGTAGAATTTGAGGTTCTGACGTACGCACGGCTGTTACACGGATTTTACGTTCGCCCATGCGCATCGGCTACTATAAGTCCGGGGGTGATGATTTTCATAGGGGACCATTTACAATCTAATCCGCATAATCCCTGAGAATTTCATTGAAATCGGATGGAAAATGTAGAAGTTATGGCCGTTTCAAGGAAATTCACGTTTGCGCATGCGCAGTCGCTTCTATCAGTCCGGGGATGATGATCTTCATAAGGGACCATCTAAATACTAATCTGTAACATCTCTGAAATTTTCATTGAAATCGGATGGAAAATGTAGAAGTTATGGCCGTTACAAGGAATTCACGTTTGCGCATGCGCAGTCGCTTCTATCAGTCCGGGGATGATGATTTTCATAGGGGACCGTCTACACACCAACTCGCACAATCCCTGAAAATTTCATCGAAATCGGACAATAACTTCGTATAGTTATACGCGTTACAAGGAAATCATGACAGACGGACAGACACACAGACAGACAGACACACAGACACACAGACACGGAACCAAAATTGTTCAGAAAGGTCTAAAACGCAAAACGCGAGTGAAAATTTTGATTTTGGAGAACTTTTTTTTTTCATCCTTGAAAAGTGAAAACAAAGCTTCCGCTACCTTGGTAGACTCGGAAGCAAAAATTGTGCAACATTGGGGGTAGAAGTGAAACAAGAATCGCGGCACCTGGTTAAATCGGAACGCATCTTCACCTGAAGTGAAGAAAACTCAATATTCCATTTCCTTATTGCTTCCGAGTCTACCAAGGTAGCGGAAGCTTTGTTTTCACTTATCAAGGTTGAAAAAAAAGTTCTCCAAAATCGAAATTTCCACTCGCGTTTTACGTTTCAGACCTTTCCGAACAATTTTGGTTCCGTGTTTGTCTGTCTGTCTGTCATGAAATCCTTGCCACAGCCATAACTTCAACAATTCTCATCCAAGTTTGATGAAATTTTTAGAGATTGTGCGGGTTGGCGTGTAGATGGTCCCCTATGAAAATCATTAACTCAAGACTGATAGAAGCGACTGCGCATGCGCAAAAGTGAATGCCTTGTAACAGCCATAACATCCACACTTTTCATCCGATTTCGATGAAATTTTCAGGGATTATGCAGATTAGATTGTAGACGATCCTCTATGAAAATCATCACCCCTGGACTGATAGTAGCCGCTACGCATGCGCGAACGTGAATTGTTCGTAACAGCCATAACTTCCACATTTGCTATCCGATTTCGATGACATTTTCAAGGATTATGCGGATTGGGTTGTAGGTGTTTTCCAATGAAAATTAAGGCCTTGAAATTGACAAGAGCCTCTGCGCATGCCCAAACGTAAAATCCTTGTAACTGCCATAACACTATTTTTCAATTTTTCATCCTATTTGGACATTCATAACACTATACTATTCATAACACTATTTTTCAATTTTTCATCCTATTTGGACGAAATTCTCAGGATTGTTCAGATTAGCGTGTAGATGGTCCACTATGAGGGTAGTGGAAGGTACTTAGAGATTGATGTTTTGGGATTAACTACTATGCATTGGATCATCTATACAATCGGGTTATGGATACTAGGAAGCTGTGCGCCACACCCACTTGGGATACGTTTTTTGATTGGTTTGGTGGACTGAGGAAAAATTGCGTAATCTAAACCTGCTACACTTCGAAAATAAATAAATTTATCACACGACTTTTCGGTTATCCAAAATAACTTAATCTTCGTCCCTGACAATTAATTGAGTTATCACTGAGCGGTAATTATACTGAAAATATTCGTTGCTGAAATGCCTCTTGATTTTGAAAAAATAGCTACCTAATATCTACGTACTTCTGAACGTTCCATTGCCGAATCGAGGGTATCCAATAAGTCCTTCACTTCTGGTCCACGGCAGTTGTTCGATACTAACGGAGGCGTAAGTGGACAGTAAGATTCGCCATCGATCTGTGATACCTGGATTGATACAAACCAGGAAACTATTAGCCCTAAACTAAGCTCTATAAATTCTTTTGTAGGGTATACTACGTGGTATATCACTCTTACAAGTACATAATAAGTACATAATAGGTTGCACAGTATTTTATTCACATATAAGTACGACTACACAAACGACTCCCAGTATTATTATATTTAAAAACACGAAAGAGCATTATTGAGAAAAATCTTACCACCACAGAAAGTGCGAAGAATAACATCAAAATTAAGACCATATTCCTCCAATTGTATATATTAGGTACGTTCTTAGATATACCGACGATATGTTTACTATTATGTATAAACGTTGATTGATAACATCTAAACTAAAATTCTAAGTTCTCTCTTAATGTGAGTCATTCAATCGAGAGAGTTAACGCTCGTTAAAAGCAAATTGACGATTCGGTACCTAAAGCAATAATGTTTGTGATGACAGCAAATTCGATGTCGGGAAGAATGGTCTTCAAAGGACTTAAGTGAATAACAGCTGTTATAGCCAATCAATTCAAAATGATCAAGCGCTGCAAATCATTACCCAAAGGTTTATTATTTTCTGTATACAGGGTGTCCCATATGTTATCCACCAAACTTTGGGAGTCGATTCTACAACTAATTTGCAACAAACATTGTCTCGTAGCAATTTTTTTTAACCCCTTAAAATCCGACTTTTTACTTTTGAGTTTTTTTCGTGTTTTCGACCTTACACCTTTAAAACGGTCATAACTCCCTTAAATTGCACTCAAAAATTAAAAATAAGGATACCGTTGGAAAGAGCTTGAAATTTCTCAATAGATGAGCCGTTGACAAATTGATAAAAACTGGACGCTAGAGTAGTTTTTTCACCTCAAACTTTAAAATTTGTCAATTTTTTTTTTTTTTTAAATTTTGATGATTTTTCCCCATGGAAACAAGGTATTTGCCAGAGAGGCTCAAAAGCTTAAAAACTTCTCCATTCCATCAGCTTTTCAACGGTCACCCAATTTTTAGTTTCAATGTGGAATTAGAGGGAGAAAATGGTGTTTCAATGCGAAAAAACGTGCATTTTTTTCAACGAAATGCTCCTCCCAAGCACCAAGTCCTCCCGTCAAACCGTCGATTTCGTTGAAAAAAAAATGCACGTTTTTTCGCATTGAAACACCATTTTCTCCCTCAAATTCCACAGTAAAACTAAAAATTGGGTGACCGTCGGAAAGCTGATGAAATGGAGCAGTTTTTAAGCTTTTGAGCCCCTCTGGCAAATACCTTGTTTCAATGAGGAAAATCATCAACATTTTCACCAAAAACAAAAATTGACTATTTTTCAAGTTTGAGGTAAAAATACTTCTCTAGCGTTTTGTTTTTCTCGACTGGTCAACAGCTCATGTGTTGAGAAATTTTACGCTCTTTTCAACGATATCCTTATTTTTAATTTTTGAGTCTAATTTAAGGGAGTTACGACCGTTTGAATGGTGTAAGATCGAAAACACGAAAAACATCTTAAAAGTCAAAAAAGTCGGATTTTAAGGGGTTAAAAGAAAATTGCTTGGAGACACTTTTTGTTGCAAATTAGTTGTAGAAACAACTTCCGAAGTTTGGTGGATAACATATGGGACACCCTGTAGATCACCCTTCTGTATAAATCCTTCCCTACCAACCATAGGTACCTACTACCTACCTACTAGGGCATTTTTGAAAATTTCAACCCCAACGCCAACCAAATGGAAATGAAGGGTTGAAATTTTCGAAAATGCCCTAGTAGGTAGTAGGTACCTATGGTTGGTAGGGAAGGATTTATACAGAAGAGTGATCTATACAGAAAATCATAAACTTTTGGGCAATGATTTGCAGCGTTTTTTTTACCTATCTTTTTACCTTCCAACTTTTTTTTACCTACCAACCATTGGTAGGTACTACCTACCACACCATACTGCCTTCACACCTTCACCATCAAGTTTATTAGAAAGAACTAAACGCTTCACACTTGATTCGAAAAATAGGGGGCTTCATATGGAAATTTGATTACTGGTTGCTCAGAAAGCAAAACTGTCGAAGAAACGAACAGCGATCGAGTTTTGGTTAGCTAAAAATTCAACGGAGATTAGTTCTCTAGTTGTGATTCACACTCGTGATTCTCTTTTATCAAAGGAAAACCGTTCAGTAGTCGTAGGGAGCGAACGGTTTGTCCTACAGAGCTCCGGGTGGTCTCAAAAATTTTCAAAAATTCAATACTATTTTAAATTGGTAAAAATACGATTCCTTTATTTCGAGAGTTTTCGAGCTAGGCCACTCCTGAAAATGCAACCCTCAATTTTGACCCCTTAGAAATGACTGACATCAACCAAAAGCTTCGCGTCACAACTAGACCCCAAATGGAGCCTATATACCAAATTTGAACCAAATCGGTCTAGTGTTGCTAAGAAAAGTGCCGCGTACGGCGTACGAACGGAAATTTTTTTATTCGATTTTCGGATTCTACGTACCTTGAAATGTAAAACATAAAAGTTTGAGGGGGGGTTAACTTTTTTTTCTTGGTCGATTCCAATGGTTTATTATTGAAAATAATAAACCAAAAATGTCCACCAAGGTTGGTGGGATAGCTTCCTTACGAAGCATAATTTTGACATTTGATGGAAATCCGTCACTCTGTTAGTATGTTCCCCGATGTTTGATACACACTTGATATCATCATTGTCGAATCATTAGGAGCCACTGCAAGCGATAAAGTGAAAAATAATCTACCTAATCACGACTGACTTCACAATCGTGTTGCTGTTTTTGTTGTCACAGAAATAAGCAACATGATCGTAAAACAAATTTCATATTAGGGAATTCATCTTTAGTAATGCTCAACAAAACCATTTTTGTACCAACTGAGTAGAAGCTATGGATGCTATTCTGGGCTGTGTGGAAGCTAAACTTCCCATCCAACTTGGCTGGTTTGTTTTGAAATATTTTAGCAGAAACGTTGACGCAATGGTATTCGGTGATTTTACATGATTAGCTTTTTGTAAAAGATCATTTCTTCCCATATTTCATTGAATAATTGTGCATGCATAGAAACTATGAATATTGGAATTCAAGTTGTTGTGGAATTTGGTTCTTTGACTTAAAATTTGATTCAATTTAATTTATACAATAATTGTTGGACTCCACAGAAAAAAATAACCACACACTACCTAATCCGTTTTAGACCAGTATGAATCCAAATCCGCAAAAAAATCCATAGGTGTATGTCTGTGTGTGACAAAATCTTGTGTCGTCTGCCCAGGCCTTAGTTCTCAGCCGATTTTCGTGGATCTTTTTTTGTTCGACGCGGAAAACTATCTAGTTGTGCACTACAACGCTGGAATTTCAAATTTTGCCTTTTAAGAGCGGGAAAGGGGGGGGGTTAATGCTTAAAAAAGTATTTTTGGGCATAAGGGCATAATCTTGTCCAGGCCTCAATTTCCATTCAATTTGAGTGTTTCTTTTTTTCCGACTCAGAAATCTTCAAAATTGCTCATTATTTCACCAGAGCATGAAAATTCGCAAGAGGAAAGGGTGAGTGGGGATCCAATTTTTCAATGTTTCTGTTCCTTTACAGCTTACTAATTGTACCCAAGCTTTGAAATTGAGGAAAAATTCTCACTATACCTCCGAAATTTCATGAATTATTATCTTTACCACTATAGAACTAATGGTGCCACCATGGTGCCAGGAAACCATAAACAGCATATTTCGGGTTTTGTGTGTGAAACAAGGAGAGTCTAGCCCCCAGAAAGTATTGTCGTGTTTCAGCGCTACCTACCGCCACTTCAACGAACTACCATTTCTGATATCTTATCAGGTGATCACGCTCGCGACCGCATTACCGTCACTCCTCTAACTTGCAGTTGTCCCAAGATTACAATGTAGCAAAGAAGAACAACACAACAATTGAAAACAACACAAAAATGCAATATAAAGTTCCTTTTCCTCGCAATTTAAAAAGGCAGGCAAGTAAAGCCGCCAAACTTAGAAATTAGAGAGTGGTAAAACTAGGTGGTAAAATCGAGGTAAGCCTACTTTTCAGAAATGTCGCTTGACCACGCTCACATCGAGTTGAAAAAGGATAATAGTTCGCTGAAGTGGCGGTAGGTAGCGCTGAAACACGACAATACTTTCTGGGGGCTAGACTCTCTTGTGTTTCACCTTGAATAGGGATTTGAACTTCGACGGACTGCCAATCAAAACTAACGTTACGACGTATTTCCTCTTTGGTGCCAGACTGGATGAAATTAATAAAACATTTTTCATAACATACTGTTTCATTTTCGGAAGAATAATGTTCTCTCGTTAACATAGTTTATTGCGGTAACGAAAAAGGCAACAATAATCCAATTCATAATCCAATTCATAATCTGGGCACCAGGTTGGTGTAGTCCGCGTAGTGGCTCTCATCCGCGTAGCAGTTCTCGCCGGCGTAGTGGCTCTTGTCCGCATAGTGGCTCTCTTCGGCGTAGTGGCTCTTGTCCGCGTAGTGGCTCTCGTCGGCATAGTGGCTTTTGTCCGCGTAGTGGCTCTTGTCAACATAGTGGCTCTCGTCCACATAGTAGATCTCGTTGGCGTAGTGGCTCTCGTTGGCATAGTGACTCTTGTCGGCATAGTGACTCTCGTCGGCGTAGTGGCCCTTGTCCCTGTAGTGGCTCTTGTCCGCGTAGTGGCTCTTGTCAGCATAGTGGCTCTCGTCTGCATAGTGGCTCTAGTCGGCGTAGTGGCTCTTGTTGGCATAGTGGCTCTTGTCGGCATAGTAGCTCTTGTTGGCATAGTAGCTGTCATCTGCGTAGTTGCTCTTGTCGGTGTTGTGGCTCTTGTCTGCGTAGTGGCTATTGTCCAGGTAGTGGCTGTTGTCGGCGTAGTGGCTCTCGTCGGTGTAGTGGCTCTCGTTGGCGTAGTGGCTCTTGCCTGCGTAGTGGCTCTTGTCCTCTTAGTGGCTGTTGTTGGTGTAGTGGCTCTCGTCGGCGTAGTAGCTCTCGTTGGCGTAGTGATGCTAATTGGCGTAGTGGCGCTCGTTGGCGTAGTGGCTCTCGTCCACGTAGTGGCTGGAGGTGTGGGCCACGTCGGCCACTCGTCAGATGAACTAGCGGTCGAAACGCTAGATTCGCTTGAATCCTGAAAGGATAACCGGTTTTAATTTCACTGTGAGCATTGAGTAGAAAAAAGAAAAAAAAAACCTCCCCTTTTGAAGTTGGTGCCTCCAAAATCGTTTTTATTTAAGTGAAAAACGTTTGCCAATTTGGTGGGCAGTAAAGCTTCACAAAGGATAACATGAACACCAAATCTTTGGGTTAGAATCTGATTGCGTTGATCGGAAACTGGTGCGACTGGGATGGAAGTGTAAGAAACCATCTAGGGACTGATACAAGTAACACCAAAAAAATGCTTGAAAATCGGATTATTTTTTCCGGATGACTGTGTCTGGCACAAAATGTTCAAATTTCTGTTTTTGAAGTTTGAAAAAACGACAAAATTTGAACAATTTTGAATTATTACGATCTCAAGGAATTTGTTCCGGGCTAACAAGCACATTTCCTGAAAATGCCATTACATCCCTGTTCCTTTAGACTAAAATATAATGTTCATGAATTGAGAAATAAATTTTCTCACTTTATGGGTGGTATTCTTCTGTCCAAGTGAAATTCCAACCGAACAAATAGATACGAGGAGGACTATAGTTAAGGATTTCATACCTAATCGATCTCTGACTCCATAAAGACTGGATAACGTTTGAGTTCGGCATATAACACGACATGAGATAATTTATTAGAAATGATGACATTACACTTAATATAAAGCATAATAAAAAGTAAGAACGAAAACACGAGCTCTTTTTTATTGCCTCTAAAACACGTAGATAAAAACATTGTTACCCATCGGGCTTTGTGAAGTTTTAGATCTTGAATTGCTTTTACTACCCAACCGATCTTATACAAATACATATATCCTGTCATTTTTATTACTATTATCAGCTGTGACCGAGCGAGCTACGGCATGTGTCTCTGGGGGACGAGACTCGAACCGGTTGCAGGGGCCCGTGAGTTCGAGGCCCGCCTCTGCGGCATATTTTCGGGCGAGTCGGTCGCAGTTCCCCCTCGTCACAACCCAGGGCGGAATTGAATCAGCTATCGCTACAGGACGTAGAACAGACCGATTTTGATGACATTTGGTATATGGGCTCCATTTGGGGTCTAATTGTGCCCCGAAGATTTTGGTTGATGTAGGTCACTTCTAAGGGTTCAAAAATGAATTTTGAAATTTTGAAAACGCCCTAACTCAAAACATTTTGATATAAAGGTATTGTTTTTCCTTCAATTTAAGATTCTATAGAATTTTTAGAATTTTTTGAGACCACGCGGAGCTCTGTAGGACAAACCGTTCGCTCCCTACGAGAATTTAAGGGTTGGACGTAGGACAAATCGGAAACACGAGTGTGAATCGCAAAAGAGGCCTAATCTCCGTTCAAATTAAAGCTAACCGAAATGCGATCGATGTTTTTCTTCATGTTGGATGGTTGGTAGCTTTGTAGACGAGTGATCTATATAGGAAAATAATAAACCATTGTGTAATAATTTGCAGCGTTTTTAAATAATTAGGTACTTCAAGCCCTAAATTTTCTGTACCTAAAGGTGAATAGGGGACTATCTACTCGCCAACCCGCACAATCCCTGAAAATGTCAGCGAAATCGGATGAGGAATGTAGAAGTTATGGCTGTGACAAGGATTTCATGACAGACACACAGACAGACGGACACAGAACCAAATGTTTCATGAAGGTCTAAAACGTAAAACTCGAGAGGAAAATTTGAATTTTTGAAACTTTTTTTTCAAACTTGAAAAGTGAAAACAAAGCTCCAGCTACCTCGGTAGACTCGGAAGCAAAACGCTGGATTACTATTGTTTTCAACAGCAGTTATAATACTGTTAAGTGTGGAAGGTTGAAACGAGGACAATTTTCTTTATAACATACTGTTTCATTTTCGGAAGAATAATGTTCTCACGTTAACATCGTTTATTGCCTTTACGAAAAACACACTAATTTCGTATTCATGGAAGAAAGGTCATTCATGCATAATCTGGGCACAAGGTTGGTATAGGTGGAGAAGTTTTTGCCGTTGTAGTAGTTACTACTACAGTAGTCCGCGTTGTGGGTCTCGTCGACGTAGTGGCTGGAGGTGTGGGCCACGTCGGCCACTCCTCAGATGAACCGCTAGAATCGCTTGAATCCTGAAAGGATAACCGGTTTCAATTTCACTGTGAGCGTTGAGTTGTAAAAAAGAAAAGGAGAAACCTCCCCTTTTGAAGTTGGTGCCTCCAAAATCGTTTTTATTTAAGTGAAAAACGTTTGCCAATTTGGTGGGCAGTAAAGCTTCACAATGGATAACATGAACACAAAATCTTTGGGTTAGAATCTGATTGCGTTAATCAGAAACTGGTGCGACTGGGATGGAATTGTACGAGACGATCTAGGGACTGATACAAGTAATACCAAAAAATGCATGAAAATCAGATTATTTTTTCCGGATGGTTGTGTCTGGCACAAAATGTTCAAATTTCTGTTTTTAAAATAAAAAAAAAACAACAAAATTTGAACAATTTTGAGTTATTAAGATCCTAAGGAATTCGCATTCTTACGCTACTATGAATGAAATTGTACATTGAAACTCTTAGGAGGCTTTCTACAGGCTAACGAGAACATTTCCTGAAAATGCCCTTAAATCCAGGTTTCTTTACACTAAAATAGGATGTTCATGAATTGAGAAGTAAATTCTCTCACTTTATGGCTGGTATTCTTCTTTAGACGTGAAATTCCAACCGAACAAAAAAATACGAGGAGGACTATAGTTAAGGCTTTCATATCTGATCGATCTCTGACTCCATATAGACTGGATAACACGACATGAGATAATTTATTAGAAAAGTTGACATTACACTTAAGAAATATAAAGCTTAATAAAAAGTAAGAACGAAAACACGAGCTCTTTTTTAATGCCCCTAAAACACGTAGATCCACCCATCGGGCTTTGTGAAGTTTTAGACCTTGAATTGCTTTTACTACCGAACCGATCTTATACAGATACATATATCATGTTATTTTTATTACTCTTATCAAACCCCTTCATACTCAAATATGATCAATAATTTATTTTCTGTTAATTTAATTGATATATGTCGGCGGCTTCGCCAGTATTCAAATTAGACACCACCGAAACATAATAAGATCTCTGAGTCGGCTTTTCGATGGTTCGAGTGAACGTAACGCGTATTGAATCAGATATCGATACAGGAGAGGTGTATCGATGTATCGAGATTTCACAAGTTATATTCATCCGTAATGCTGATGTAGAGCAATGAATGTGGTGTGATAATGTCGAGTTGTGATTAGTGAATACGCCCTTTACATCATATACATAAAATTAACCATGAAATGTTCAACGATGCTATATTAGATGAGCAAATTTTGGTTCTTCCAAATTAATTGTACCAGAAAAACCCTGCAAATTATTACACAATGGTTTAATACATGGACCACCGCCGTTAAAATAAAATATTAACTCCATACCACAAGAGTTACTACCATTGTTATCTCAAAGTTTACAAATTTATTATTTAAGAATGTCCTATAGAGATCTTAACTTAAGTCTCAAATTTTGAGAAGGGTTAAAAGTTGGTTCTCTTGCTTGATTCCAATGGTTCATTAAGAAAATATCAAATCAAAATGGGCATAAACGTGACTGATCCGGATTCGTCAGCTTTGTCTCCTTGGAATAAAATTAACTTGAGCCTTCTCATTTCCAGAATTACGTTTTGTGGCATCACGATGAAGAACTACGTGGAGGCGAACGTCTCGCACAAGAGCCACACAACCATCAAGTACGCGATGAAGATGTTGAGCAGCAGTTCGGAAACCATCATCTTCATGTTCCTCGGGGTAGCGACAGTCAGCGACGTCCACGACTGGAACACCTGGTTCGTCGTTCTCACCATATTTTTTTGCTCCGTCTACCGAGCTCTGGGTAAGTCAATTCAAACTACGATTTTATTATGGAATATCCAATTGCAGACATCTCCTGTACATTTGAGAGGATTTTTACTCATTATTGAACTTTTATTGTTTACTAAGGAAAAGATTTTTTCCCCAAAATTAAGTCATACATAAGGTTACCTCAAAATGGGGTGCGCTTGGTTTTTTTTTTTAAATTTTAAATCGAAAGTAGACCTCATCCTGAGAATTTTAACACCAGCCGTTCTCTTTTTGGATGAGTAGATCTTTTTATATGATTTTTCAAAGTGTCGAATGTTTACAACGTCACGGGCCTGGGCGGGACCCCTCAGCTCACTGTGACGTCATAAACAGTCGAAACTTTGAAAAATCATAGAAAAAGGTCTTCTCACGCTAGAAGGTCGCGGTTGGTGTCAAAATTCTCAGAATGAGGTCTAGTTTAGATTAAAAAAACGCTGCAAATCATTGCTCAAAGGTTTATTATTTTCTGTATAGATCACCCTTCTGTATAGATCACTGGTTCTCCATCAATAGCACCTACCACAATCTGTATTCTCCATTGACCCGCCCTCTCAAATTTCAGCTTCCTGCGTTCAACAGAAGAGAAAATGGCCTTGGAGCTCACTCAGCTGATCAGTGACCACTCATGCGCCTTCAGCATTCTCCATTGACCCGCCCTCTCAAATTTCAGGTTCCTGCGTTCAACAGAAGCCTTGGAGCTCACTCAGCTGATCAGGTACCACTCAGGCGCCTTCAGCATTCTCCTTTGACCCTGCCTCTAACATTTCAGCTTCCTGCGTTCAACAGGAGAGGAAATGGCCTTGGAGCTCACTCAGCTGATCAGTTACCACTCAGGCGCCTTCAGCAATCTCCATTGACCCTGCCTCTCAAATTTCAGGTTCCTGCGTTCAACAGGAGAGAAAATGGCCTTGGAGCTCACTCAGCTGATCAGTGACCACTCAGGCACCTTCAGCAATCTCCATTGACCCGCCCTCTCAAATTTCAGCTTCCTGCGTTCAACAGGAGAGGAAATGGCCTTGGAGCTCGCTCAGCTGATCAGTGACCACTCAGGCGCCTTCAGCATTCTCAATTGACCCGCCCTCTCAAATTTCAGGTTCCTGCGTTCAACAGGAGAGGAAATGGCCTTGGAGCTCACTCAGCTGATCAGTGACCACTCAGGCGCCTTCAGTATCCTCCTTTGACTTTTGATTATGGAAATTTGATTACTGGTTACGCAGAAGGCAAACTGTATACAAATCGAAGAAATGAACAGCGATCGCATTTTAGTCAGATAAAATTTGAACGGCGATTAGACCTCTTTTGCGATTCACACTCATGATTCTGTTTTATCGAAGGAAAACCTTCAAGTACTCGTAGGGACTGAACGGTTTGCCCTACAGAGCTCCGGGTGGTCTCAAAAATTTTTTAAAATTCTGTACTATTTAAATTTAGTGAAAAAACGATACCTTTATTTCGAGAGTTTTCGAGCTAGGGCATTCTTGAAAATTTCAACCCTTAATTTTCACCCCTTAGAAGTGACCTACATCAACCAAAAGCTTCGCGGCACAACTAGACCCCAAATGGAGCCCATATACCAAATTTCATCGAAATCGGTCCATGGTAACTAAGAAAAGTGCCGCGTACGGCGTACGGCGTACGGCGTACGGCGTACGGCGTACGGCGTACGGCGTACGGCGGACGGACGGAAATTTTTTTATTCGATTTTCGGATTCTACGTACCTTGAAACGTAAAACATCAAATTTTGAGGGGGGGTTAAAATTTTTTTTTTCTTGCTCGATTCCAAAGGCTTATTATTGAAAATAATAAACCAATAACAATAAACAGTTTTTTCGACCCATGCCTACACCCCTACACAAACTTATTCCTCACCACTAGAAGCCCTAAATATATAATTTACCTAATATACAATCAAATAGATTTAAGAATGAAAGATCCGACTACCAGCTCGAGAAACGTGTATAAGAAATTAATTTATACATGGCTCATTCAAAATGGTACAGAAAACTGTGACTCCATTTTAATGAGTATTTATAGATAATGAAAAATTGTAGAATATTTTATTATATAAGTATATATGTGTATTTTTTTTTCTTTCTCTAATTTAGTTGTGTACGCAATTTTACCAAATTAACTCTGAAAATTTGGTAAATTATTTTAAAAAAAGCGCAACTCTTGTGTCGGCGACACGGGCTCTTAGCCTAATGCCGAACAATATTATTCATTAATTTGCTTTGTATTTTCATTTTTTTTTTTTTTATTGTATATTGTCTTCTTCATGAATAAAGTCTCTCTCTCTCTCTCTCTCTCTCTCTCTCTCTCTCCCATTATAGTATAAATAATCCTCAGATCCCCTCCATCAACCTTCAATGGAGACTTTGATACAAAAGATTTCTCCAACCTCCGAAGATGAACGTTCGAAATGTAATACGCTCCTTGCAATTCACCCCAGTTGTTGATTTCAGTCACCATATATTTTCGTGTTGGTGCTGTAAAGCTACATTTTATGGAAAAAACATAACTGAATTAACGGGTTTTCCCATTTTGGTTTATTATTTTCAATAATGAACCTTTGGAATCGACCAAGAAAAAAACATTTTTAACACCCCCTCAAAATTTGATGGTTTACGTTTCAGGGTACGTAGAATCCAAAAATCGAATAAAAATTTGGCCGTCCGTCCGCCGTACGCTTTTGCCACTTAGCATTGACCGATTTTGATGAAATTTGGTATGTAGGCTCCATTTGGGGTCTAGTTGTGCCCCGAAGATTTTGGTTGATGTAAGTCACTTCTAAGGGTTCAAAAATTAATTTTGAAATTTTGAAAACGCCCTAATTCAAAAAATTTTGGTATAAAGGTATCGTTTTTCCTTCAATTTAAGATTCTATAGAATTTTTAGAATTTTTTGAGACCACGCGGAGCTCTGTAGGACAAACCATTCGCTCCCTACGAGAATTTAAAGGTTTTACGTACGATAAATCAGAAACACGAGTGTGAATCGCAAAAGAGGCCTAATCTCCGTTTAAATTTTAGCTGACCGAAATGTGAGTTTTTCTTCATGTTGGATAGTTGGTGGCTTTGCAGACGAGTGATCAATAAAGAAAAATAACCCCCTGCACCCCCGGATGATTTCCGCTTAGAGCCTAATGGCTAAAATGTGACATACCTTGAAAAGGTTTTTGCTCCCTCTCCCTCTTTATCTTTCTTCCACTGTAATATTTAAGATACCTCCTTATTCATAATAACATCAGGTTGTCAAGCATATTTGTCGTCAAGCATATGATAAATCATAGCGCTACTTTCCTGTCGCTTTTTCCTGTCGCTTTTTACTGTCGATTTTTCCTGTCGTTTTTCGGCGGGGGGTCCCATCGCTAAAACCTTTTCAAGGTTAATAAACCATTGTGTAATAATTTGCAGCGTTTTCTCTGGCAATTATAGTTCAATTTTGATGATTCCGGCGGCAATATTTCAGTTTGTCAATTCCCTCGGGCCGTGCACTAATGAATTTCTAAAATCCTTTAAAATTTAAAATTTAGGTACAACTTTAAGTTTTTGCGCATTCAATTCTGCGAAATACTAAGAACGAACGGCGACCGACCGAGACCCCCTTAACACTCGTTTAAATGATACGTAAACACATGGAGGATAGTTCCTCGTGTATGTACTAGAGCAAACACAAATTTCTCACCACAGTTTATTGATCAGGAGTGATCATCTTGACTGCTGTGGTAAACGAGTTCCGCCTCTATAAGCTCAACAAGGTGGAGAAGTTCGTCATGTCATACGGCGGTCTGCGCGGAGCTGTCGCCTTCGCCCTTGTCCTTTTAATAAACCCTCGCCACGTCAAGCTGCAGCCCATGTTCGTCACCACAACCATCGCAGTCATCTACTTCACCGTTTTCTTCCAAGTGAGTCCATAAAATTATATGAACAGAGCAATAAGCAAATATTACCAGTACATAAATCGAGGGAAGGCGATTTCTAGCTTACCGAGGTACTCACGGCCTTTTTATCATTCATAAATTTCAATTCAGGTGAATCACGTTTAGCTCTGATTTCAAAAGAATAGGACGCTTCTTTAGAGAAACAATGCTACTATATGGTATAGTACTACCTACTTAATGCCTAATTCGGTTACTAAAAAGTGTTGCCTGGTTCGAATATGTTTTTCATAAATGAGGAGTTTGATTTTAAAAGGTACTAAAGACCATTTTTATCGAAATTAAGTTAACACTTTTTTTTCGTTTTGGAGCAAAAGATAATCTATTCCCTTGAAAATCAAGGAAGAATATTCCGTTTAATTTCAAAGGTACTATATCCATCACAATGGCGGTCTCTTATCCGTTTTGTTTCAAAAAATACTTTATCCACTTCGTTTGATTTCAAAAAGTACAATATCCAATTCGTTTGATTCCAAAAAGCACTATATCCACTTCGTTTGATTCCAAAAAGTACTAAACGCCACGTTTTGTTTCAAAAAGTACTTTATCCATAAATTCGATATTTCAAACCTCGTTTAAAATCTATTTTAAACTTTGAACTAATTTAACTTTTTTTTCCAAAACTATTTATTATAATTTAGAAATAGGTACATAACGTTATGTTTGCGTGTCGTCGAGTGAAGGAGATGACCTTCTTGATGCGACCTTTCTCTCAATGAAGAGAGAAAATTCCCTATCCTAGCTGCTGCACTGTCGCACTGGCGGCTTATTAGCCAGACCGACGTGCGGAGTGCAGGGAGTTCAGGCTAGCCTGACAGCTCCGGCGTTTCATAGAAACCTTACCTACGGGATGTGGGAGATTTACCTATTGAGCCTAATACTTCGAGGAGATCCCTGGATGAAGGAGAAGGTAGAGAGCGAAATGAACAAGACGATAGACTGGACAAGAAGGCATACAGGAGCATCCCTGAGTATATATTATACTATACTATACTATACTGAGTATATATTATACGTATATATTATACTCGGTGAGAGTATAATATACTCTATAATATTATTATACTCGGTGAGATTAGTTGAGGGAGAGAGAGGTGGAAGGGTGACGTCATGTTGACGTGTTCTCCCCGTACCTCGTCCCTCCCTTATGGGTGGTGGCTCACTCAGGGATCCTCTTGTACTTCTTTATTTAAGAACTAATTAGAATGTTTAAATGTGGGTCATAACATATAAAAAACAAAATCAAATTGGGTTATAGCACGTTTTTTAGGTTGCTATGGTTTTTAGCATTTTTCTCACGTTTGACCAAAATGGATATAGTACCTTTTGGAATCAAACTCCTCAAATATGTCTCACAGCTGGTGGCCATAAAAATTGTTGTGAACAGCAACGGACAATTACATACCAGTAAACCACTGTGGTTTGTGGTTACTTTTATCAACACCCATCCCAAAGACATATTCATGTTACAAGGTTCCTGCTTGTAAGAAGTTTCGTTTCTATCACTATTATAGAGATTTAAGTTTGAATCTATTTGTAACCTGAGAAACAACCTTTTACGTTCCATTCGTTCTTTTATTCGATTTTTGTTTGACAATGGTCAATATGATGCTAACAAACATTCCGTTTCAGGGTATCACTATAAAGCCGATTGTCAAAATTCTAAACGTCAAGAGGAGCGCCAAGAGAAAACCTACTATGAATGAGAGAATCCATGAAAAGGTAAGAAGAAAATATTTAACTCCCCCCCACCCCAAAAAAATTTTGATGTTTTACGTTTCATGGTGCCTAGAATTCGAAAATTGAATAAATTTGAAAATTGAATAAACATTTTCCGTTCTTACACTGTCACTTTCCTTAGTTACCTTAGTTACCTTAGTTAGTTTCCTTAGTTATTTTGATGAAATTTGGAGCTCCATTAGGGGTCTAATTGTGCCCCAAAGCTTTTGTTTAATGTATTTCTAAGGAGTAAAAAATATTAGTTAAATTTTCAAAAGCCTATAATCAAAATTTTTGATATAGAACGAATTTTTTTCCAACGAATCTCTACCAATGATGTCATAAATTTGGGACGAATTAAAAAGTAGAAACACAAGTGTGAATCGCAAATGAATGTCCACAGAAGTAGGGCTTCAAATTTCAAAATTAAAACCAAATCTCCGTTCCGTTTTCAGCTTTCCAAATGCGATCTTGTTTGTTCTTCGATTGGAGCTTCATGTCACTCAGCTGTGCTCCTTTATCAACCAAAAATCAAATTTCTTGGTTGCTAAAGAAACCACACACAACTCCCAGATAACGATGTTTTGGTGTTAGGTACTTTCTGTTGAAAATTTTGACTCAAAATAAACTTGGTAGTGAGCCTTGAGCAAAAATATGGTTGGTAGGTACTGATAGTAGTATAGCCTTGTTCTTTGCAGACGAGTTCTCTATTTTAAAAAAAATCTATGTGTTATAATTTTCAGCGTTTTTTTTACTACATAATATGTATTTAAAAAATCGCTGAAAATGATATATTGTATAGGTAATACCTATACAATATACTATAATATACTGTATTACATACAAGTGCCTATTTATCAAAGTTTGTATTTTCAAAAATCTAACATCTCTGCTAAACAGATACCTACTTTTTACTGGCTACAACAGAGTCATCGAAAGTCTAATGATTTCGAATTAGAATTTTTGGATCCGACAAAAACGTACCTCATCCTCATTCAGAGGTTAACATTAAGTATTCAAGGGTCTACGAGAAAGAAGAGTCGAAGACCAAACTCTTCAAGATAAAGTTATACAAAATAAAGATAAATACTTTATGTATAACGTACTTATTTATAATTTACAATAATTTACAAATACTGAGTTTATTTTGTAAAATTTACAATTGTATTTAATACAAGATGAATACTTAATTCATGATGTTGAACAACGTGCTATTTGGAAAATAATTCATTCACTGACGCCATTCTAGTTTATGGACCACATGGTGACTGGCATTGAAGACATATTGGGCCACCATGGCACCAACCATCTAAGAGACAAGTGAGTCTTTGTTACCTCATCTTTTGCTTCCGTATTATCGAAGATTGTATCTGTCTATGGTCGAATGGACCATATTAAATCATTTCCTCGAAATGGTCGAAAGGACCATATTAAATCGTTTCCTCAAATCTTCGTTTGCAAATCTTCGTTGATTGGATAATTAATGTTTCATCATTATTGATCTGTAGCTCAATAATGTAAAATAAATTTTCAACAAGTGATTCTCTACGCCATGTTATTCTACATGAGGTGGCTTAAAATACAAATACAATAAATAAAATTACAAATTGGGGAAGGAAATGAAGCTTAGTATTTGTGCGGAAGATGGATGAAAAATGAGCCAAATCTCGGATTTTTGATTGAACAACTTTTGTTTCTGTCTGTCAGTGGTCAATGGGACTGATTTTTTTTTTAATTTTTAATCGAAAGTAGACCTCATCTTGAAAATTTTGACACCAGCCGTTCTCTTTTTGGATGAGTAGATCTTTTTCTATGATTTTCCAAAGTTTCGAATGTTTACCACTTATGGGTGGGACCCTCCAGCCCACTGTGACTTCATAAACATTCGAAACTTTGAAAAATCATAGAAAAAGGTCTTCTCACGCTAGAAGGTCGAGGTTGGTGTCAAAATTCTCAGAATGTGGTCTAGTTTAGATTAAAAATAACAATAAACAGTTTTGCGCACACCTCATTCCCTTTGATAGCAATTCATTTTCAGGGCTTCTGCTTAACCCCTAGATAGCCACATGAATTTAGGACAGTTTAGTTGGCTAGAGTTATTTGGTTTCGTAAGTGTGATTGGGATACAAATTTGTTTGAAAAATTCGTAAATTTGTTATAAATTATTTTAAACATACTTGCAGGTTCAAGAGGTTCGACAACCACTACATCCGTCCATACGTCCTCCGGAATGCTCAGGGTCAGGAACCCAAAATCCTGGAAACTTATTCGAAACTCGCGATGAGAGACGCCATCGACTACATGCGCAGAAACGCCTCGACCATCGGAAACATTTCCGGAACCGAGTCCATGTCGGCGATATTCCGGAACTATACCGCCGGTAATCTAAACGGAAGGTGAATATGATTTCTTGACACTCCCTGATTTACCAGAAAGGATTCTTCTTGTAGGAAACGAATCTTTGGGGAATCCAAAACAATGTGTACAGCATGATATGTGTTAGACGGCATGCGGTAAAAAGTGTCAGGTGTGGGAATAATACGTTTTTCTTCAATCAGTATTTTGAAACTCAAGGGCGGGGTGAAGAAATTGTTCCCATATTGCTTATTCTTTGAATGCTCCAAATTCAAACGAATCAACTCAACTATTTTTAAAGACCTTAGTGAATGTTTTACGAGGAAAAATGTTATTTCAACCCTCCTTGGATCTGCCTGCTCCGTTGCATGAACTGAGAAATCACCGCTCAAAAAACATGTTCTACTTGCATAGGATCAAAACTGGAATGAAATCCAAAGTTTCTTCCCATCTGTCCACAAAGACTATTTTACCTTGGTATTTTGGTTTATTATATTCAATAATGAACCTTTGGAATCGACCAAGGAAACAAATTTTAACCCCCCCCCCCCCCCCACCATAACATTAGTTGGTTTATGTTTCAAGTTAAGTCCGAAAATCGAATACAATTTTTTTCGGACGTTCGCTGTACGCAGGACTTTTGCTTCCGAGTCTACCAAGGTAGCGGAAGCTTTGTTTTCACTTTCAAGGATAAAAAAAAATTTTTCCAAAATCAAAATTTTCACTCGCGTTTTGCGTTTTAGACCTTTCTGAACAATTTTGGTTCCGTGTCTGTCTGTGTGTCTGTCATGAAATCCTTGTAACGGGCATAACTATACGAAGTTATTTTCCGATTTCTATGAAATTTTCAGGGATTGTGCGGGTTGGTGTGTAGACGGTTCCCTATGAAAATCATCATCCCCGGAGTGATAGTATCCGCTGCGCATGCGCAAACGTGAATTTCCTTGTAACGGCCATAACTTCCACATTTTCTACCCGATTTCGATGACATTTTTAGGGATTACGCGGATTAGGTTGTAAATGGTCCCCAATGAAAATGAAGGCCTTAAAATTTACAGTAGCCTCTGCGCATGCGCAAACGTAAAATCCGAGTAACAGCCGTGCATTTGTCGCCCTCCCAATTCTTTCCCCGCATAATTTCAAATGTGTGACGTGAGAATCTCAAATCCTATACATCCCCATCACCAGGCCTCAATAGCTCAGAGGTAGCGCATTAGACTCCCACCCATGAGTCCCGGGTTTGACTCCCAGTCAAGCCAAGAAATTTTTTGATCCAATCACATCTTTAACCTTTGACACTGTGCTCAAACCCCCAGATCTTAATAAAAACGGAGTTGAGTAGAACGTTGTCTATTTCCACGAAAATAATGAGTTACAAGTTAAATCGATTTCGACGGTTAGGTCATCATCAGTAACAAACAATAACTTATTGATATAATAATCATAATAATAAGTTATTGTTAGTTACTGATGATGACCTAACCGTCGAAATCGATTTAACTTGTAACTAATTATTTTCGTGGAAATAGACAACGTTCTACTCAACTCCGTTTTTATTAAAATGGTTTTCCACAATCTCATCGCGAGTGATTTTATTCCCCCAGATCTTACTACTCACTTACATTTTTCTTCCGAATTTGATGAAATTTTCTAGGATTGTCCAGATTAGCGTGTAGATGGTCCCCTATGAGGGTAGTAAAAGGTACTTAGAGATTGGTATTTTGAGATTAACTACTAAGCATCGGATCATCTATATAATTGGGTTATGGATACGAGAAATCTATGTGCCACACCCACTTGGCAGACTTTTTTAGTTCCCATGAACCCAAGTTTTTTATTATTATTTAAAAAAAAATGAAATTTGGTATCTGGGCTCCATTTGGGGCCTAGTTATGCCCGAAGCTTTTGGTTGATATCATTGACTTCTAAGGGTTGAAAAATAAGAATCGATCGAATTTTTAGAATCGAATGAGACCACCCAGAGCTCTGTAGAACCAACCGTTCGCTACCGATGAGAACTAAGGGTTGGACACATGATAAATCAGAAACACGAGTGTGAATCGCAAAAGAGGCCTAATCTCCGTTCAAATTTTAGTTGACCAAAATGCGATCACTGCTCGCCTCTTCGAGTTGTACTCAGTTTGCGTCCTTAGCTACCAGAAATCAAATTTCCTAGTGAAGTTTCCCACAACTCTTCATTTCTTCGAACTGAGTGTGGAGCGTTTATTTCTTCCAAATAAAGTTGATTGTGAAGTGGGTATATAGTAGGTAGGTAGTGTCAGTTGCAAAGCCGTGTTCTTTGCAGACGAGTGATCTATATAGAAATAATAAACATTTGTGTAAAAATTTGCAGCGTTTTTACTTTCCTTCCAAAACGTGAAACCTCCTTTTTATGTAATTTCAAAAATATTTGCACTGATCTACTTACGGATACACCTGACACTCCAACGACGGAATGTCTAGAACCGCTTTTTATATTATAATTTCATTTATTTTCGTGAAACTTTCGAAATCGTTTCGCTTTTTTTATTTACCTTTCCTATTATCCTATTTGTACCTATAATACATTTGTCGTTAACTTTGTGCAAACATTTTGTTATGGATAGTTTTAAAGAAGGACCCAGAGATGCACAAAGGAGTGCTAGCATGAGGTAAAAGAATTGGCATTTCAAATTACATAGAGTGTTTGTAGTTAATTCAGTAGAGAGACTTGAGTAGGTATCCAATTGGAAATAACTGTGCATGTATGTTTTGTCTTTATATATTAAAATTGTAGTCATTACACTTCTAAAAATTATACCACAAAACTACGATTCAATTTGAAACAGAGTTTTTATTTTATCGTTAGCTTAATTTTTCCAAAAGTCATGACTTCATTGGTGAAATGGTCATTTTTCATAAAAATTTCAAAAATCAACCAGGTAATTAGTAACATTTTCTACCAGTAATATCGACTGATTTTGCTATAAATTTAGGGTTATTGTGAACTTCGTGAATGTAGGCTGGATCTTTAGCGACCGAAATGACTCAATTAAATTATATCGAAATTTAGGAGAAGTTCAAGAATGACTCATAGAACTTGGTATCAATAAAGCCTACG
Organism: Apolygus lucorum; assembly: GCA_009739505.2. Lineage (NCBI taxonomy): Eukaryota > Metazoa > Arthropoda > Insecta > Hemiptera > Miridae > Apolygus > Apolygus lucorum. The sequence continues at coordinate 28,377,257 of CM019169.2, forward strand.
AAATACAGAAGAGAGAAAACTACTTAGAGGCAGATATTTTGTTTGCCAAGCATATTAACTACGAATTGTAGGCAGTGAATTATTTTATTATAGTAAATTTATTGCAGTAATACTGTATGGCATTAAAGGTGTAGAGTAGTTCTTCTTAGGTAGATAAGTAACTCATTTTATAAGATCTCAGTAGGAAATCAAAATAAAATTTAAATGAAATGAAAACACACAAAAACAAAACAAAAATGATATGAATAGAACTGCATGGGTTGAAGAAGGGTAGTCAAGAAAGTTAATACAGAAAAATGATTAGAAATGCGTTACTAATTGTTTTGAGAGCATCATTGATATGAAATTATACACGCATTGCAATTCCGTTGAAAGCTATTCAAGCTCATGACTAAAACAAAAAATAAAATTTGTTGGCTTGTTTATCTGAAAGTTTTTAAATGTAATTGGTGTTTTTGCTTCCGAGTCTACCAAGGTAGCGGAAGCTTTGTTTTCACTTTTCAAGGTCGAAAAAAAAAGTTCTCCAAAATCGAAATTTCCACTCGCGTTTTACGTTTCAGACCTTTTTGAACAATTTTGGTTTCTTGTCTGTCTGTGTGTCTGTCATGAAATCCTTGTAATCGGCATAACTATACGAAGTTATTGTTCTGTTTCGATGAAATTTTCAGAGATTGTGTATGAAAATCATCACCCCCGGACTGACAATAGCCACTGCGCATGCGCAAACGCGAATTCCTTGTAACAGCCATAACTTCCACATTTTCCATCCGATTTCGATGAAATTGTCAGGGATTATGCGGATAGGGGTGTAGATGGTCCCCAATGAAAATCATCACCCCCACCGCTGATGATGGTGACTGATAGATAGTCCCCAATTAAAATCAAGGCCTTAAAATTGACAGTAGCCTCTGCGCATGCGCAAACGTAAAATCCTTGTAACAGCCATAACACTTACATTAAATGTAAGTGACAAATTTTGTCATCCGAATTTGATGAAATTTTCTAGGATTGTTTAAATTGGCGTGTAGATGATCCCCTATGAGAATCATCTCCCCCAGACTAATAGTAGTTGCTGCGCATGCGCAAACGTGAATTCCTATAACGTGAACAGCCATAACTTCTACATTTTCCATCCGATTTCGACGAAATTTCTCAGGATTGTTCAAATTAGCGTGTAGATGGTCCCCTATGAGGGTATTGGAAGGTACTTAGAGATTGATGTTTTGAGATTAACTACTATGAATCGGATCATCTTTATGAATACGAGGAATCTATGTGCCACTTGGCAGACTTTTCTCTTCAAATGAGTTTGTTTTTTTCTTGTTTAGCTGTTATTATTATTACAAATACCAACACTTTAGATAGATGACTGCACTAACATAATGATGTTTGATAATGTTCTTCGGGATTTTTGTGAGTAGTTCAATGCACTCTTCAGATTCCCATAGAGTGGTTTCTCGCATTTAGCATGGAACATGCTTTAGCCTTGACCTAACTGGCAAAAAGTGTTACGTTTTTCGGGAACGGTAACTAGGAACGGTATCGAGTGATGAAATTTTGCTTAGTCGTTGATACGGAACTAAGGATCGTGTAATGTGGTGTAACCTATGCGATACTTCCAGATAGTAGTCATCATAAGCGCAATTAAATTCTGCGTGAAGCCTTATGTACCAGTCTTACTCTAGCCGTCCTCAGGTGATGTGTCATAGACCGGATTTCCCTCCGTCAACGTCTTCAGGTGTACGTACTCGTCATTTCACTAATACGTTCACGCCTAGATTCGGAAAACCGACTTCTGATGATGTAACAACCGTACCAAAGAAGCCTACAACTGCTGCGGAACATCAAAACAATTATAAAATGCGTATAGCCGCCAAAAAATCAGCTTCTAACGATACTAGTGAGCCTAAACGTGTCAAAACTGCTGCTGAACGAAAAATTGAATGGAAAATACGCAAAGCCGCCGAAAAATCAGCTTCTAACGATACTAGTGAGCCTAAACGAGTCAAAACTGCTGCTGAACGAAAAAGTGAATGGAAAATACGTAAAGCCGCCGAAAAATCAGCTTCTAACGATACTAGTGAGCCTAAACGTGTCAAAACTGCTGCTGATTGAAAAAGTGAATGGAAATTAGGTAAAGCCGCCGAAAAATCAGCTTTTAACGATACTAGTGATCCTAAACGTGTCAAAACTACTGCGGAACGAAAAAGTGAACGGAAATTAGGTAAAGCCGTCGAAAAATTAGCTTCTAACGAAAACAATAAGTCTAAACCTGTCAAAACTGCTGAGGAACGAATGAAAGAGAGCCGTTTACGTCTAAAACTCGAAAAATTGGCCCTTAAAAGACCCCTCGAGTCCGATGAAAATAACGATGTACCTAACAAGTTAGCTGATCACGATTTTGACATCCGTTTTAAATAAAACCAAATAGGGCACATTTGCGATATATGATCACATTCTTCCAAATAAAAAAATAAAATTAAATAAAATAAGAAAGAGCGGCTAAAGCATGTTCCATGTTTCTTGAATTTCAGCCGTAGGCTTATCCGCGGGTCCAGGGGGCTTGCCCCGAAGAGCCGAGTTTTCAGAGCTTTTTTTTAACTTTTTAACATGATAGATTCTCGATCTATCAATCTGTAAGAGGTAAATTCCTTGTCACGGTCAAAAGTGTACGAAAGTATTTCCCGATTTTGATGAAACTTCTCGGTGAGCTCCAAGAAAAAACTGATCTTTTGTGAATATCATCGCATGTGATCAATAGGAGCCACGTAAGCAAAATAATCAGAAAAACCGCGACACGAGAGGAACTTAACTGATGTTTGCCAGTTTAGATATCACCAAGATAGTAAATATTATCACAATATTTAATACACTAACTAGAAAGTCCACTGCCCAGCGATGTAGCGTGCGTTTTTGGTATCTAGTTGAAAAAAACTGATAAATTTGGTCAGAAAAACAAAATTTTGATTTTTTTAAGCTAATACATTTTTTGCATTGAACACAGAGTTGTCAAGAATACTTTTTTTTTTAAATCTAAGAAGAAAGCGGTTTTTACTGTTTCAGTTACTCCCAGCTGGACTCGAGTACTTGGAATATAGATCTTCAAGAGCTCGAATACAACCCCTCCAGGAAGGACTTGACAGACGCTAAAATTCACCATCTCCTCGCCGAGGAACTGGTGCAGCCTTACAGAAGGGTATGTGTACGTACAAAACCATATTATTTTCAAACTTATTAGTCATTCTACTTTAATTATCAGAATATTATTAAATTAATCAGAATCATTAAAGTACAAATAACAAAATTACGGTCTAATTTTTATGACATTTTCGTGGATTTTTCGCGTTTTATGAATTCAAAAATTAAATTACTCAATTCTATCAACATTAATATTGTTGCAATTTTTGTTTGCGATTCCTTGAATTTTGCCAAAATTGCGTTAAGCTTTATCAGTGTAACTGCAACTAGGTACTGTACATTTAATAGTTCAACAACTACGTTTGTCATTAATTGTCAATACTTTACAAGCACAAATTATAGTGATTTATCTTTGTTTAGTTCACTTTACTTGGATTAGTAAGTTATCTTCAATTACTTTGAACTAATCAACGTAATGGTTTGGTTAATTACTCACTCTTCTCATGTGTCACAGCATCGAAGACTGAGTTACTCCAGACATGCAGTTGATGACCGGGACTTGTCGACTCAAGTCAACTACAGGATGCACATGAATATTAGGAGACTTGTGGGCCAAGGAAGGCACCACCACAAACGGAGCAAACGTCTCAAGGTAAGAGAACGCTAAATCATTATTCATCATCTATATTCACCATGATGTCTATTTGATCTATTAGTATCACACAAAAAACATTAGGACCTAATATTTTTCGTCAACTATCTGTACTGACAAGTTCGTAATTATAAGAACTTTGTGCAATTTCACAACTTAACACGATTTAATAGAACATGACGGTGTACGTAATGTAGCATTGCCAATTCAAATTAATCCTTTTCCAAACCAAATTAATCCTTTTCCAAACTAAATTACTCTTTTCTCGAACTAAAAGAATCTTTTTCCAAACCAAATTAAACTTTTTCCAAATCAAAATATCCTTACGCGAAAATTAGCCCAGGGAAAATTTTTGCGAATTGCAGGTAGTAGATAACGTTTTCACATCTCTTTTTTAACCTTTATACAGATCGTATATTTAAGAAAGCAGTAGACGATCTTGAGGTTGGAATCAGAGTGACCTGCGAACGAATCTCGTCGATCAAATATGCTGACGACACTGCGCTGTTGGCTGAGAGTATGGAAGATCCCAGCTTCTCCTCCAGCTTCTCTTGAATAGACTTTCGAATGCCGACCTGCTGGCAGGTCTGACAATCGACATTGTGAAGACCAAGTTGATGGTTTTCAGTCGTTCCCCACATGTTGATGCTGTGCTGACGCTGTTGAGCGAGTCAGGAGATTCAAGTACTTGGGCTGCCTCATCAATGAATCTATGGATCCGGACATTGAGATAAAATGCAGAATTGAAAATTCTCGCTCGTATTCTTGAAAAATGAGAAATCTTTTTTGTAGTAGGAACCTTAAATTCTCTTTCCGGTGGAGAATGGTGAAATGTTACGTGTGGTCTCTCTTGGACACTAAAAGCTGCCACCTTGAACAGAATATGCGCCTTTGAGATGTGGCTCTTACGCAGGATGTTCAGAATCCTTTGGACGGCCTACATTTCAAATGAATTAGATCTACAGAGAGTCCATGTACAGATGAAGCTCGTTATCACGGTGAAGGGTCGAAAAATTGCGTACTTGGGGCATTGCAATGGAAAAAGTACAGGCTGCTTCAGTTGATTATGAAGAGAAAGATCGAAGGTCGGCTCGGTTCTAGAAGAAGACGGCTCTCTTGGCTGAACAACCATCGAAAGTGGACGGGTATACAGCGTGTGAAGAACCTATTCAGAACTGCGGTGGACCGCGATGCTCTCGCCGCTGTAATTGCCAACGTCCTGTTAGCTGGATAAGGCGCATAAAGAAGAAGAAAAACGTGAGAAGTTTTTAGCAGTAGAATGTGAAGAATTTGCGATTCTTCTGTCCGATATCTTTGAAAGCTCCCAAAGATGAGACTGATGAGACAAATGAGTATTCCTTCCTAATGCCATGTCTCTCTCATCTTCGCTACATACTGCTTTTTCCTTGAAAATTTACAAGAATTTTCACGATGATGTTTTGGTGATAAACTAACTTTGTGAGATTAGGAATTTTTTTCGGAAATATATTGTTATGTTGTAGAAAAGGATTAATTTGATTTGGAAAAAGTTTAATTTGACTTGGAAATGCAAAATAAAACATTGTGTGACATTCCAACCATAAACACACAAAATTGGGTATCAACGCTTCACGATGTGACATGAAAACACCTTCTTGCAATGAGTAGGTATTTGTGGCATCTCTATAGTTACAATTGCAAGTTACAATGAAAATTTTTGGGGTAAACCGCTACTCATATTTTTGATTTAGATAAAAAAGGTTTCATGTTGTTCATGAAAGTTTGTTATTCAGAATCAGCAGTCTTAAATAAGGGCCCTGCGAAATTTCAGCTTCTTCGGGCCACCGGATATAAATTTAGCTGGTTGCTCGGCCATAAAAACAGAGAACTTTGCGGACAAAATTTTAGATTGACCCCAGCGATAAGAAATAGATATTCATGTCAAAGGTCGAGAATTGTCGTCGCCATTTTAAATAATAAATTATTATATTAACTATTTGATTGTCCATAATCCTAACATAAGAAACATGTACGTAAATGGTACAAAAGGCGCCTACTCATTCAATTTCATCCTGCACGTTCCTAATTAGTTTGAATTTCCAGGACGGGAAAAATCACGTGAGCTTCCCAGGAATTCAAAATGGATCGGCCAAGCAATTTGCAGACGGTGAGTATTTTCCTCGAGCCACGATTGTGGTTCACCTGGGCTGGACTTTGACAATTAATAGTTTTTTTTTTTTTTAATTTAGTATTAAAATGGTTGTTAATTCGGAAAATTCATTTTACAATAGAGAGAAGGGCTCAAATAGTCTTCTTCCTTCCATTTACAATTGTCTACGTCATTTTGTACTAAACAGTGCGAGAAAAATGTCTGCACGTCAAATTAATATATTTGTGTGATCAATTAATTACAATGACATCCATGTCCATTCGAAAATTTGAAACCAAAATCCTTGATCAAAACAACTTTTATTTTACCCAAACACCTGTTAGAGCGACTTGAAGATCATTGTGAATTATGGGTTGCAGAAAAATAAACCAAGAATTGTTGCTTTTCAGTCCTTTTTGGTTTATTATTTTCAATAATGAACCTTTGGAATCGACCAAGAAAAAAAAATTTCAACACCCCCTCAAAATTTGATGGTTTACGTTTCAAGGTACATAGAATCCAAAAATCGAATAAAAATTTGGCCGTCCGTCCGCCGTTCGCCGTACGCGGCACTTTTGCCACTTAGCATTGACCGATTTTGATGATTGGGGTCTAGTTGTGCCCCAAGCTTTTGGTTGATGTAGGTCAGTTCTAAGGGTTCCAAAATCAATTTTGAAATTTTGAAAACGCCCTAACTCAAAAAATTTCGATATAAAGGTATTGTTTTTCCTTCAATTTAAGATTCTATAGAATTTTTAGAATTTTTTGAGACCACGCGGAGCTCTGTAGGACAAACCGTTCGCTCCCTACGAAAATTTAAGGGTTTATATTGAAATATATATATGTATATATAAATCAAAACACGAGTGTGAATCTCAAAAAAGGCCTAATCTCCTTTCAAATTAGAGCTGACCGAAATGCGATCGATGGTTGGTGATTTTGATTTTTTTTAATTTTTTTTTTTGATTTGTTTTTTTGATTTTTTTTTTGATTTTTTTCTTCATATTGGATGGTTGGTGATTTTGTAGACGAGTGATCTATATAGAAAAATAATAAACCATTGTGTAATAATTTGCAGCGTTTTTTAAATCAATTTCGGGAGGTGAAAAACTAATCCTTCAAAATTATTATTTCGATTCGTAATTTACTTCTTAGACCTTCCTGTGCAATTTTCGTTTCTTATCAGTAAATGCTGTATGTATCAGTATGTGGGCATCCGCAAATCCTAATTCAGGGAGAAATTGTTCGGAGTTGCAATCCGATTTCGATGACATTTTTTGGGTTTAGATTTGAACAGCACAAACGTGAAATCCAGCGTATCAGAGACGTACCTATGCGCAACGTTGGACGAATGGTCATCCAATATTTTGAAAAAACGAAATTTCCAAACAAGATTTTAAGCTATTTTAACCACTGACTAATCAATTCGTTTCCCTTAACTATAAACAACTTTCCTCTGCAACCACACAATTTTCAGATTACCTCGACGAAGTTCTGCAGGAAGCAGAAAACGAAGAGAGAGAAGCTAACAAAAAGAGCAAAGACGATTGGGAGAGCGGCATAACGTTCACGGCCCATCCGTCACGTAAGTCCCACTCTGCGTACTTACTAGTACTTCCCCCAAGTACCTCCATAGTGCAACAAAGTCATAAGTATAATATGGTACTCATGAAGGGAAAGCTTTTTATTATGATTTCGTTGTAAATTGATTTCACCCACCCACTCGTACAACTCGGTACTTACATACACCCTCAAAATCTTGAACGTACCACTTCTGGATAGCCTCAAACTTTTAAAGCACACATTTTCAAGGATCGTTCGTAAAAAATCGTATAATACTTCAATCCGTGAACGACATATCGGTGATAAATATGAAATTTTTGATTTCCCAACATTAGCCCCGCACAAATGAAAAGTTTCAACTACGTCGTTAGGGTATGAAAAAATTCTGCAATGCCAGGGCGGATTGTCAAAGAAGCTTGAATTTACTATTTCAACACCTTTGACAGAATTGATTTTTAGAAATGTATAAAGTTGGTGATTTTCCCCAACAATCTCAAAAACAAAAAAACACAGTGTTTTGTAAGAGTTATCATCGAATTGTCCAAGACTTGATGCATTTGCAATGGCCTCAAAATTTTAGGTAGTTGGGTATAAAAAATTTTGAAAATGATCACAACAATTCCTGAATTTAAGCACTTTTTCAAATAATGATTCTTTTTAGGAAATGCATAGAGTCCATTATTCAGTGATAAAATAAAATTAAAAAAATTTCAAAAGATAGTAATTTCAGAAGATTTTAAAAAAATTTCAATTTGAAGCTTTCTATTTTTCCAATTGAGTGTGAAGCGTTTAGTTCTTTCTAATAAACCTTATTGTGAACATTAAACTTAATAAGTTTTTTTTTTTGGTTTTTGTGCCTAGGGTTTGATTTGAAACGATCTAAAACGTATTAAATGACAAAATCATCTTCACTTCAACATCCTTCAAATGCTGTACCCATTGAAAAAGAAAGCGTATACCTCAGTTCAAGCAGATTTCGAAAGTTTGCTTAGCTGTACTTAATTGAATAAAAAAAACATATCATTTGACTAAATCACATTTTTTAAAGATTCCCATACAGTTTTGCCAACATTTTTTTCAAAATGAGTTGACTATGTTAACTGCGAAATTGCCCGTCTGTCACAAACGCAAAATTTTTAGGAGTTGGTGCCTACTTTTACATTTTGAGAAATTCGATCATTTTTCAGAATTATGTAGGTACAATCAAAATTCTCTACGTGGGTGATCATTTAACTTTTCGTACGAGAGAACATAAATAAAAATCAAAGAATTGTTTTTTCAAATTGCATCTTCGAAATTCCATTAAATTCGTGGTCGATCCTCAGACGTGGTAGGTACGAAGTTTTGAGCGCCGAGTATCCCACATCAGTTGAAGTATTATTATTCTGGAGGCTGTGGTCAAAGCACGTGATGAGCTAGAAATTGGAGCGCCTGCCCTAACCCCGTTCCCTTCTCCACAACAGTGAATGGTTGAACTTCCTGTAAACTGTTACTAACAATGTAATTTCTCCATAATAATACATGTGCTTATATTTGACCCTACACGTGTGCATGTCAATTTGTGTGATTCTTTTACAACCCTTAACACTTTTCATTGATGATTTCGTTTCGCTCAGAGCTCCATTATGTCTGCAATTTGCACATCTTTCTTAACGGAAAATCTATTTTTTCTTTGAGTGCTTTAACCACCTCTCAAAACTAACTTCGATCTTCAAGCTCTACGAAAGTGCAGGGTGAGATTGCAAAATCAAAAAAAATTCTCGAAATAAAGGTAGCGTGAAAAGAAACTTAGTGTTCGAATTGAATCAACTTTATCGGATAATTATTATCCTGAATGAATATAATAGTATTTATATTCGTTCCGAGTGATTATTCTCAAACATTTCACTTCAACATTTGATCTTATTTATTTATTTGTATAATAGAGTTTTAATGTAAGTGATCTACGGGTTGAACATTAGGGCTTGATTTTCATCACCAAGTACCACGAATTTTTTTGACATTCGATGAGACCATTAGCCAAAAATCAAGAACTTTGAATTTAACATTTTTTTAAATTTCGATTCAACATTTTTTATTTCATTTAATTTCAGCGATAGACGAAATTTTCATAAACTCTGATAGTATATTAAATGATTCGCCAGAAGGTAGGTATTTTATAGTAGGATTCTATTCAGTGCCAACATGTAATATCGTTTTGGAAATACATTAAAATAGAAAACGTTCGAATTGCTCCTGCTCCTGCCCCAGTTAACCATAATTGTACCATGGTGCCACTACTGTCACCAAAAACATCTTAGGAATTCCACAGCTGTGATAAAGTGTCACTGGAGTAACCAAAATTAAATTGCAATTTAAAAATAATGGTTAGAGCTGAATTTTTCGAACCTTTTTACATATTTATGTGAATTATCAAAAGTCAAAAAATGGTGTTATGACGAAAATTGTGAGAATTTTTTCATCGATTCCCTTGGAAATTTTCGTCATAACTCTATTTTGAGACTCCCAATGGCCCACAAACAATTCTGCTGTCCATTAAATTCAAAACTGCTATTTAATTTTGGTTACTCCGGTGACATTTTGGAACAGCTGTGATGTTTTTGGTGACACTAGTGATACCATGGTCCAATTAGGGTTAAGCTCCTGCTATGAATTGTTTGAAAACTCCCCTTTTTACCAAAACTATGAATAAACTCAGCAAAACCTCTTTCTCAGATAACTCCATGTTGTCTTTTCGATAAAGATATATTAGCTCACCTTGCACACAACGTACGTGAATATTCTTCCCACCCCGTTCGTGGGCTGACGTTCATTTGTGGTTTTTTATTTTTTTAACATTCGTGTATGGAATTATTTTGTAAATGCGAGGAACGCTAGGATTTTCAAGGAGTGAGAGTTTGCGTTGCTTAAATATTTATTGAAGCCGAGAAATCATAAAAAGCAGCTTATCCACATTAGTTACGAAGGTAAGAACAAGCTATAATCATACTTGGCCTGCATAATGTTTCCATTTTATTGATGTAATTAAGCCAGAATAGTTCAAAATTTGTTTTGTTCGACGACCAGAGTTGATCTCTTCATGTAGTTACGGAAACAATTTTGTTGGCATAGGGTCGATCGTTCCTCATTTGTTATTTGTTACTTTACTCCTTTGATTTCTACATCGTTTCATTCTGATCTGAATCTAAGATTTACTCTCGTATTTACTAGCATGACATGTATTTTCTTCACTACATTTACAAAACTTTTTTTCATTTTTCAATTTCTATCTTCAAAAGCAGCAAATGCGCTCGAGCCAACTTAGCAATACATTTTAGGCTGACAAAGAGCTGCTGTAGAAGTTGTTCACGCTTGTTTCAAGCCACATTCATAGCAAAATCACTCTCTTAATAATAGGTACTACCTATAAAGTATTCTTTCGTTTCTATATCGCCAGTATAATTCGTTCCTTAAGTATTAACGATGAGAAGTACCCAGGTCGGTAGATACCTATCCACCAAATCTAATGAAAAATTTAAATCTCATAGCCAATTCAACGATAACCACAACATTAAATTTGATCAAGAAATTTAGGATATTTTCAAATTATCATTGGGCACAGAAAATTTCATTTTGGTTTGAACGAAATTTCTAACAAAGTTTAAAAAATTCGAAAACTTAATTTGCAAGTTTGAAAAATTATAATTGGAGACAAAGACCAAGAAATGAACGGTTTTATCCGTGTGAAATGCGACGTTTCCATTGAGTTGTCCAATGAGCTCTTTTTCAAATTGCTTTAGGCTTATTTGTTGGGGTGTAATTTACACCAACATAAGCAAGCTTTCTGCACAGCGAAAATTATTCACTCATAGTCACTACACTGATTATCCAGTAGGTAAATCCCAAATAACTGAGGTATAGCTAATCATTTCGTTTCTGTAGATACACTAGCTTGGTACGTCAATCTATTCTTCAACACAACTATTTGAGCACCATTGTATCCGTTTATTGTACTATTTTGTAGTCTTGTTGTACGATTTAAGATCAGAGACATTCTCCAGTTCCTAGTAGAACTTCTGGTCCTAATATTAAAAATAATATCTATCTAACATTCGTCAGAGATTTCGGCACAGTTCGTTGAACAATTTATTGTTTACGTACCTTGTTAGAGAATCCATCGTACCAGCAAGTCGTGAATGGGTGGCTAGCGTTTTCGATTAAAGTCATTAGGTCATCAGGCTGTCGAGAGAATTTTACGCCGACTTTACTAATGCCGATGAGGCAGTAACTAAATTTTGAATTCTGATTAGTTGATTATGATTGTATGACCCTTCTTAACGCTTCTGAACTCTCGTCATTTTACACACGTGAGCACTCGCCTCGGGTCATTTTGTACCGAGCCAGTTTAAATTCAAATTTCGAGGGCTTAAGGGTTTCAAAAAAAATAAATAGGCACATAGTCTGAAAGAAAGGCTAATTCTCGTTATATTATGCCGAAAATTTGCAACTAAGGATTACTTTATGTATTCTTAAAATGAGATAGGATATAACGTTCCCTTAACCTGTAATTTTCGTATCAACCAAAGTTTGAGCATAATTTACATTAAAATATGCTAATTTTTTGTCGACCAGTTAGATCCTGAAAACCTATAAAACGTAAGTTGAAGCCAAAAGGCGCTAGGGTGTTCAAGATATCGTTGTCCAAAAATCTTAATTTGGGGGTTTCAGTCAGAATGAGTGATGTATAAGCAGTCTCTCATTGTGAAAAATTAAATTCCCTATTTGGGGAGTTTTCCAAAATTTTGCCTAGAACCTCAAATGAATGAAAAAAATTTCCAAACATAATTAACCAAAAATTACCTACCAAAACCTACAGAACGGCCTTCGCAGATTTCAAATCCAAGTTTCCAGTAATGAGAAAATGGTATTCAAATGTGATCGTTTCAAGACGCGGATTTGGGAACTAAAACCGGGACACTTAGCCTTAACTCAAACTTAACTGTCAGACTGAGTAGAAAGCTACGTATTAAATACTCACAAATTTTGTGAGCTCTGCCTCTGATGGAGTAACGCAATGATTGATATCAAACTGAATAGGTTCAACTGAAATAATACATAGAATTTGATTAAGATGCGCGGGTGTGTACCATAAGCAAAATGTTCTAGGGGACGGATTAAGCCACAAAACAGCGTGAATATGAGGCTTCCAGTTGAGGAAGAGTCTTTGATCGAATCAGGAAACAAATAATGTTATTTCTTGTTTAACGTGAAGTGAACGTACCAACTACTATTCGAAAGGCTGTGATGTAATGGATTTGGCCTTGGGCTGTACGATGAGTTCTTCAAACCTCAATAATAAGTATTGATTTATTTTTGCTGGTTTCCCTATATTTTCCAATCCCTGGATGATGATATGATTCAATTCATCCTGATAGGCCCATCACTTGAGAGTTGGATACCCAACTTACGATAAAACAGCCCTAATTCGATTTGCTCGTAACGAAGAATTCCCCAATAAGGTACATAAACTGTTACCCGTTGTATTCTTATAATTAGAGGAACTAACCCTTTACATTTAATAACTATCTACATAGTGAAGTCACCAAATCCTTCAGCCCGGTTTTTTAGAGTATGGATCACGTTTTGTACTAGTGAGCTTACAACTAAACAATTCTATACAAAAAAAATATATTGCATCCTATTTTTAAAATGTGTTTGAACACTATGAGTTTTTTTAATTGACCGAATAAATTAATTAATGGGGAAATTATTAGGATAAGAACACAGAGCTGAAGGGTTTGTTGAACATTTTTCCTGTGAACGTTGTAAAGGAATCACAAGTCACCTATAAATTACCTAATTGTTTCAATGTTGTAAACATCCTAGGTACCAAGTATCTTGTACTACGCGATTTAGTAATTTATCTATTTGTAATTCAAGATTATTTTGTGACGATGCATGATTTAAAAGTCCAAGAAGTTTTCAATCTTCACGATGTACCTATGCCTCGCAAGCAATATTAGCAGTGAATCAAGGAAAGTAGGGAAAAGGGGCGTGTGATCTCTGCTGGAAGTTACTAGTGGACCTCCACTGACTGGAAAGGCACTTTTGAGGCGGCAGCTCTTTGCAATATTCTGTGTTGTGACAGCTGTGGACGAGGAAGACGAAGAAGACGCGGGGAGCCACACGAGTCTTTTAGGAGGAAGTCACAGTCAGCTTCCTCTGGGATCCAGCGGGCGTCGAGCGCGACTGGTCATGTCCTCCAGACCCCAGAGCGGGGAGTATATTGATGAGCCTACTGTCGCAGAAACGTCTCTCCCGTGGCGACGACGTGATGGTAACATTTCCCATAAACCAAAGAAACAAATCAAAAACGTACAAATAAAACAAAATACGATTTCCTAGTCTCCTATACCACTCCTTTGAAACACACGGAGTACTGGTCCAAGGGCGCACCTCCACCCTGAGGCTCCTTCTTAACATTAACGTATTGTTTACCCCGAGAACTTTTTGTTTAATCAAATATGGCTTAGTAGTGATAACACAACAAAAAATAGTGACAAGTGGGTGTGGCACATACCTTTAATGAAAACAACGCCCTCAAATTGAGTCAACCTAAACTTCAATCTCCAAGTACCTACCACTACTCTTCAAACTTTGTGATCAGATTACGATGACATTTATAGAGAACCATCCACAGTCTCAATCATGTAACCCTTGAAAATCCCTCCGATATCGAATGAAAACTTTAGAAGTCATGATTATTGAGGGTTTCAACTTGGCGCTTGAGCAGATGTCATCATAGGTAGAAGATTAGGTGTGTATCTACCGTAGGTTTACGTGAAAGCTCATCGGAAGTCCTTTCTTCCAATTCTTTCAGTTTTCGTTTCCCCCCCCCCTTTCCGTTTCAACAATAACCTAAATATTGGGGTAAAACAGAAGAATTAATCACGGAAAAACCGAAAGACGATACCGGAAACCTGAGGAACACGCGGCTTGAGCAGCTCGACCTCTCAATTTTCGTATCTCTCTCTCTACTGTTTCTTTCGTATCTCTCCATTGTGCATTTTCTTCTTCTTCTACGTGTTTCTCTGCTGCTAGACTAGGAGCTGACTCTGTTCTAAACAGATACTTTTATGAAAGCTACAAAACAATGCTTAATCAAATGTTCTCGGCAGCCAGTGGAAAACGGATCTCTGTCACTAAAAACCCCCTTCTTTTGAAATAGCCGTTTGAAATTTGTCAAAGTTGCGGACATTTTGACTAGTTTAGTCTATGACTTGTTATCAATTGACTTGCAAGAACTATTTATTTATTCATATTTTATCTTCATCAGGGGAAATAGTTCAAATTTGCCGAATTTCAATTGATTCTTTTGTATCTCTTCTATACATATTTCTCTCCCGTTAGACTACATATGAGCTGAAGTCGAAACAGTAAACAATTATTCTTAATCAAATGTCCTCCACGGTGAGTAGGAAAATGGATCTCAGCCATTTCAAACTCCCGTCTTTCAGAAATGGTGACCTTTTGATTGTGAATTTGTCAAATTGGCGGTTGTTTTAAATCACTTATTGATGGCTGGCTACCAATCCACTTGCAAGTAAAAATTGTTTCATTAAATTATATTTCAAACAGACAAAGTAGGTAAGTAAATGATGGCAATCTAATAAAAAGGAGAAAATAATAATTACAACATATTCAGATAGGTTGCTACTCAGATAGCTACTCTTTGATTGTACTCCGCCGTTTACGTCGGTATGCACAAACATACTCGAGAATCTTCTACATACTCTTTTCTTCGCAAATATTCATGGCCTTACTACAAACCCGCATCATGATCCAGATGGTACATGGGACGTCAGTGCAATACTGAACACAAACACACTTGATATTGCAGGTAGTTGAAGATAAATCTTATTAAAAGATGATGTGTTGGAATACCGACAATCGCGTTCTTACCCTCCATCATACGGCAGTAGTGACTTATGCGGATGCGCAGAGGCTACAAACAATCAGGAGCCGATGATTTTCATAAGAGACCATCTACACGCGAACCCGCACAATCCGTGGAAATTTCATCGAAATCTGACGATAACTTAGTATAGTTTTGCCCGTTACATACACGGACATAAAACCAAAACGTTCAAAAAACGCGATGGAAATGTTTATTTTGGGGATTTTTTTTTAAATCTTGAAAAGTGAAAACGATGCTTCCGTTACCTTGGTAGACTCGGAATCAAAATTATAAAAGCCCAAGTAGAGCCGTCAGAAATACAGGGTTGGTAGGAAGATGTATCTGCGGGATTCCGTAACAATAGATTGGTTCAACCGATTGGACGCAGTTCAGTCAAATAAACGCAGTTCAAATTCTTGGTTTTAGTACTTGGTAGTTTTCAACCTATCGGGCGTGGTTCAGCTGTTAGGACGAGTTATCCGTTCGAGGGGTGATTCAACCGTCTGTTCGCTTGGGCGTTGTTTAGCCGTTCAGGAGGTGTTAACGTAGTTCAACCTTTTCGGCTGTTTGGGCATGTTTGAACGGACATTTTGAGCGTGGTTTAAAAAAAAAAAAAATCAAAAAAAAAAAAAAAAATAAATAAAAAAAAAAAAAAAAAAAAAAAAACAGCTTGGAGGTGATTCGGCTGTGGTTCGATCGCGGTTTAGTTGTTTGAGCGAGAAAATTGTGAATTTTTAAAATCCTAAATCGACAGTTTTCCTGGATAACAAATAGAAAGAAGGATCTTTTAAATTCTTTCATTATTAACAGCACTACTATTCAGGTGAAAAATGCAATAGCTAGCCTAGGTGGAGGATGCGCCCTTGATCAGTAAGAACCTATTTATGAAATATTTATCAAAAGTCGTGAGAAGAAGGTTAGGAGCAGTCTCTAATGAACACGTTCCCAATAAAATAGACGTTGAGAGAAAAAGACGGGTTTGCTCTAAATCCCTGGGTATTTATGACGAAATGGAGGTACTACATGGCGTTCTACGTGTAGGCATTAAGTGAACAATTTCGTTACAATGAAGACAATTTCGTTGAATTCTTTTGGTTGCACGTCGAAATTGTGTTTTAATGCTAAAACCACATGACAGTACCCAATGAAACACATACCTGTAACTACCATAGACAGCGTGGCTCAACAAGCCTACCCCACCAACGGGTGGCCACTGACATTATAACGCATATCGATTTCAGAAAACATCCATAAACTCTCGTTGAACCAACCCTTCCAGTTTTCAGGCCAAAGGGGTAGGTTCCCTCCTTTCATTGGTTACATCCCCTTCACAAACTTGGGAACTCATTGCGTTCGTGGAATTAGGCATTTCACAATAAATGTGATGCTTTCATTTCAATTGAAAAGGTTTTCACAGCTTCAACGCGAGTGTCCCTTTCACAATTCTACATTAAAAATTGATTACCTAGATTTCATTTAGATGAGATAGGGGATTCAATTTAGCTGCAAAACATAAAAGTGTCTTTTTACCTGGTCAGAAAAAAACACATTTCAACTGACAAACTCTCTTACTCTAGAGTTTACTTTTCTTCATAACTCCAATCTTCTTTTACATCTTCTGTGTTTTATTTGCATGTGAGTGCTTTGCTTTTTATATTTGCTGTGTTCTTCTATATCACAAATTCATCCACCATTGTAGGTGTTCATGTGAAGACCGTATTTGTATCATTACCTATCTACCTAAGTACATGATATTTGAACCTTCCTTGTAGGTAATATGAATCTATTATCCGTTTGAGATGACCTACTCTTCCAACATGTTGATATTGTTGAAGAACTTTGTAAGGTTGGTCCCTTCAGTGCTTTGAAGAACGCTCTATTTTGATTGATGAATATTAAAATGAATCTCGCTTTTTTTTGTTAGTGCTGAGCACCAATTTCTTGTTGTTAATTGCACAACTAGGTGGCAAAAGTAGGTTGCAATACACTACGAAGCTATAATCAGAAAACATCGAAAACAGAACAGTTTGTTATTGAACTAGACTGTGATTCATCACTAATTCTATAGCCTTTCCGCGTCAAATTAAAGGTTTTCCGGAACAAAATATAAGTTTTCCATTTCAAGTTATAGGTTTTCAGTTTCAAGATAAAGGTTTTCAGTTTCAAGATAAAAGTTTTCAATTTCAAAATAAAGATCGTTTTGATACGTTCACTGTGGTGGACTGAAAGACTTAATGAAAACAAGACAAGGACAGCCTGTCTATTCTCTATCTAGTTTGGTATCCTATTCCTTATGCATGATCAGGAAGATTTCTGCCGCACGTGTGCATCCCTGGCAATCAACTGTAAATCTATTCTAGCAATCAACTGTAAATTCAATGTTGTCAAGAAACCAAAAAAAATCAAGATGTGAATGTATACAGGGTATAAGCCTAACTGGTCTACCATAGTGCACGAGTCGATTCTACAACTAATTAGCAACAAAAAATGTCTCCTAACAATTTTTTTTAAAAGGCCTTGTTTTCGAGTTATTTTAATTTTAAACTTTTTTCCATTTTTGACCTTACGTCATTAAATTGGCCATAACTCCTTCCATTAGCCATGATAATTACAAGTCAAGGATACCGTTGTAAAGAGCATTAAATTTCCTATCGGATAGGTCCCTTGCCTTTTTTTCAAGTCATGAAATTTGACATGATAAAGCCCTCTGAACAAAATTTTACGTAATTTGGGAAACCTCGAATTTTTTCAATCACAAATTGAACAATGAGAACCAATACTTGTTACAGATGCAAGAACAGTAAAAACTGCGCCAAAATCTCCGCTTTCCAATGGTATAATAAAAAAATATTTTACAACTAAATTTAGGGGAGAATTTTTTGTTAGAACGCGGAAAAACGTGCATTTTTCAACGAAATCAGCGCTCCGCCTAGACGATCTGAGTCGGTGGGCCGCACTCGACCGCTAGGCCTCCTTATCCGGAAACAGGAGGCCAGAGCGCTGATTTCGTTGAAAAAATGCACGTTTTTCCTCATTCAAACACAAATTTCTCCCCTAACATTGACTGTAAAATATTTTTTGATTATACCGATGGAAAGCTGAGATTTTGGCGCCGTTTTTAGTGTTCTTGCCTCTTGAAAAAATATTGTTTCTCGTAGTTCAATTTGCGATTGAAAAAATTCGAGGTTTCCCAATTTACGTAAAATCCTCTTTTCAGAGGGCTTTTCCATGTCAAATTTCATGACTCAAACAAAGGCAAGGGACCTATCCGATAGGAACTTTAATGCTCTTAAAAAATTGGTTGTAGAATCGACTCGTGCAGTATGGCAGACCAGTTAGGCTTACACTTGTATACTTGATATATACATAAAGCGGTAATTTGAAACGAGAAACCTTTAAAGTAAACAAAATGCAAATTATTACAGAATGCAAAATATTACACAAAGGTTTATTATTTTTTCTGTATAGATCACTCGGCTGCAAAGACATACCAAACATATTTTTGCTTGACAATCAAGTTTATTTTGATGAAATAAACTTTTCACACTCAATTAGAAAAATATAGGAAGTTGTGGGTGCCTTCATTAAGAAATTTGTACTGGTTGCTAAGGACGCAAAACTGAGTAAAACTTGAAGAAGCGAACATCGATCGCATTTTGGTCAGATAAAATTTGAAAGGCCTCTTTTGCGATTCACACTCGTGTTTCTGATTTGTCTCAAGTCCAACCCTTAAGTTCTCATAGGGAGCGAACGGTTGGCCCTATTGAGCTCTGGGTGGTCTCATTCGATTCTAAAAATTCACTGCTATTTTAAATTGAAAAAAAAAAACAATACCTTAATATCGAAATTTTTTGAGCTAGAGCGTTTTGAAAATTGCAACCCTTATTTTTCAACCCTTACAAGTTACCTCCATCAACCAAAAGCTTCGGAGCACAACTAGATCCCAAATGGAGCCCTTATACCAAATTTAATCAAAATCGGCCCATGGGAACTAAGGAAAGTGCCGCATTTTTTATTCGATTGGATTCTACGTACCTTCAAACGTAAACCAACAAATTTTGAGGGGGATTACCATTTTCTTTCTTGGTCGATTCCAAAGGTTTATTATTGGAAATAATAAACTAGAAAGGATTCATTTTTAAATGGAAGATCTTTATTTTGATATTGAAAACCTATATTTTGAAATGGAAATTCTTTATTTTGTTTCGGAAAACCTTTAATTTGACTCGGAAAAGCTATAAATGAGACAATTTTCAGTTGAGTTTGGAATTCAAAAATGCGTTAAGATTACATTAGGATGGCTTTTCTTTGTTTTGAACATTTCTCATGTCATTGCCATTCATTTAGACAATTCAATCGAATCCAACCATATTGATTAACCTATAGGGTCATAACCAGTTGACGAAAAATTGTACTTAACAAATAAAATAAATTGTATACAATAAACCCATATTTTTTGGTTTCATCGAAAAAGAAACACGAAATTCAGCAAAATTACAAAACTGATAAACACGATCAAACAAAACTGAGCCATTCTTCCACATAAACTTCAACATTATCTCTCATTAATAGAGTGCTTCGTAGATTTAGACTGGTAGGAACAAGCTTTTTTCCTCCCAAAACATGCTTAAAAGCATTACTTATTTTTACTAATTCCTCACTGGTTTCTAGCATCACGTTTTACATCACAAGCCCGTCAATTTATACGACAGATTTATCAAGAAAGTAGGATTTTTGATGATTTTTTGATAATAATTTATGATAATCTGATGACATTTTGATGACGTTTTTGGATGAAAATATTCAAAAGACACATTGTAAATAGGTTCCGTGTGTAAAGAAAAGATTGTTTTGTACTAATTACCTAACGAAAATTGCAACGTAAAGACAACTCTCGTGAATAACATTGGTGGATGTCGAGCATGTGTCATGCTTCTGAAGGAATGGCAACTTTTTTTTGGACAGATGGTGTTGTTTTTAAAGTGGGGTCGTTTTTTGTAATAGCTTTGTTGTTTTCTTTTTGTTTTTTCATCTTTGTAGCGTTGCATGCAAAAATGAAAAAGCAGGCGACAAGACCAACAATAGGGTGGTGGTGCTGGAGACCAAGTAAGTGCGAACCTACCCTATTATATGGATTTTGACCCTTTACAGATATACCTAGTTTTTAATCATCAATTTTGTTAAATCCATTTTTCTTTTTTTTCTGCTAGGCTATTTTTGAGTTTATGTAACACAGCCAAGGGTAAGATGAACGCACTTTTTTAATCTGGTTTTCCAATTATTTCTATTTATAATTTTCACTTGATTCAACAAAACCAAAAGAACACATTCAATTTTGGTTTTGGACGAGACTACAATGTTGGTTGAATATCTGTAAGAGAATGTGTTTTCTAGATGATGGACCTGTGGGTAGCCCTCAGAAGAAAATGTCCAGGGATTCCAACGGTAAGTAAAGTGCACATAATAGCACTTAACAACGATAGCTGCTGTCACTTAGTCCTATGAAACTTAATAATATCTCATCGACCAAAACACATATCAGGGAGTTTGAATTTCTATTGAAACCACCCATGAAATTGGACCCTGTTCTACTTCCTTACTTTTGAAAAAAGTTCCAGTAAGACAAAAAAAAATTTCATTAAAATGAAATGTTAACTTGCATTTTTCGTTTAAGAGCTTTCCGGACTTGTTCCGTGTCTGTCTGACTGGGAGTTCCGGCCATAATTACGCGGAAGCATCGTCCAATTTTGAGGAAATATTTAGCCTTGATGTGGGTTAACCTCGAGAGAGTTCCCTATAAATGTCATCAACATCACACAGCGATCTAAATGCCCGATGTTTCTCAAATTCGGAAGGTACTTTGAGGTCGAGCCCAATGAGATTAATCACTAATTTCATCTTGATCCAATTCGATCTTCGATCCGATCATTCGGAGCCACAGTACACGCGAAAATGTGAAAAATCATCAACACGATCAAAAATGTCTACACCAACCAATTTTATTGCTAAAGATATTCTACACCGGAGAGGAGGAAAAATTTTACTCCAGAATCAAAATTTTCACTCATATGCTTTTCCCGTCATTAAAAACACTCTTCAAATTAGTACAGAAATTGAGATAAACAGTGCTTTGGAGATAATTTGAAATTCAACTTATGATTTTCAGTTTTTTAAATTTCTTATTACATTCCGTTTTTCAATCACCTGAGATCAAAATTTTGTTGTTTGCTGCATCATTCAGCGTTAAATACCTAAAATGAATCCCATTTGTACCCTTTTTGCTTTAATTCTTTTTGAGTGAAATAATTTTTTTAAAGTCTTTGCCATGAGGGAGCAGGAAGTAATAAACAAATATAC
Source organism: Apolygus lucorum (assembly GCA_009739505.2). NCBI lineage: Eukaryota > Metazoa > Arthropoda > Insecta > Hemiptera > Miridae > Apolygus > Apolygus lucorum. The sequence goes on from CM019169.2 coordinate 28,399,031, forward strand.
AAAAGAAAATTATAAAAATCTTGGTGAGGGTACTTATGTTGTAAAATTTTACAAGAAATCAAACACACTCACAACCAAAAGTGTGAATGAATGTCTATTCATCCCTTTCCAATAAATTCAATCACCTCCGCGCACTCACAAACTTGAATTTGTTCGAACACCGATTTCCACTCAAATTTGGGGGTTATGTAGGACTGGCACAACCAGGGGACAGTGATGATTATGTAATTCATTTCGAAGGTTCAACGTCCGTAACAGAGAAGAAGTTGGAGCATCAACTTTTTTACTCTTTGGTTTAGTATTTTCAATGATAAAACTTTGAAATCGAGCTAGAAAAAAAATGTAACCCCTCAAAACTTGTTGGTTTATGTTTTAAGAAATGTAGAATCCAAAAATCATATAAAAATGTATCCGTACGCCGTGTATCCGTACGCGGCACTCTGCCCAGATACCGATTTTGATGAAATTTGGTATATCGGCTTCATTTGGGGACTAGTGGTGCCCCGAAGTTTTGTCAGTCACTTCTAAGGAGGTAAAAAGTGGCTGAAAAACTTTCGAAATACAGGAAGTAGAACCACCAAGACGATCAACAATAATTTATTAAATACGCATTTATTGTGAAATTAATCAGGACCCTGCGAATCCAGGCCCTAAGACCCGAATCCTCTTTTCACCACGCCGAAGACCGCCTCTCGAAGGTCCTTAGATAAAGCAGTTGACAGTGTGTTTTCTTGCAACCCTTACTCTGAGGGACGGACGTGGTGAGTCAGAAACTCGAGTGTGAAGCGCACATGAACATTCGCCGCTGGGAGTGAGCCGAATTTCAGTTGATCAAATGAAATCTATTCACGTTTCTTCAAATATAATGTTATAAAAAATAACATAATAACCCTAATTCAATATGGCCTGAAGTGCTCATTCTTAAATAATAGGTAGTTAGCTAGGTAAAACTCATTAATAAGTCATTTAGGTACCTCTTCCTACCTACCTATCTTATTTAGGTATAAGTGACAGCAGCTCGGATTACACTCCTAGGCAAGTAGAGGTAGTTGCAAATCTTGTAGGTACCTAGGTATGTAGACCATTTTGTCCTATGTATTATCAACTATAAGCTTGTCTGCACGAGTAGTGGCATTTTATTGGTTCCATGTCATGAGTGTGGTGTAACTACTGTGACCGTTTGATAATATTTTCATGTCAAAGCAAAAAAGATTATTAAAATGTGCAAATGCTTCCGTCAGTGTGTGCTTGTAAAGAGTTTAACTCATGTTGGCCTCAACAAAGCAAGGGTTTCTTGTCCCAGTGAAATTTAATAATTTAATTATACCTACTCGTTTCAAGTAACTTCAGTTTTAATTAAAGTTTTTACAAAGTATGAGCAGCCTCTCCTTTGAAAGAACTTTTGTTAGATGAATATTATAACCAGAGTGGTTTTAATGAAACTCAATTCATTTCACAATTTCATCCACTTGTATCATGTAGCAAGTAGATAGGTACCACTATAGGTAGGTACTATATGTCTACATTATTGTCCATGTTCATAATACTCTTTTCCCTCGGTTTGTTCTTCAGCAAGCGACGACACTAGAGTCACAACTCCCACTGCCTTAGAAACGATGCTGCCTTGGAAGAGGACGGACGAGAGCGAAATGATTTCAGCTCCAGTAAAACAGAGCGAGTTTCCTCCATGGTGCTCAAACAAGGAGTACCTAGCTTACAATTCACCATCTGCTACATTTTTAGGTGAGGCGCCACAAAGTAAATAAAATCATCAGAAGAGTGGAAGAGTTTGTTCCACCAAAAAGTACGTAATGCCGTTTTTGGTGCTAAGAAATAAGCAGACTGACAAATATTCCAGCTTGAGTCTTTATAGGAACCATGCCATCAATTCCTACACAAATGAGAATTAATTTTTTTGACGAGGACATGTCTTTTGGGTGGGGGTCAAAGCATTTTTCGCGACACTTTTTTTGCCAAAAAAAATGCAAAGCGATACCAGTAAACAATCACAGCTACATATCGGTAGCTATGAGGGAATGTTCTCTAGAATACTGTCATACAGGTTGTCCCATATGTTATCCACCAAACTTCGGGAGTAGTTTCTACAACTAATTTGCAACAAAAAGTGTCTCGTAGCAATTTTCTTTTAACCCCCTTAAAATCCGACTTTTTTTACTTTTAAGATTTTTTTCGTCTTTTCGACCTTACACCATTCAAACGTTTAACTCCCTTAAATTAGACTCAAAAATTAAAGAGCGTAAAATTTCTCAATACATGAGCCGTTGACCAGTCGAGAACAACAAAACGCTAGAGTAGGTAGTATTTTTACCTCAAACTTGAAAAATAGTCAATTTTTGTTTTTGGTGAAGATGTTGACGATTTTCCTCATTGGAACAAGCTATTTGCCAGAGGAGCTCAAAAGCTTAAAAACTGCTCCATTTCATAAGCTTTCCAACGGTCACCCAATTTTTAGTTTTACTCTGGAATTTGAGAGAGAAAATGGTGTTTCAATGCGAAAAAACATGTATTTTTTCAACGAAATCGACGGTTTGACGTGGGGACGTGGTGCTTGGGAGGAGGTGCGGCGGAACAGGCCCCGGATTCCTCCCGTCCAACCGTCAATTTAGTTGAAAAAAAATGCACGTTTTTTCGCATTGAAACACCATTTTCTCCCTCTAATTCCACAGTGAAACTAAAAATTGGGTGTCCGTTGAAAAGCTGATGAAATAGAGGAGTTTTTAAGCTTTTGAGCCTCTCTGGCAAATACCTTGTTTCCATGGGGAAAAATCATCAAAATTTTTGAAAAAAAAAAAAACAGAAATTGACAAATTTTAAAGTTTGAGGTAAAAAAAAACTACTCTAGCGTTCAGTTTTTCTCAATTTATCAACAGCTCATCTATTGAGAAATTTCACGCTCTTTCCAACGGTATCCTTATTTTTAATTTTTGAGGGCAATTTAAGGGAGTTTTGACCGTTTTAAAAGTGTAAGGTCGAAAACACGAAAAAAATCTTGGAAGTCAAAAAAGTCGGATTTTAAGAGGGTTAAAAAAAATTGGTAATAGACATTTTTTGTTGCAAACTAGTTGTAGAATCGACTTCCAAAGTTTGGTGGATAACATATGGGACACCCTATAAATGATATAATACAAGCGATCGGAGAGTTTTTTTTTAATTCTGTTTATTCATAGAAACAATGGACATATCCATGATGTATTGTTTTTCCGTTTAAGGAAGAAATTTTGAATAATCATTCAATCTTAAACTTTTTAAAAAGTAACTCGAGGGACTCTATGACTAGTTGAGGAATCTCCTAGAATAAAAAGTGACATACTTGGTATAAGAATGAGGATGGGATTTATCGTTGAATTGAAGGCTCTTTGGTGAACATAAATTTTTCAAATTGTGATTACTTCCTCAGTTAGTTGTTCAGGGATAATATTAAGGTTACATCAATTCATCTCAATTACCTAAATACCTTTTAATAATGTAAGTCTGTAAAATTTGTGATAACTAATGCAAAAGTCAATCCAGTCAAACTTTACGTGAGGCAGCTGAATTATAAATTATGTTTAAGGGTATAATAAAGAATTTAAAAAATCTTAGTCAGAAAGATTTGTTTTGTAGATCATTTTCATACAAAAATTTCCTGTCATTTGTTGCTCGTTGCCGTTTGAATGTTATTTTCAATACTATTTTAATTAATTTTCCATCCTTCAGTGTTCATGAAATCCCATCCTGAAGTGACGCATGTGGCTATAGCCAATTAGACTTCATTTTGGAATGTTAGACAGTGGCACATACTTAGAAACCTATTAATAACTCACACTTTATCGTAGATGATTTCCGTTTTCCTTTATTTCTTTTCTTTTTGTCCCTTTTTTGCATGGAACATGGGCAGGAGGTGTTGAGCCGTCACGCTGCTCTGTGATAGGTCTGTTTCGACCGGAAGGGGAAGGCTCCGGACTCGATTCACCGAGCCCTCAGGACGAGACTACCGTTCTACTCGTCGAAGAGGACACCGCTCTGCTGGGAAATCAGTCTGCCGACCCAAAAAGGACTGACGAAGACTATCTAGGCAGTGAGTGTTCCTTTCTCCTCTCACAAAAGCAACGTTGCCACCCCAAAAAGCCTGGTGGTAAGTAAGCTGGCCTGAGAGACGTATTCCAGTAAACTGCATGCAAATGCTGCCTCCTAAAAGAGTCACCAACGTTTAAATTTTACACTATTATATCCATCTCACTACCCACATTATTATTATCCGTAAGAACCTATCACTGAACACCGAAAACCAGTAGGTTCGTAAACAGGATGTTAGGAGTTGTATTGAGTTCAAAATAATATCTTGGTTAAACCCCTTTTGGTTGAGTTGGTGTTTTATGACAAGTTTCCTCCTCGTACGAAAACATGAATCGTCAAATCCGGTCTTTAGTGCAAGGCAGCGCTAAGTCATTTCGGTATTCAACCCAAAAGGGTTAAACCCCTTTTGGTTGAGTTGGTGTTTTATGACAAGTTTCCTTCTCGTACGAAAACATGAATCGTCAAATCCGGTCTTTAGTGCAAGGCAGCGCTAAGTCATTTCGGTATTCAAGATTCACAAGAGTCGCTCTGTTTTAGTTTGTTCTCTCTTTCGTAAAAATTAAACAATTTAATAAAACTTCTGGAACGGAATGAGGACACCACAAAAGAGGGGATACCCAAAATTTCAGTTCGATTGGGTGTTCTTGGAGAGTTTTACATGAACTACTCTCGAATATGACTACCTCAACAGACCCCCACATTTGGAGCGCAGCTTGTTGGAACTTTTGTCCTTAGTATAATTCTGGAAGCCTCCACTGCAATTCTAGTGCAACCCAGAAAAAATCACTGGCTCTCAGATCCCGAAGGACTACGGGAAAATTAATAATTGACATTAATTTGAAGCGTAAGAGGTATATAAAAAAAGGAGCTTTTAGTCTCTGACAAAGGGATCAAATAACATAAATGCACTTTGAATACAAAGATTTTTTTAAAATTCGCATGAAGGAGCATTTTATTATTTATAAATCGACCAGATACTTTTCCCATGGAAGTCTGAAACACTATCACAAAATATCAGTATTACAATTTTTTTTGTTTTTTTGTTATCTTTCCAAAAATTTTCCTTACCTAGCACCATAACAAACAACAGAAAATTTTTATTCATCTAAAATTCCCTCAAACCAGCACTATTACGAAAATAAGGAATACCCCTCTTTTTTACCTTACACGAAAATGTTGGAATTGGAGTTTTCATAAATTTGACCGCGAAATTGTTCTGTAGTAGGTCCACGTAATCATCTTCCTCGGAAAGTTCTTGAAGAACCCGAAAAAATTCATAGGGTTGACATCGATGTGACCTAAAATGTTGGTAAAAACCTCAACAATGAAAAAATTACACAAAAAATAAACGCGTAATATGGACGGTTTAAAGAATTCTAGAACAATGGTAAAATACGTTTCTACACGCGAGCGGTACGGAGTGGTCAAAGAGGGGACCTCCCGACTTTGACGGTGATGAATAACTAATGAAGCCCCTCAAAAACATATTCGGCGTGATTCCCGCGTAAAGGTAATCGTAGAAGGAGAATACCCGGAACCCCAGGAGGGGTTCCTGTGTATTGAGGAGGGAGAACTGTGAGTTATTCCAAAAATTGAAAATTGAATTGTAGAAAAGGGTCAAGAAATAAATGGATTTACTAAGTACTTGGTTATTTCAATTTCTTGGTGTTCTGTAAACCCACTGGTAGGACCAAGTGACCTCTGGGAACACACATCATTAGAATTATTTTCTAAACTAACTCCGTGCGATCTTCATGCCAATTTGGAATTTGCAGACTCGAGCAAAGGTACCTCAGGGTCAACTCCGTCATTGGTGGAGAGATGGTCTCCCCGACAGCTGGGGCGCCGCCGCCAGAGTTCTCTCCCTGTAAATACGTCGCAAGAATCCTTCTCTAGCTCTATATCCGACGCATCTCCAGCTCAAAAACCATAGCAGAAAGAGTCTAGGTGCACTGTCACCAGCCTTTAACATTCCATGCACCAATAACCGTAAGTGTTTTGCAATAATAGGAAACAACATCATAATAGGAAACAACATTCCATGCACCAATAACCATTTACTTGCAATAATAGGAAACTTTTCCAAAATAATTCAGTTTCCTTCCATAAATCCTTATATTTCAAAACTCACAAAAATAGTAAAAACGGAGTTGAGCAGAACGTTGTCTATTCCCACGAAAATAGTGAGTTACTCGAACTTTTCAAGCACATCCAACATACCTCCCTCCGGGCAAAGGTATGTTGGATATGCTTGAAAAGTTCGGGATTCTTAAGAGTGATAGGTCTTGTAAATGTCTGAATGAGGTGGTCCCTCAACATGTTTCACCGTCCTGTCCTGTGTGTTTCATCCTCTCAGGTCCCTTCACTTCTCTATATCTGCTTCAATCTGATTGGTTATGACTTTCACTTTCTCGACCAATGGGATTCAAGCTCCCTTTCACTTGTGACTATATAAGCTATGCTCTCTGTGATGTACCTTCGGTTATTGTTTGTTATTGATGATGACCTAACCGTCGAAATAGATTCAACTTGTAACTCATTATTTTCGTGGAAATAGACAACGTTCTTCTCAACTCCGTTTTTATTAAAATGGTTTTCCACAATCTCATCGCGAGTGATTTTATTCGTATCACAAATTGAGGCTTAAAATATTCGTTTTCAACCATAAATAGAAATTTATTTATCAACTTCCAACTGTCACCAGGTTGAATGAGACCAACCAATATTATGTACAGTGCATATTGTGCACTAAAATAGTCAAACTCCATCAAAATTATAGGTAGGTACCAATAATTATCCTGTTTTCGGGTAGTATTTGTTATTTGCGATTGGGCTCGTCCTGTTTCTTTTATAAAAAATAAATTGATAGTATTTTCGGTCACGACTCCGAAACAAACAGTCAATGCGAGCTGCGTTAGTCTCATTCAATTCTGCCTTCAAAAGCCTTCCCCCTCTAAGGAGCAAGAGTCCCACTTGTATAGTCAGAATGGAGTTGCAACTAAAGTCACGAAGTTGACAAAATTTGTTGTGTATTTATCAACATATTTTCTTAATTTATTGAATTACCAAGTGTTTGCCACATCGAGCCTTATCTACAGAAAGGTAGGTCAGGCTGGGACTGCTCGTGTTAAATGTGTTGGAAAATTAACAACTCTAATTTTTGTTTATGCTATAACACCAGCGATTTTGCATTTGATGTTCACTGCGGTGTGGCAATGTGTTTTAGAAAGTGCAAAGGAGTGTAAAGACCTCCCTTGATTGTCGTACCATGTGTATATCTAGCATCCTTGAGTTGTGGTAATAAAATAGGCACCCAGGTAAAATCACGAATTTAATTAGAAGGTAGGAAAAACAATCATGAAATAAGCAGTAAAATACAATAAATATACGCTTGGTTGATGAAGTACCTACACCAAGCGAAGTTTCCCTCTCAGATGAAGCCCTAAACGTGCCTAACTATCAGATGGTGAATCACGTGCAACCCAATTGACCAAGTGTTGGAACCGTTTTGCTTAAAATTTGATGGGGAGAAGGGGATTAATCACTTACTCACCATTTTTGGCAATCTCAAGGGTCGGAATTTAGAATTGAAAAAAGTTTTAAATTCATCTAGTTTAGCTTTAACACAAAATGTTAGCCTTTTTGTACTGCGACATTTTTCCATTTCTGGTGATGTAGCTATTCTTATGGGGAATTTCGTGTTGATTTCAAATTATGTCTGACTGCAAATTATGTCTGGTATACGAAAATTCCTTCGAAGACGACATCCTGTTTTGTTATTATTATTGACTTGAGTCAATAATAATGGCCCTTGGAGAATGGCTAAGACACTCTTCTCCACATCCCACCTCCTGCTGATTCTTCCACGCAATCAAAATGAGAGAGTTCCTGAGACTTGACAGAGAGACCAGACGTTATCTGGAGGACATGCACATGCCTTCGGATGTCCACGAACATGGCCGAATGTCCGCCCTCGGCTCTTTTCCCTTGTCAATTTCCCTTGAATTTTTCTAAATGGCGGCCCTAAAATTCGGTTGCTTTCAGAGAAAAATTACTCATTTTCCATACCCATGAGGGAATGTTAAATAGTTGAACTAAATGTTCATTACGAATTGACAGAAGGCTATATGAAGCGAAAAAAGTACGAATTGACAAATTATATGCAATCACTCATTACGAATTGACAAATGGTCATATGAAACGAAAGGTTCATTACTTTGCAGTGTAGACCACTCGCCTTTGCCACTACCTACCATCCATATTTCCCTTCACATGTTTATTTTGACGAAATAAACGCTTCTCACTCAATTCGAAGAAATAGGGAGTTGTGGATGCCTTCACTAGGAAATTCGATCACTCATTGCTAAGGACCCAAAACTGAGGAAAACTCGAAGAAGCGAACAGTGATCGTCATACCTAAATTCTTACCAAAATTCATCAAAATCGGTCCAAGGGAACTAAGTAAAATGCAGCGTACGACCAATGGCCAAATTTGTATTGGATTTTTGGATTCTACGTACCTTGAAACGTAAACCAGTAAATTTTGAGGGGAGGTTGAAATTTTTGTTTCTTGGTCGATTCCAAAGTTTCATTATTGAAAATAGTAAACCCAAAATAAAAAGAAAAATATTCTAACGTTTGAAGCTCGAAATTGATTACCCGAGATTGTCATGTTAATAGGAAAGCGCCAAATACATACACCCGACCTTTTTAGCAAACTTTCGAAGAGAATAAATTTAACAAATAAATTTAATACATTTTTGTTTGATTTTTGGACTCTACGTACTTACCTTGAAATAAACCAGCAATTTTTTTTTGGGGGGGGGGGGCTTGAAAACAATTTTTCTTGGTCGATTCCAAAGGTTCATTATTAAAAATAATAAACCAAAAAATTAAAAGAAAAATATAAATGAAAAATACTGCTAATACAACCAAAAGGACTAATAAAGCCTAGCTAGGAAACAGCAATCTAATGTTTACAGCTCGAAATTAATTACCCGAGATCGTCATGTTAATGGAAAGGCACCAAGGACAGGCACTCGACCTTTTTAGCAAACTTTCGAAAAGAATAAATTTAATAGAATCTTCCATTCACTCATTCACCAAAACTCTTCTACTCTATTCGCTCCAATAGACGCTATTAGCAAAAAGAGTCAAAAAGTAGAACTAAGAGCGAAACTTGAACTCCTAGCTCTCCTCCCACACTTCTATTTAACAACTTTTGATTTCTCATTCTCTTCATTTTGATAACGCAAAATTATTGCAGGCGTTGGAAACGTTCCTGGCGGTGAGCCTGTCGTGGTCACAGTCTCTGAAGTCGATTCGGAGTACGAAGATGAGTCTCCGTCTCTCAGCGACTCTTCCACTGAAGGACCACAAGAGAAAACTTGAAACGGATGGGTTTGATTTTTCATAAACTTAATTTTGTATAAAAATAAAAACCAGAATGCTTTATAGAATTCCCACTCTAACTAATCATTTTACAGCAAACCAAGAACACCTACGAGTTTTTGACAATAAGTCGTTATTTAACAAAGACAAAATGTGTGGATTTTTATTAGGAATTTCACTTTTTTAAATAACATCCCAGTTAACTCATAATATTAAAATAATGTACCGCCTTATTTTAAAAATCCAACTCGTTGGAGAAATTTGTTCAAAGGTTTTTCTTTGTGGTATACTTACTTTTTAAATGGGTAGCTTTAAATTTTTACAATAATACAATATTAATAACATGCAGGTTAATTCACTTTCAATGTGCCCAACGTAATTGGATATTATCATGACAGTTTTCTGATTGCCCAAGTACCAATTTTAACGAATTGGTATCTACTTACCGATGTACTTGTTAGTTTCAAAGGTTGAACTGTTATAATCAGAACTCGCTCACCATCCATTGTTTTAGAAGGTTGCCTTTGTATGACAGTATCCTGGAGGTACTCTATAAAAAGTTTGCTACTACATTACTAATCAATAAAACCCTGAAAATTCAACAGAAAATGTTTGCTGTGCATAGATATAGAAAAAGAGCTGAAGGTATTTTTTAAGAAACTGTGCGTTTTGCCGGAGTGAGCGCATAGAAGAAAAAATACAACTCTGAGACGAAATAAAAGAGTAATTCAAAATGGAAATTCATGGCAATAACAAATATTTTGAAAAAGAAAAAAATCATCCTTCCTCTTTGTTGGCCTTATGAATAATTGAAAAAGAAATATTGCCATTTGTACATAATACTGTATATAAGAATAGTTAATTTATTTAAAAAAATTGTCGTCTTATTCAGACTAACTGTTGGCTGCTGCCAAAGTTACTACCACCTCTTTGGTGTAGCGTTTAAGAATTATATGAATTACATACCTAATATCATAATATTCGATTTTAAAGAAAAGTATTCCAATAGAGGCCTATTTAAGTAATGATACTTCCTCTGAGAGTTATACACGTCTTACAAAACCTTGGTATTCAATATTCATTTTGAAACAAAAATCTTGTAAGAAATTCGGATGAAAGACAAATTGCTTAGTAAATTGTGGAAAATTTTGTAAATAAGAATGAACATTCAAAAAAAATAATGAGAAGACTGTCTAGAACGAAAAAATGAGAAAAGTTTATTTTAAACATCGCTCTTAGGTAATTTCTTAGTACGAGTAGTATTATTTTAAAAGGTAGTATTTTAAAAAGGAACTGAATGTGCCTGGTACGGCGATTGCATGTAGTGGCTTTTACATTATAAATACATATTAAATAAATGAATCTGTACATAGTTGAAACCAACGGATAAATTAAAAAATGAGAGGCGGTACCTTCAAAAAAACCATTTCATTGTTTCAATAGGAAATTCTTTATTGCCAACGTGCATGTTATCTTCATTTCGTAGGTATCGTTGGAGGAATAGGTAGGTAGGTAGGTCTACTACCTACTCCTCATATTAAATTTGAAGGTGGATATGTATGTAGGTAGGTACTTAGATAGTTGAGAGTGATGATGGTTTAAGGAAACGTGGATTCCATCAATGTCATCGTAATACAGACGACCATCTTCTGAGGTAGCACGTCATGAGTGTAAACCAAATTCCTTCAAAACGGAATTTCAAGGTCATGTGAAGAGTTTTCTTCCAAACGGGCTTAAACCCATTTTTTACACTTTTAGATTTTTTCGCGGATTCTGAATCTTTGGGATAAGGCCTATCACTGAGTTGAACTCCTTCCGGAACAGTTTGTATCCCGCTTTAACCCTAATTGGACCAACAAAATTTTTCATCGATTTCTGGGGAAATTTGGGTCATAACTTAATTTCTTAACTTCCAACTGCTCACAAAAAAGTTTCAAAAATTCTGCTCTGTCCAATAAATTTTAAATGGTATTTCCAATTTAGTTACTCCGGTGACACCTCGGGACAGATGTGGAATTCCTGAGATTTTTAGTTGCACCGGTGTCACCAATGGTACCAAAGGGTACAATAAATTAGTACTGTCCAATGTTATTGCGAATTAATCATGTTCAGTAACAAGAATATCAGGGATTAATCATGTTCAGAGGACAAAAAATGCGACTTCCAACCACAGAAAAAGGTATCGCAGACGAATAGACTTTGTTTCACATTTTCACAACAATGTCAGAGAATAATAAATCAAAGGAATAAATGTAAACTTTAATGTTTCGCTGGAAGTTATAAGAAATTAAAATTGAGTTTTCAAACAAAAAAAAACGTTGCCGTTGGGGATTTTTAGCCAACAGTGGTACAGTTGCTCCATATCATTACTCAGACTTCATGGAAAATCGTCGAAATTCGGTGTCAATAGTGACACCATGGTCCGATTAGGGTGAAAAGCTTGCTAAAAATCGGGTTTGCCGACAAAACGGCTTATATTTATCCCGTTGTTCACAATAAACACTTTTTATCTTTAAATTCGGTTTTCGGATTCTACATAATATCTTGAAACGTAAACCATCAAATTTTGAGGGGGGTTAGAATATTTTTTCTTGCTCGATTCCGAAGGTTCATTATTGAAAATAATGGGCAAACAAATAAAATAAAATGAAAATGAGACTTTTATTCGCACAACCAAAAACTCGGTTTTTTTCAAAGTGGCTCATATCCATAGTTTTTCATTAAATGGGTTTTCCAAATAAGAAATGGCCGCGTCTCCCTCAAAAAGCATGCCAAAATTTCGAAATTTGGTCTCACAATCAAAAGTTCGATGAACAAACTATTTGGAAAATTTGGGAACCGTGAAATTAGTTGTTCTCAATTCCCCACAAAACATTCGAAGTGGATATTAGCCCGTTTGAAAGAAAACTCCTCATGTATCAGTTACATTTTAGACGATCAGGCAGTAACAAGAACGCAAATCTTTCAATTATAGAAGTTTCTCGAGAAATTCGTTATTTTACCTAATAAGCTGTCTACCTACCACCTACCTCCATCTTAGTAGTTGTAACAATATTCAAGTTCGAATTAATAATATAACAAAAAAAGACCCACTTTTAGAGGTTGAAGGTCTAGCTCCCAAGAAATTTTGATGCCTCTCCTGCACACGACGGGGTAATGAGCAGAAAAACAGACATTAGTGTCCTTCTAGCTGAACAATGAATTCCGATTTTTGATGTAGTAGGCATAGCAGGTACATGTCTACTTAAATTCGTTCAAAAGAAGACCTTTCTGGCTCCCTGGTGACACCGATACAATGAGATTGCTACTTACCTAAGGTCGTGATAGGCGCTCCAAATTTGAACTTTGAGGGCGGTAAAAATTGTGGGTACAATGTAATTTTACGTATCGACCTGATGAAAAACAATACACGATTTGTATTGTTCATACCGGTGCGTAAACATTCATCTAAGATATTTTTCTCGGTTTGATCTCCTACCTGGAGGTACCTACAGATCCTAATTATTGAGAGTCACATCCTCAATCGAGTCCCTTGTAAGTCTCTGCTGAATAGGATAGGCTCGCGTAGAACTTCGATATTCATCGTTGAAACTCCTCTAGAAAATCGAAGTCGAAACCGAATTAGCAAGATTCTGTAAGCTATATTCACCTCCAAATTAATCGAATTTCGTCGTAGAAATCCTCTAAAGGCACTAGGTAAACTTAAGTAGGTCGTTGCTTGAAAAACTAATTACCTACTCTACGGCAACAATCAGTACAATTAATACGTAGGTTTTAAACAATTTAAGAGATAGGTATCAAACCAACCATCAATTTACAAAATATCATTCGTCTTATAAGTACTTAGTACCTTAAGCGCCAATGTAGATGAAAGTGCAATTGTCTGCAGTGATTTCCTAACAAAAATCAAATGGTTACTTAGTGCATTGTTTACATGTTTTAATTTAAACAATAAACCGATCTTTTCAATATATTTTAGGATAAATAAGAACGACCGACAAACTAAGTAATTTCGAAATGCTTGTAACGACTGTTGTAGGTAATTAGATTCTGAGTCGAATGAGATCTGAGCTACTTCGGTGTCTACGTGTTCCTTACTGTCGTAAAATTTCCCTCAGTTTATTACAAAATCGTCTATTTAACAATAGACAGTATTGGAAATGAACGTTTTGAGTTTCATTCACGTTAAAATTGCACTCTTGAAGAGCGTAGACATCATTCGACTTGTTTTGTTGGATTCTATGAGTCATAAATAATTTGTGAGTAAGGAAGGCATCTAAAAGGTAGCTCATCATGAAAGTCAAGCATTTTTGTTGAACGATCAATCAAGTATTGGAGATCACGAAAAGTCGAAATTTTTTAAGCAAACAGCTGAAATTCCGAAAAATATCCAAAAAGGCGAAAAGTAGGCTCATTTTTTAAAATACAAACGTTTCTTAGTAGAAAAATTGTTTTTTGTTAAGTTTTTTGACTATTTATTATTTTTAATACCTAATTAGATATGAATTCTCCTTGGTCTACTACCTACGTATCCAGACTTGAACAAATGTATGTACTTCTCATAAGAACCTTTAGGCATCTTGCATTTCAAACATAATACTTATTTCCAAAATTGTCTTAACCTACTAATATTACTAACCGATTCCGTAAGTTTACTGGTGTAATTTTGGTTTATCATTTTCAATAATGAACCTTTGGAATCGACCAAGAAAAAAAAGTTATCCCCCCTCCCCCCCTCAAAATTTGTTGGTTTACGTTTCAAGGTACGTGGAATTTAAAAATCGAATAAAAATTTTCCTTAGTTCTGGATGGACCGATTTTGATGAAATTTGGTATATGGGCTCCATTTGGGGTATATTTGTGCCCGAAGCTTTTGGTTGATGTCGGTCACTACTAAGGGCGGAATTCATAGTCTTTTTTTTTTCACAATCAAGTTTATTCAAAGCAGTTATGAAATTAAATTTGATTGACATTTCATTTTCGGGCGGGGGCGGTGTAGAATGATGGCGTAGCGTCGTCACACTAATCTTTTCGAAGAGGAAGAGGCGCTCCATCCTCAAGGCCTAGACACCTGATTTCTCTCCTGGAGCCACGGAGCCGTAAGGATACTGCTCGTACTATCGCAAATTGCACTTTAGTACGAACCCACCTAGCAACCACGGATATTGGCTTATGCCACTTTTCTGCCAGTGTGTGGGTGAGACGTTTTTCGAAATTTTCAAATTCTTTGTGTAACACTCCATCGCATGAACATAAAAGGGGTGAAAGAACCACGTAGGTCTTCAGCTGCCTGGTCATATTTTCTATGTTTTGCTCGCGCAGCATCTCTTGAAATTGAAATCCAGTCCTGAGAAGAGTAAGAGGTGGCGTTGGCATTTATTATGCTGTTATCCAAGTACGCCACTCCCTCCCTCTCCCACAGCCCAGGGATCATGATATCTGCAATGAGGGCGGTCGTTCCATTTTCAGCTTCTCTCATGACGGGTTCAATGCCGACCCTCCCCCAGGCAAGGGTTGCAAGTCTCGCACATTCATTTCGTACAGCATTGTGCCCTTGGATCACCAGTCCTCTTTTTGACCGACTTCAACGCGCCGAAGGCGCGCGAAAGAGGAGGTACTCAATTCGGGTTGTCGTGGGACGACGATTTTTTTTTTTTTTTGTATGTCTGAACACCTTGCATTTCTTTATTCTGGTACCAATCTGTCTGATTCTTTTTGAAATGTGTTCTACAAGTATCCGTGGTGGTCCCATTTCAAACAGATTTCATTTTGCTTTGTTCGACAGTTAAGAGCGTGGGTGGTGTCCATTACCTCTCCGCAGCCCTCACAGGAGGAAGGAAGACCTCGCACCTCCTGCCCATATCTCAGTGCGAGTGCATCTGTGAACTGGCTGCGGGAGAGATCCCCTGCCACTATACGACTTACTCTTTTGCATAGCTGGCAAAAGGGCAATGACTTCTTGGCTTCTAATAGCTTCCCTGTCTTTCCGCGCTGTTCTTTTTAGGGCTTGAACGTTTCTTACGTGGACCCAATGTTCATTGCAGTCGAGTGGAATCCCGGTCTTAATTGCAGTAGTCAGTAATTCTGTCGTTCTTAGGGATGAATTGTGTCCATTGTTTGACGTCAGCACTGGGTCTTCTAAAACCATTCCTCCCAGTTTTATTGGTAGTGACAATGAATCGTGTTCTTGGGGAGTTACTTCTCGTCCGAGGATGGCGGGAGTGAGGAACTCACGGATGGTATCACGAAGTGGATGAAATTGGAGGCTGCACTCTCCAACCACTCGCTGAACAAATCCCCCCCCCCCCCTCAATTAGTTGAAAGGAAATGCTCAAGTCAATGGTTGAGGTGGCGAAGACCACTGGTGCTGTTCATAATCAGCGAATAAGTAAAGTAAAAAGTAAAGTAAAGTAAGCAACCATTTCAGGTTGAATTTTCGTCCGACTGCCATTCTTGGCGTCGCGGACGTCATCAGCTGTCTCCCTAAGGGGAGATCAGAATTTGTTCTGATGATTTCGCTCATGGCTTCCAAAACATCACCGCCCTGGGTTGGAACGAGAGATTGCCGATCGTCTAATAGACAGAAAGCTTTCTGCTGGCGACCAGACTCGAACTCGCATCCCCGCAAGACGGTTCTTATCCTATCACCGCAGTCGGGTACACTGTCCACCAGACCACCGACGCCCACTAATCAGCGAATAAGGAAATGCTCGAGCTTGAGCATTTCCTTGAACCCGTATTTATAAACAGTAAGTAAAGAAATTTCTTGACGTTCGGGCCCACTTAAGGTAAAAAAAAACCAAGGTAGCTCGATAGCTACCTGCATTTCCTCGTTTGCAAATTATCATCTTTTTCTGGGTTGTCATTGCGTGTTTCATCAAAACTTTCGGCTCACTGTCTCATTTCTGTTGTCACGGCTCTGCTATTTATTGTGCTAATATTTTGTTGAAAAAACTTGACGAAATTTTGAAGCAAAAATCGCAAAATTAGCTCAACTTGAAGATGACAAGCGATTGCAATCGGGGGTCCAATACTTTTCATAGGTACCGCAAACTTGAAACTAGCCACATGGACATTCATTTGTAGTAATTCCAGACGGGAATACCTCAACGCGCGAATGGAGAATAATTAACCAAAATAAGTACGAAGGAATATACCAAAATTACGTGCGTAAATTAGCCAAAATGTCAACAATAACTACTTATACAGGGTGTCCCATGTTAAGGAAAAATAAGAGTTGAAATTTTGAAAACGTCCTAGCTCAAAATATTTTGATGTAAAAGTATTGTTTTTCCATCAATTTAAGATAGTATTGAATTTTTAGAGACCACGCGGAGCTCTGTAGGACAAACCGTTCGCTCCCTACGAGAACTTACGGGTTGGACTTACGATAGATCAGAAACACGTGTGTGAATCGCAAAAGAGGCCTAATCTCTCTTCAAATTTTCGCTGATCAAAATGCAACCGCAGTAGGTACGTGGTACGTAGGTCGTGACAGTGGCAAAGCCGAGTTCTTTGCAGACGAGTGATCTATATAGAAAAATAATAAACCTTTGTGTAATAATTCGTAGCGTTTTATATCACAAGTATCTGATATTTCTCATGATACGGTGGCTATGAATTCATTTGTCCTAGTCTGGATAATTAGTCCATGGTACAAATAAGGATCCCACCTTTTATTTGCAATGCTTGAAAACCAACGCTGAGGATGAATTCAGCGACTTTCTGGATTGAAATCAATCATTTGAAAACCGCACTGAACTTACTCGTGGAATTGGACGAAACTGTCTTAGTTTCTAGTGGAAACTGCTTAGTGGGTTTTGTAATAATCGATAAGTGAATGTACCTACGAATTCATCAATTTTGAAACCCTAACAGGTGGTGTAATAGGAAAAACAAAGGTGCTTATTTTCTAGTCACTTTCTACTAACCCCCCTACACACTAGATCTTAAGAATTATAAGTGTGATTTTAAAACTCTACGTATCCCGTACGTTGAAAATGGTGGGAAAAATTACCTTAATTTCATTGGTACATTAAATCATCAATGGTTGGATTAAGAATAGATTATCCAGTACTTAATGTAAAATTTGAGCAAATCAGTCCCAAAAAATCTACAAAAATCTGATTTAATGGAGTAGGTACCAATACGTTTTGTACTTACGTGTTTTTACTGAAATGTGCTTCATGTGTGAATTACCTACTCAAATGTGATGTTTGACGGTTTTACATAACATTGTGATTAGAACAGACTGTTAAAGGAGAAAATAATATAAACTGTACATTAACTCCCTGTTGATTCATTGCTATAAATATATTGCCTCCGAATTCGCGAGAAAAATGTGTTTTTAAGAATAGGACAAAATAAAAGTTGTATTATAATTCACAGAGAGCTCCAGCGCTTGTTTGTAGTGCCTAATTTTAGAGATGATAAATTTTTGAATTGAGTACAAAGTTATCTATTTTTAATTCATTGTAAAACTGTAATTAAAAGTATTTTACATGCCAACAACCTCGTGTATATATTTTATTAAAATACACTTCACCCATTTTCTTACGCGCATGGGTCGGAAAAACTGTTTATTGCTATTTTTAATCTAAACTAGTCCTCATTCTGAGAATTTTGACACCAACTGCGACCGTCTAGCGTGGGAAGACCTTTTTCTATGATTTTTCGAAATTTTGAATGTTAATGGCGTCACAGTGGGCTGGCGGGGTCCTGCCCAGGCGGTAGGGGCGCGTGACGTCATAAACATTTGAAACTGAAAAATCATAGAAAAGATCTACTCATGCAAAAAAAAAACGGCTGAGGTCAAAATTCTCAGGATGAGGTCTACTTTCGATTAAAAATGTAAAAAAAGTCTGCCAAGTGGGTGTGGCACATAGCTTCCTCGTATCCATAACCTGATTGTATAGATGATCCGATACACAGTAGTTAATCTCTAAACATCAAAACAAGTTAATCTGTAACATCCTTGAAAATTTCATTGAAATTGGATGGAAAATGTAGAAGTTATGGCCGTTACACGGAAATTCACGTTTGCGCATGCGCAGTGGCTACTATCAGTCCGAAGGTGATGATTTTCATAGAGGACCATCTAAATACTAATCTGTAAGATCCCTGAAAATTTCATTGAAATCGGATGGAAAATGTAGAAGTTATGGCCGTTACAAGGAATTCACATTTGCGCATGCGCAGTTGCTCATATCAGTCCGAGGATGATGATTTTCATAGGGGACCGTCTACACACCAACCCGCACAATCCCTGAAAATTTCATCGAAATCGGACAATAACTTCGTATAGTTATGCGCGTTACAAGGAATTCATGACAGACGGACAGACACACAGACACGGAACCAAAATTGTTCAGAAAGGTCTAAAATGCAAAACGCGAGTGAAAATTTTGATTTTGGAGAACTTTTTTTTCGTCCTTGAAAAGTGAAAACTAAGCTTCCGCTACCTTGGTAGACTCGGAAGCAAAAATCATGGGCACTAGGGGTGTGTCGGTCCAGGTAGGTATTTCCCTGGAACGGTTCCAACAGTTACAGTGACAAAGATGAAACCGTTCCAAATTACCGGTACAGTTCCATTACCGATACAGTTCCATTACTGATATTGCCAACCAAGGGCGGTCACATCCCACTCTCATGACATGGAAGAAAATGGTGGTCAAATCCCTATCTTCCTTCTTCCAAGCTTATTATCTCAACTTGCAATACAGAAGGAAGGAATTTGAACAAGTACTACAAAAGAGACGATTAACAATGATAGTGACCAATTAATTCAAGGAAAGAACAATTTTTTGTTGCTGTTTAACAAAATAACATGAGAATAATAATACTGGAGACAACTTCCCTGCTAACCAGTCCAGGAGATCCCTTCCCGGTCCAAAACCATTCCACAATATCTTATCGGTCATTGGCAAGGGCGCTTTCTGGTACATGGAACTGAACTGGATTCCATCCTTATTGGTCCAAAACATCCCTTCCCAGTCAGAGCCATTCCACCATATCATATTGGTCCGTGGCATTGGCAAGGGCGCTTTCGGGTAATTTTTTTTATTTTTAATACATTGAACTAAACTGGAGTCAAGTTCCATGCCTACCAGTCCAAAACATCCCTTCCTTGTTAGAGCCATTCCATGATATCTTATCAGTCTGTGGAACTGGACCGGTAAGGGTTGAGTTTTTGTCACTGCTTGGAACCGCTACAAGTTGATACTCGGTTCCAGGTGTAGAGGTGTACAGACACACCTCTAATGCGCACCCCCCATTGGTAGGTAACTATAAAACAGCTTCAAGTTCGTGATCGAGTGGGTTTTCGAGTTACTTATCTCAAAAATGTAAAATCTTTCTTAAGCCGAATAATGCTCAGTAAAAAAAAAGTACGTATGTAGGTAATTAATCTTTTTTTTTCTCCCACTTCAGCTAAACAATAAAAACCAATAATAATAAATTCTGGAAGGTGGAATCTTCAATGAACTGATAATAATGCATTCCAAACAAAGTAGGAACTCACCTGGCTCGTGGTTGTTCAATTTTGGAGTCTCCAAAATCTGGCTCCAGTAAATTGGTTTTCACCATCGGGGATTGACAATCAAAATAAAATGAACAGTGTTTTTTTTTAGTGGTATTTATCTTAAATACTGGAACTGTCCTAATCCTCGTCGGAGGAATCATCACCACCTCCACCACCACTGCTACCACCACCACATAGACACTTGAAGATATTCCACATCTCTTCACGATTTTCAGACACTTTTTGTCCAGTACCTACAGTTACCTTCCGAACATCCTCCAATTTACTTGTAAGAGATCTAACGGTACCTTGCATTTCCAGCATTAATTCTGCAGTGGTGTTAGCTTTTGAATCCACAAGCTCTTTTAAAAGGCTCAAGGTGGCTGTATACGTATTGTCACATCGTTCAGCCTGAGACAAGAGAAGAAACCAATTGTATTGGAATTTTTTACTAAGTAGGGCATCTTAAAGATTAATATTCACGAAAAGTAGTACGAATTTTCATGCTTAGAATTGATTAGAATGAGAACATTTAAGTCTCAAATTTTAGTTTGGAGACTCCAGGGTTGGAAGGAGTCGACAGGGTAGAGATAGTCGGTGGAGCAGTAGATAGCCCCCCCCTTTCCTTCGTCAAACTCCTGATTCTCTCTCGTGACATACTCTGTCAGATATTTCTGTATGTGGCCAAAACTAACTCATTAATTTTCAGACTCAAATTTTAGTTTGGAGACACCAGGGTTGGAAGGAGTCGATATGGTGTAGATAGTCGGAGGAGCAGTAGGTAGGGCCCCCAGTATGTGACCCCCTTCATCAAACTCCTGAGTCTCACTAGTGCTATAGGTACCTACTCCGTCAGATATTTCTGTATATGTGGACCGGCAGCCAGCGACTCCAACCTTACAGGAAAAAATATCCCTGAGGCCAAAACTAACTCACTCATTTTCAGTCTCAAATTTTAGTTTGGAGACTCCAGAGGTACTCCGGCAGATATTTCTGTATGCGTGGAGTGGCGGCCAGTGACCCCAACCTAACAGGAAAAATATCCCTGCGGCCAAAACTAACTGAATCTTACCCTGAACCTACAGTTGTAAGTGTCTGATTAAACGTGCCAGAAAAGTAACACAGTAATATCCCTGCACGCAGCAACATTGTCATGGAAGCCCAACGTTGAAGGCTGACCTCCACCCATGGACAATACATAAATATCTGACGGAGTATAAAACGCTCATTTCGTTGAAAAAAAAAACTATTAAAAAAAATTAACGCTTTTTCCAACGGGTAATCAGACTGGAATTTGTACGTTAAATGAGAAAGTGACCATTATAGTGCCGCCAGGTCGAGAACACGAGACAAAAAATTCAAAGTGAAAAAAGTGGCATTTTGTTTCTACACTTTATGTCTGACGCGTTATCAATATAATATGGCTTTTAATTGTCTTTCCTTTGTCAGCAATTGTGTTTCTCCAGTTTGGTTTGTGTTAATTTCCCCTTTTGAACATTCATGGATCCGCTCAGACACACTGCTTTGATTCAGATTTAGGATTCTTTACTTTGCTAGCACGCTCAACTATAGCTGCCACATCCATAACAAATTACGCCAGAAGCTTACAATATGTACTTAATTTTTTCCAAATTCAAATACCTATGCTCAAAAACTTTTGAAAGTTAGTGTCAAAATAGAAAATGTAAATGTTCCTGTCTATCATACTTATAGGAAAAGTTTAAATTAATTTAAAACAGAACAGTATCAAAGTTACCGTATTTTTTCAACCTCAAGATGTCCTTAAACGGGTTAGTCCGAGAAAACTTAAACATTTTTCAACTAAAAGGTACCTAGGTAGGTACAGGAATGGTAAATTATTTAATAATATTGGTAGGTACCAACTCCAGTAACAATATTTTTTAATTAATAATAATGTTTTATAATTCTTTGATATCAAAAAAAAAATATATTCCCACTTACTGAACAATAATGAAATACTAATAGCATGAGGACGACACGATTCATAACTGCGTTCATTTAAACCAATATGACTGATACAGCAAATAATACAGTGAACATCAGATTGTGTCGAATAGAAATACCTGTTTCACACTAATAAACCCAATTATTATCGTAAGATTATCATTCCTCGTCCATTCTCAAAACAGATTTGAAGATACCTCGATGAAACGCTCCGACTTGGGTAGTTTGGATGCTTCAAAGCGGCAGTCTGGTAATTAAGTACCGAGATAACTACCAGCTACAAAAAATAAAAACCTATTAACTCCCACTAGGTTATACAATTTAATTTCTGCATTCAAATAAGATGCCGCAAAGGACAATGTTCCATAAAATTTCCATTGGTTCAAGACTCTGCACATTAGTACACAACGGTTTATTGTTTTTCATTAGAGCTCTGAATGGTCTCATCCGATTTTAAAAGCACCGCTACCCGAGAGTTGTGGGTGAAATTTATTTCTACGTAAACTAGAAATCTAAATATCCCGATTCGAATAGAGAGAAAAAAATTGATCGAATGATCCTTGAATGGGGCATTCTAGCGAGAGCACTGTGTGCAAGAAACCAAACAAAACCAACAGAATGACGAACCTTCCAAAGATGGCCGCTAGGTGCTCCACTAGAATTTCACAATCGAACCTCATTAAGCTCTTCAGTGCTCTAAAGCTGGGTTCTCATAGATGCGTAATGCGCAAGAAGAGAAGTGGGGGTGTTCCGTAATTCAGAAAGTGCGTAAAAGCATTCACATGGCTGATTGAGTAAAAAGTCGACATCCGCAAAGATCAGTCCATCCCCATCAATGGGGTGTTGGTGATCAGAAAAATAGTTTATTGTCATTTTTAATCTAACCTACACCTCATTCTGAGAATTTTGACACCTACTGCGACCTTCTAGCGTTAGAAGACCTTCTTCTATGATTTTTCAAAGTTTGAATGTTTATTACGTCATAGAGGGCTTGGGGGGGTCCCAACCAGGCAGGAGGGGCATGACGTTATAAACATTCGAAACTTTGAAAAATCATAGAAAAAGAGAATGGCTGGTATCAAAATTCTCAAGATGAAGTCTAGTTTCGATTAAAAATTAAAAAAAAAAAAAATCATGCGCACCCCCCATTGGCTCCAGCCAATAGCATCCATTTACGCACTACACATTACAGACACTACGCACCCATGTGAACCCAGCTTTAGTGGTCAATTATACCCTATTTTAAATTAATGAAATATTTTCTTCATCGATTCCAAAGGTTCATTAGGTATTGAAAAAAATAAACCTCAACGAACATAGATTATGGAGATATTTGTGTTATGTTACCTAAATATTAAAACAGGGCATCTCACAATGAGAATTAAAGGTAGGGCGTAGGAACCTTCTAATCTATAAATTCTGTAAGTAGGATGTTTATGTTAATACATAATGGCTTATTGATAGTTTTTTAAATACCTAGAAACCTTCAGGAAAAATTCAAATAAATGAAAAACCTCTTCTGAAGAGGGAAATATGTAAATGACTTGCCAAGAAAAATAAATGGATGAATAAAATGTTTAGGAACCCAGGCTCATTCAACCCAATTTTAGGGATATGGGAACATGAAGGTGGGATGAAAGGAAGTAAAACGAGCACCAGTTAGATATGAATGAGCAAAACGGGGGTGACCTACACCACAGAGTACGCCTGCCAAGATGCCCAGACCACACCCCGCGCCATGACAAGGTTGTAGCAATGAGGAATCTCACCATGTCAGAATTTCCTGTTTTTGACCCCAAAATCGGATTCAGCACCTCGGAAAACCTCCTATAACAAACTTTCAGCCCGTACTTCCTAATTTAGGAATAAACAAAACAGTGTAGAAAATATGAATGTTTAAAAAAAAATGTTCAATTTCTCCCTTGCGAGGGAAAAACATTAAATCATGTTTAATGTTTTTCCCTCGCAAGGGAGAAATTAGATTGCCGATCACTCAGCTGATCAGTTACCACTCAGGCGCCTTCAGCATTCTCCATTGACCCTGCTTCTCAAATTTCAGCTTCCTGCGTTCAACAGGAGAGAAAATGGCCTTGGAGCTCACTCAGCTGATCAGTGACCATCTTGGTACAACTAGACCCCAAATGGAGCCGATATAACGTGGTAACTAAGAAATCGGTCCGTGGTAACTAAGAAAAAAAAACGTTGCAGATTTGCGTGTCGGAATTCACAGAATGACCCCCAGCCCTAAAACATTAAACATGTTAAAAACTCGAGAGGATGACGTCAACCAGCAATAGTTCATAATTCATGTAGGGCCGCTTGTAGCACTGAGATCGCGAAATCTCACTTCGTTTAGTCCTCAGAGGCAACATTTCACAAAACCGGTAAAGATTGAAGTCGAAAAAGAGGAGAAAATGAGGTTTCCCTAGTTTTTGTTTGATAACGTTCCTCTTAGGTAACACGATTTCGTCGTTCCATCGGGCATCAAGGGGAGGGGATGGCGATCTGAATAGCCAATCAGCGATCGTTTCCGCTTCATGTTGAAAAAGTCCGTTTTCCCGGTAATTTTTTGAAATCATAAATTTTGAATGTCTCCCAAAAATAACAGGAGACTTATTTTCCAAAATCAACCTGATTTCCATCTATCTCACACCATTAACTATTCAGGAAAAATGTGATCAGAATTCGATGAAATTCCTCATTATTTTGATGCTGTTGGGAGCCACTCCTTTTAGCTCTGACATCGTTTGTCGAAAATCATCTCCATCATACTTTTTTATCTTAGCCCGCAGGGTTTGCTCTGTCCCTAAGATGCCATTGACACTTGGATATTCAGGATTATGTGGGGTTTGACGGCAAATATGTCCAGCTTCTTACACTGGTCACTTGGAATGTGATAAGAACAACATTTCCCTCCCAACATACCTACCAGCCACTAAATGACAAGGCACTTGCTGTCTACTTTATGACCGCACTATGACGTAGGATGCGGCCCCCTAAGTCTGTACACACTGCTGTACTTCCGATGGTAAAGATGTTCATTTACACTCAGACAGCCTCATCTGTCGTCCCACCACTATCAACCTTACCAGCTAGCTGCAATATCGGAAACCATCTGATTTCGAGGTGCATGACCATCCACCGTTTTCTTGTAAATATAAACTAGCTCATGAAATTCACTCTGACGACACTAGACGGCTAGAACGGTCCAAACTTGAGACTAGGGATGTCCCCAAAGTATCGATAGGTACTTAGAAGTATCGATACTTTTTGTAAAAAGTATCGATACATATCGATACTTTAAAAAAAATATATCGTAGTATCGATACTTTTTTTCCAGTATCGGAGGCGATACTTCTTTTTCTCTCACATTTTATCTGTTTCAACACCTACGACATGAAGGTGCCTACTTGACAGTACCTCTTTCTCTACTTAGATTGTTGGGAGACCAACAACTTCAACAAATTAAACAAAGAGGATGTATCACCACCTCCAGCTCTCTATGATAATCTGCTGTCCTCCATCATCTAGGGAGGACCACCAAAATGTTAACCCAACCAAGTGCAATACAAAAACCAGTGCCTAAAAAAAAAAAAAAATTAAATAAAAAATGAGTGATTTATTATTTTGTTCATTTTATATGAATTATTATCCTCGCAATGGAGAGATGTCACACTGATGGAGAGAAACATAAAATACATTTTCATTCATCTTTTTGAAAGTATCGATACCTACTTCAAAACATCGATATTTTTGAAAGTATCGTATCGATACTTTTTGATACTGTCTAAATGTATCGATACTTTTGAAGTATCGGACATCCCTACTTGAGACTGTCTATTACCGGCTCCATTAACTCATTCCATTTGTCTAAATTTTGATCTGTACCTATTTCAACATGATACCCATGAAGGTACCCAACTATTTAGGTGAACAGGTGCTTATTTTCTTTCTTCGACCTTATTTGTAACAATTAATAAGACAATTGAAATTCCCTCGAGTGAACAAAACGACACCAGCAGCCCCAAGATTGCACTTCGCAGCAAAACCTCGTCTGCTCAAACAAAAGCATTTAATTGATAAGACCATCTCACCCAGTTCAGAGTAAAATTACGTAAAACGTGGAAAAAAACTAGAATTCTCAAGTTACAATTTTGTATACCCTAATTCAACTGATTAAAAGTTGAGTAAAAAAAAAAGAATTATGAGTAAGTTACCGCATACCCACAGATATCTTCAGATTCTGACGTTTTCAACGGTGAAGTTAATTTCTGTACTGCACTGGAGAGAAAGGTTACTCTGGAATAATAAAAGTAGGGTTTGGGTGTGATTTTCTTTGAGGAATCGAATGTCATGAGAGTTTTCTCCAGTGACTCATGATCTAGACTTGGAAAGTTTTTGAGTGATATAAATAAGAAGACACCGGCTAGGCATCTACATAGTTGATAAAAAACAGTCTTTATTCACTTATTAACATAAATTTACAAATTAAAGTTATCTACCTATCTTGGTAGGTAAGAGAATATAGTGAGGTGAAAAGAGACAAATTAGGTAGAAAGATGCCAGGTACCTACCTAATTATTTGGAAAGGAAATTACCTTATTGTAAAACCAACATGTACAAAGATACATCAACGTATGCACGTAGGTACCTAATAATAAATCGTTTTTCCATCGTTCTGCCTCCTATTTTTACTTGGTGAACAAAACTGTCAATACTTATCATTGCAAATATTGACCTATTTTGATGAAATCATCTTAGTTTATCTACTACCTGAATCGGGAGAATCGTGGGGAAAACTCTCCAGATAAAGGCTTATCTAAATTACGAGTAGTTACGTTTTCAAGGTATTTTGACGAGAAAAACGAAATACTTTAAGCTCAAAAGGAATTGTGCAGAAATTGATACACACACAACTCGAACATGTCAGAAATAAAAAACTTTACAGAATAAATCATTTCAATTCAAATACGTTCTCAATTCATTCAGCATAAAATAAAATCTTTATCATTTTGCAATACCAAGGTTTTAGTTCTGCTACAAAAATTCATTACAATCAACAAACCACTTTGAACCTTGATTGAACAATAAATATTACTTTATATCACAGCCATAAATCACATCCAGAAGGATCAAATTGGATAGGTACCTATCATTCATAGGCTCCTAATTCACTAGGTTTCAACAAAATTGACACAAATAATTTTACGTCGACAATTTTATCAGTTTTATCAATTTTATCGTTTTCAGTTTATCAATTTTATCGTTCAGGTACACATTATTATGTTACAATACTCAGAAAGTGATGTACAAAGAACAACCTAATGTTTTCAGGTTGACGGATAAGGAGTTAGGGTGGGGGCAGATAAGGTAGGTTGCCATTGGTCAACGAGTTACAACCATTCAAGTCGTACTACCCATTCAGAAAATGTGAAGCCAATCGTTTAGAGGTTGGTTTTCCACCACACATTTTCAGATCCGCTGACCCCTACCACTAAGTCTAACAAGAAATTCATAAGGTCTAATTAATCAGTCGAAAAAACTCATGAAATACCCTTTGTTGTTTAATTATTTATCACTTAACTGATAACTACCAATATACATTCATACAGTCTGGAGGGTATTCAATAATTAAGAAAGTAAAAAGATGGGCTATTATGAAAGAATATGAACATCAGTAATAAAAGGTACGCTTGATTTGAGCAAACTAAGCTTTCCATCGAGTCTTGTAGGTACAATTTACTCAGAAAGTAACTAAGACACAGCATTTCCAGACATTTTTTTCAGCTTTGGAAGATTTGCCTAATTTAACTTGGAAGTTTATAGCCAAAACACCTAAGGAATCACTAGATGCAGTTAAAATATTATTTTTTTTTATCTATTCGACAATTGTTTGCATAAATAAGAATATCATTGTCAGTACGAATAGATAAGAAAAAGATCAAGTTCAAATAAATAAAACGCCGTTTTTCGTAATTCGACACCGAGAGTCCAGTAACACATTTTTATCGAAACATTTGATTTTTTTTCTTTGAATCATAACTGAATTTGCCACCACCCACTTGAATTTCACTCCAGAGTCGACGTTGAGGCGCTCCATGAGTCGTTGATTCAGCCACTCTGTTGCAAAGGTCACAGATGTGAAAGTTTTGAAGCAGGTTGGATCAAAAGGGTCAATCAGCCTGAGGGCTGACGAGCCGAATTCTTGCAGAGCGATGTACCCAATTCCAGGCGTCATGCAAGTGAGGGCAAATGCTGGAGGAGGACCATCAATAAAAGCCACATTCTGAGTTGAAGGGCAAGACTGAACAGGAACATTTTGATTTGAAGGAGAAGACTGGGCAGGAATATTTTTAGCCTGTTCTTCCCGTATCAGGCGGTGTTTTGGAGACGCCTTGTTACTGACACCTGCCTTTCGAACTGAAGGACAATTCTGCACAGGGATTTTTGGTTGTTTTTGAAAAGTCAGAGCGAATGCTGAAGGTGGAACATTTTTGGTATACTCTTCCCGTATCAGGCGGTATTTTGGAGACACCTTGTTACTGTCATCTGCCTTTCGAATTGAAGGATAATTTTGTACAGTGATTTTTGGTTGATTTTGACAAGTCAGAGCAGATGGTGATGGTGGAACAATCTTAGTCACCTTTTGAGTTAAAAGAGAAGACTGAACAGGAATATTCTTAGCGCGCTCTTCCCGTATCAGGCAGTGTTTTGGAGATACCTTGTTACTGTCAGCTACCTTTCGAATTGAAGGATAATTTTGTACAGTGATTTTCGGTTGATTTTGACAAGACAGAGCAGATGCTGACGGTGGAACATTCTTGGAGTGCTCTTCCTGTATGAAATGTCGTTTTGGAGTCACTCTGTTACCATCATTTCCCACCAAGTTACCATTCCTTCTTGTCAACTGCTGTAAATCCAACGAATTGCCCCGAAACTTCTTTTTCTTGAACATAGGTTTAGACCTGTGCACCATTTGTGCAAACTCTTTGGGAACATATGGTGAGTACTGAAGATTATTATTAGTTGGGGCCAAAACAATACAATCGAGAGTGCTGATTTCCTTACAATTCGGTAATGACTTTTTTTGGCGATTATGTTTGGGTGGAATAACACACTTTTCTTGTACGACGTCAGAATTTGCCCTCGCGCGCTTGATTTCGTCCTTTTTGAATTCAGATGAAGAGCTTTTGCGTTTCTGAGAGTTTCCAATCGAATCTGTTGAGTGTCGTCGAGGCTTCAGAAATTTGAAACAAATACAACCAAATATACAATTCTTATTATCACATCTCTTTTTGATAAATTTCCTCTTTATGCTATAACATATACAACCCATCGTACAATACGTTTTCCCACACATTGGCTCTATTTGGTATTTTTGCTTAGAGAAGCTGTCCTTATAATGATCCATTCGCACCGGAATTTTACTTATCTCCTCCTGACGACACACAAAGTCGACTAAATCTCCCAGTACTCCTTCAATTTCTCCATTCACCTTCTCCTTCTTCATGAAAGTTGGATCGCTGAGAATGCCTGATGGTATTAGGTTTGAATCGTGTTTGTGTAGAGAATTGGAGTTCAGAACAGTCTTATTCAACTTAGAACACCCCTTTGAGATGTCACTTTCATGAGTATTGTCATCATCACTGTCGAGGCAAATTATAGTTGGTGAAGTACAGGAAGACGTGAAGTTCGGATCAGTTATGATATTGCAAGGGATATCAGAACATCTCATAGTTTCATTCGACTGAACGTTACTCTGTTCATTTTTCATCGATTTTGGAGCTCTAAGATAAGTCATTGACTCAGATTTCCAATGTGATTCGGTATGTCCCTCGCTACCAAAGTTTTGAGTGGGAGGTTGATTATTGCTATTAACGTTGCTTATTACTGCTACGACATCCCCAGTAACAGCGTTCACGTCGAAGTAGAAGTATTCATTTTTATCAGTTGATGTCCCCAAGGAAGAGCTCAACTCGCTCTTGATTCCTTGAGATGAATCACTTTTTACAACTATCACGTTGAAATCCTCTTTCAACACCCCACCATTATCTTCTTTGAGCTTGAATTCCTCATGTGTCACACGCATCGGAATACTACCTTTACCTTCTTCACTACAAAAGTCCTCTACGCAAACAACATCTTTATTTGCAATTGCTTTCTTGGTTAGAGTTGGACTGTGTATTGGTGTACACTTATCAAATGTTTTGGGTCGAGGAACTGAATCAATACCTTCTTTCTTATTCGACTTGGAAGGACTCTTTGTCCTGGTTTTTCCAAGAGTGGAGTCATCATCACCGGCATCGAGGAAAATCATAGTAGGAGAGGCATTGAAGGAAATGGTGTTCAAATTTGTTCTACAAGACACCTTTGGCTCAGATTGGCACTGAGAGTTCAAACGAGAAACAACGTTTTCCTTACTACTGAAACTCACTGTTGGATTTTGATCATTTTTGCTTCTTACTTCAACCTCGATGACATCATAGGTAAGATCGTTCACATTATAGTGGATGAAGTCATCTCCATGAGTAGATGAAGTCAAGCAAGAAGTGAACTCACTCTTGCTTATTTTTGAGAGATCACTACTCAAACTGGCATCGAACTTGTTAGAATCCTCCTTAGACGCCATATTACCATCAGCAACATAATTTACTGTTTCTTGTTGAGAGTTTTTCTTATTAGCGAAACCAATCACAGAATCACGAGTCTTAGCGTCAGGCTCCTCAAAGTTGGTGTCATCATCACTATCAAGGGAAATTATTTCATGTACAGTCGGCGTAGTATTAAGAGAATTTATATTTATATTACTCGGATCTTCACTAGAAACTTTCAATTTCAAACTTGCGGCTGACAAAGAGCATTTTTTTACCTGAGCCCCAGCATAACTTATTTCCTGGTTTTGTATTGTGGGTTTAGGTATTGAATCCTTGAGAGTCTGATTTGTTTGATTCGACTCAATATCACGAGGAGTCCTACTATTGATTTCAGGAGGACAAACGAGGATTGTGTCTTTGCCATAAACGACATCATCCAATGCAGGAGATGCAGAACGTGGTTTCAGATTTGAGCTGCTTTCACTGAAAAACACTGTACAGCCTGATACATTATTGAAAACTGTCTCTTTTTTTCGAGTGGCGACATAATTGTGATCAAGAGCCAAACTACGACACTCTGTTATAATCAAATTTGAGCATTCATATGAATTTGAAAAATGTTTTTCAGCATCATCGGCCAAAGTGTTAGCAGTTACTTGATTATTGCAGTTGATATCAACATTCTTGGTGGAATAACCAAGGACGTTATAGAAAGTGTCGCCTCCTTCTGGGTTCTTCTTATCGAATAAGTCATCACCAGTAGTGGAATATCCACTCTCCAGTTCAGAATTGGAAACCTTGAGAGCTTCAGGATCCTCATCATTATGAATGGTAACATTATTCTTGGTGCATCCACTCTCTAGTTCAGTACTGGAAAACTTGTGAGCTTCAGGATCCTCATCAATGTGAATGGTAACATTATTCTCAGTGCATCCAATCTTCGTATCAGAGGTAGTAATTTCAGCGTCTTCTTCAAGATTCATCACACTATAGTCGTCATCCCCAGTCTTGCAACACCCATTCTTGAGGTTGCTGTTCACAGCTAAAGAATCATCACTGTAGACAATAATATCGCTCTCAGAACAATCAAACTTTGGTTTGGTGGTAGTAACTGTACTTGTTTTGTCTTCCTCATTTGAGGAACATCTCAGATTGAAGCTCCTGGTAGAAGTATTGGCAGAATCTTCTCTAAAACCCTCATTATTCAACTTAGGTGCAGACGTATTGACCTCATCTTCATCACTGTCCAAACTTATAATATACACCTATTATAATATACACCTACTACAAATGACTTAAGAATTGCAAAATACTGAACAACATGTACCTTCAGTCTTGGAATGAGCTAGCCAGTTAGATGAACCAGAGGAAGCGTCCCATCAACAGTGACTCCTATCAAATTATTACAGCCATTGACAAGCTGAAAATGACAAAACAAAGTAATCAACGCGGGGAGAATAATTAACTTGCAAAATTTACCAAAGAAAGCAACTTTAAAGAATACCTCGTGAGTAGGTAATAGATGCATATTCCCTAAACACTAGAAAAAACTGTAGGGATTTTTTCCAGGTAAGGGGAAAAATTTCCTTTTTTCTTCCCCCAGATCCGCAGTTTCACGAAAGGGAAAATTTCCCACTAAATGGGAATATTGGTAACAAGGTAGGTAGATAATGTAACAACAGTTATACCTGAGGACGAGGAGACCACGACAGATACAATAGATCGGCAAGGAACCAAAATTATTTAATCATCCTCATATACCTACCTACCCCGAAACGCAAAATGCATTTTCCTGATTTTAACTTGAATTGGGTGTAAGCTATGCGACGGTAACATTAGCCTAGGCCTAATCTCGGAAAGGCTAGAACTGTTTTACAAAGCTTACCTCCGTACTACTTTATTTTCCATCAAAAATGAGCAAATTACCTACTGAGAAACGAAGTGAGTTAAAAATGTGGCCTAAAGATAAAAAGTTTAACAACGAAGATAAGACCAAAAGATAAACTCTTACCGACAGCTGAAGAGACCTCTGCCTGCAATTTATAGAGTGAGCTAACATTTCACGGAATAGAAAAAAAAACCTTGAAACTCCATTTTCATTTAACAATGAAATAACACTAATGAGGATCACAAAACACTATTCTATCCCTTTCTGAAACGAAATGAATATTTTTTGTACTGGGAGTAAACAACAACACTAATAAGCGACGCACACGAAGTGTACAGGGAAGGAATGCCAGATGCCCGCGAGAAACTGGGAGGTACCGGGCAGGTTATCCGGCTGCCCAAGCGATGTCAGTCACCGACTACACAAAACCTATTCTTCCCAGAAACATTTTGGCGCGTCTCGTTGCTCCTCACCAACAATTATTAAGGTCCATACTAGAAGGTAGGTACCTACCTAATTCTGTAAAAATAGATTTCACCAATAGTAACCTATCTTCAAAAAAATGCGTGCGGCCTGAATTTTATTTTTTTATTGTCATGATTCTTACCACATAGATTTTATGTTATACAAATCCCAAAATTCACTGAAAAATGGTTTAAAATCCAAAATATTAATTTGTACACAGAGTGTACATTAATGTGTCAAATGAATGGATTAATCATACAACTAATTTCCTACAAAAAGTTCTTCTTACTGTTATTTGAACCCCTTGTTTTCGTCAGTATTTTAATTTCAACTATGTTTCCAGGTTTTCGACCTTAAATCACTAAAAATACCAAAACTACCTTAACTTACCGTGTAATGTGAAAATAAGGGTACCGTTGGAAAGAACGGTAAATTTCTCATTTCCTATTGCAAAACAAAAATATTCTGATGCGTGAAAAAAGGGCTGTAAGTGAAATTTTTGTTAACTTTCTAAAACGTTATTCTTTTCAACCCGTTTTTTAATTCTCATATTTTCAACAGTATTATTGAACAATTTTTTACAATCGAATTTAGGGAAGAAGTTTGCGTTTGAACGCGGGAAAACGTGAATTATTTCAACGAAATCATCGTCCTGGCTTGAGGGAGATGGTAGGTGGCGCCCCCTCCGTCCAACCCGGAACGATAATTTTGTTGAAAAAAGTAAGTTTTCCCGCGTTCAATCACAATATTTTCCCCTGAATTTGATTGTATACCTAATTTTTGATTTGATCATGTAAGTTGAAAAGCTGAGATTTTTAGGATGTTTTTCTTGTAGAATTCCTCTCAAAAACACTAAGGTGGGTCAAACAATTTTTTAGAACTTTTCAAACCTTAACTTAGTTTTACATGGTAAATTAAGGTAGTTATGGTAATAGGGTGTGTTCCTGGGTAGGAAAAACTGTTTATTTTTATTTTTAATCTAAGGTAGACCTCATTCTGAGAATTATGGTACTAACCGCGACCTTCTAGCGTGTGTAAATCTTTTCCTATGAATTTTTAAAGTTTCGACCGTTCATGACGTCACAGTGGGCTGGGGGGTCCCGCCCAGGTAAGTGGGGCGCATGACGTCATAAACGGTCGAAACTTTGAGAAATCATAGAAACAGATCTACTCACGCTAGAAGGTCGCGGTTGGTGCCAAAATTCTCAGGATGTAGTCTACTTTCGAATAAAAATCTTTAAAAAATCAAGGCCCCATTATAATGATAATATAAGGTCAAAAATACGAAAGAAAATCTTAAAAATTGATGTATTGAAATTTGTTATAGAATCGATCCCTTGATGGTTGGACAATTTGACATATTTATGAAGAGTTCAGCCTGTTTACATTGCATAACTGTCGAGTAGTTGCCTACCTAACAAAATAATACTACTGGTGAACCATCAAAGAAAATAATTACTCAATGCCTATATATTTTATGTACACCTAGGTAATGATCAAAATTCAATGTATCTATCCAAAGAGACTGGAATACCTATTCTTATACGTGGTACACGAAGTTTGTTCTGTAAATTTTGACCTTAATTCAAGAGGTACGTAGGTACTTTATCTACTCTTACCTTGTTGCCATCAGACGAACTCCTTCCTATATTCAGGATAGGACTTGAAATGTTTGAAAAAAAATATTGAATTGAATCCTTCCTGACGAGAGCCCCAGTAAGTAGGTTACAATAAATAAAATGCCTGTTTGGTTAATTTGGAATCATCTAAAACTATAATGCTTTCCTTTTCTCCAAAATGATAATCCGTGTCTCAAATTAGTGCATACCTATTAGATAAGGCCTATTGATGTAGGAACTATAGGTACCTATCGCTCTCTATTTAAATACTTCGGTAGTTACTCAACAGAAAATCATTTATTGATTTTTTCAATTTTTTGTTCAACTACGTACTGCCTAATTTTTATTGATCTCGAATCGGTAGTTACTAACCTTTTGTTTCAAAATACCTGTAAAAAAATGCAGCCCATGACCAAACTCTAAATTAAAGGTGAGAAATAAATATGGCAAACCTTAGCAAAGCGTCTTCACTGCTCCTGAAAGTGGGAAAGCTTTTTGAGTAAATTAAACATTCATCACTGTTATCAGAATCAGCCACTTTTCTTAGAGAGCAATGAGCAGCAGATAGCCTACCTAGTTTCATCTTCAAACGGCACTCGAAATTAAATTCCGACAAACTTATGGGAGATGGGGGATTATTGAAACTACAGTATCGGTTTCGTAATTTTATTGTACACGTCCATTTTTCGAGTTAATGCGAGTTATGAAAGTCAGATGAACTATAATACATTTGGGACCATAAGGAATGTGAACAGGCTAACAATGGACACACTCCTGGACAAGTCAGTGAATAAAATGATTGCGAGTTAACACATGAAAATTGTGTTGTAACTAGCTAAAAATAAAATTTAAAATACATAAAAATAGTTATTGACTTGAATGCAAGTCTTTTCACAGACGAAACGATACATATTTAACGCACACATGAAATTAAATTAATTTCGACCTCTTCTAGCGAACAGGGGTTGATCGGTCACTAGCTCTACCTCTCTTTTTGGCAGGAGTTTTCTTGTCGTCTTCAATTTTCTTCTTTTCTGACGTTTTGGGTTCTGGTTTTTTACTGAATTTCGAAACAGGAGTTTTGGGGTTTTCTGCTGACGAGCTTCTTGAGCTCTTTTTGCCTCCCAAGGACTCTCTTTCCTTCGATATGGACGTGACCTCTGGGAAATCTTGTTCAGGCAGAGCGAAATCCAGCTCATGGTTGAAGATGAGGTTCTCGTCGACGATCCCATTAGCAGCCTCGAAGTCGTAGAAAGTAGAAAGACGGTTCTCAACGGACTCGAGAGACACGTTCTTCCCCATTGTGTGAATGAAACGGTTCCACACAGCCATCATGCAAAAGGGATAGTTGATACCAACAGGGCGCAGCCCTGCCAGAGCATTGAGCAGCATCACATCCGCATAGTGATTCCATTCTATATCGTCGTATTCTTCACCAGTTTGGCTCATCTTGGACTATCGAACCTGTAAATAATATACATTCCGTTCATTCTTAATACTTATTTATTCTGTAGTAAAAAATATTTTGCTTTCGAATCTACCAAGGTAGCAGAAACATTGTTTTAACTTTTCAAGGTTAAAAAAAAATCTCCAAAATCAAAATTTCCACTCGCCTTTTACATTATAGACCTTCCCAAACAATATTGTTGTCATGTATGTCTGTCATACAGGTCTGTGTGTCTCAAATCCTAGTAACGGGCAAAACTATACGAAATTATTGTTTGATTTCGATTAAATTTTCAGGAATTGTGCGGGTTGTTGATGGTTGTTATGTCAGCATGTTGTCGAGTGAAGGCGAAGGCCTTCTTGATGGCTAGTTGGTTTCTACTGGACCCTACTCAACAAGGATGCAGGATGGAGATGCACTTTCTGCCTGGCGCCTTTCCGCCTACCATTTGCAGGAGTGCATGAGGATTTAGCTCAGCCACGTTCCTCGGTGCGATAGCCGCAGACCGGAAGGAGGCGGTACATTTACCTAGTTGGGGAAGACAACACCTAGGTAAGATGGGAGCAGAGGCCAGCGCAATGAGTTACTGGTACCTCCGAGGAACTTGGGCTTCCAAGATGTGACGGAGGAGAGCGAGAAATGATCAAGTCGAATTGTTGCAGTAGAATGCATGAAGGTGAAGCCCTGAGTCCCCCCTTTTATATGACTTTAACCCACCCAGCGCCGCACTAAAAACTGTGCGTTTCCCCGAGGACCGGAAGGAAGATACGCAAACAGGCGCCAGGTAGGCAATCCACGCACAAACCAAGTTTTCTGTTCAAAACCTTGAACGACACTGAACCGATGGAAACAGCGGACCGGAGTAGAAACGAAGGTTCTCCCCCCCTACTGGACGAAAAAAGGGAGGGCCTTTCGTCACAGAGCCAGGGACTCTTAAGAATCCCTCGGTCAGCGGCGTAAGTCAGGTGGACCTCTTATGAATCCCCTCGGTGCTGGGTGGGTAAAGGGAGAGTGGAGGAGGGTGACGTCAGATGACGTGTTTTACCCCTGTACCTCACTCTACCGACCTGGTGCAATTAGTCACTCAGTGGTTCCCCTTGTGTCCTTTATTGGAGAACTAACATGTACGAGTAAATGGGACATTACAATGGTCTTCAAGGTTTAGTGGTGACCTACAACGGTTTTAATTTAGTAATTTATATATCTGACTCCAATATGCAAAATGGCCAGAAATATTTGTGAGAGAAAATATATTTTTGTAACGCAATTTGAAAATTAGAACTGACAACTTTTTTGGGTCTTGAAACTTGAATGACTGACCCTTGAATGGCAACGAAATTTCTTGAATTCAAAAACAGTAATAAAAAATCCAACAGGCGTAAACACACAAAAATTAACTGTAGTAACCGCTACAGAAGAAAAACAGCCCTCGAATAGATACGAGCATATAAAACGTAAAAACCCAGGAACAGCCATAACTTCTACATTTTCCATCCAAATTCGATAAATTTGTTCAGGGATTATGGTGGTTGGCGTGTAGATGGTCCCCTATGAGGCTATTGCAAGGTCCTTAGAAATAGATGTTTTGAGATGATTATCTACTATGCATCAGATCCAGATCAGGTCCATGCAATCCAACTGTGTGCTGAAGAAATGCTGAACAAATATCACAACAAAGCCAAAGTGTATATCTTGTCAGACAGTCAGGCTGCTTCGAAGGCCATTGCTTCATACACTATAAGTTCGAAGTTGGTCTGGGAATGCCTGAATACCCTCGAATCAGTGGCCCAGAAAAATCGGGTCATCCTTCTCTGGATTCCCGGACATGAAAGTCATAAGGGTAATGAAACTGCTGATCGTCTTGCCAAAAGAGGATCAGAGTCCCTGCCAATAGGGCCGGAACCGATCCTGGGAACCACCAAAAGCTTTTACATAACGTGGCTAACAACTGGGAAAGGAATGAGCGAGTAAGATACTGGCAGAACCTCCCAGGTCTGGTTTGTGATGTTCTCAAAGAGACGGGCTGACGAACTCATCGCTATGCCTAAAAAGGACGTCAGAATACTTGTGGGTCTGTTAACAGGCCACTGCCCACTTCGACATCACCTAAAGAAGATAGGCAAACGAACAACGGACATCTGCCGCTTCTGCTATATGGAAACGGAGGACGCCGAACATATGATATGCGACTGTGAAGCATTGGGTCGAGCTAGATTCACAACATTCGGAAGTGATGTCCTAGCCCCTGACACCATCTCTAAGGTGACCTACACCGACCTTCTCCACTTCGCTAAAAAGTGAGGAGAAGGGGTGTTTAGTAAACCCTTTTTTGTAGGCTAATATAGCCTGGAGGCACTCCACAATAGACCTCATTAGGTCGCAGTGGAAGGAGTTTGTGAATCAACTCACTAAAGACCTCCTACTTAAAGAGAAAAAAATGCATCAGATCATCTATACAATCAGGTTATTACGAGAAAACTATGTGTCACACCCACTTGGCAGACTTTTCTTTACAACGAAACGACCTAAAAGCCGCTAATCATGGAGTACACCGAGGGCCTTACAGTTTGTATTGATTGGGATGGTTTTGCACCAGTGTTTCTAACGGACGACCAAAGATTAATAAAAAACACGCACTTGAAAAAACAAAAATAATTTTTGTGATAATTTATCCCAACCCTCGTTTTGTCTAACATATCAAACAACGATGTAATGAACAATCGAAATTTCATTAGGAAAATCATACCCTCTACGATTTTTTTCCAGTATGATACAGACTACCCTATGAAATATTGTGATAAACATCGGTTAAGAATCAACACAGTCCACCTCATTTTTGCCAAACTCACTTTTATCAGAGAATGAGAAAGGTGGTTATGGTCTTTTCAAGTTATGAGATCGGTGGTTTTCGATATTCGTGATATGCTCGCTACCTGTTGACCAGCTACTAGAACTAAGCGTATTGGATCCTTTGTGTAAATAAGATTCAAACGATGTGCATACCTAACTCAATTTGGCCAAAATCTGATATGGGTGGTATTGATTTCTATTAGTTTGCTAGCAAATCAGCCATGATAACATTGACAAACCTAATATTATTTTGACCTGAATTTGTTCCATGGAACAAAGAACTCCATGATCATCTGGCATGTTGCTATCTGCAAATCACTACACAAACACCTTGAAGCGTTTACACTCGAAGTAACATCATAAGATAGGTGTTGATAGAATATCTATCAAGATAGTTACCACAATATTCCGAAAAAATTCCGTAAAATCGTTAATGCCAAATTGGAGCAACGAGTCCCCTGAGTTATGCGCACCAGACAAGGGGGGTTTCAACATTGAAAAATCGTTAGAATTGTTACTACTTACTCATTCAAGTCTCCAAATTTGGGGGTTACATTACCCTGAATTATGCGCACCAGATAAGAGGTGGGAAGGGAGGTTGAAGAGAGAAGGGGGAAAATTTCAAAATTAAAAAATCGTTAAGGTTTACCACACAAACTTTGCATCTGTGTGGCGCCCCTAGGTGGCGGACTCGCGAACTATATCGATCGAGTCAATATTCCATTGTGAAACCTAGACACAGAAATTGGAGCCGTGAGAAATTTGGTATTCGTGTAGTGCCACGGAATTTCAATTTCGGAAATGCTCGAACATCAATCTGCAGTAGGATGGGAATCAAGTCACTAGGGAGAAATTCGGGAAAAATTATTGTACGCGAGGGAAATTGCTTGATGATTAGAGATAAGTAGTTCTATGTTCTCCAGAAGAATGCGCCAAAGGGATGCAAAGTTTCTGTGGTAAATCTATAACTACTCATCCAAAATTCACCAAATTTGTGTTTTATTCAAACCCTGAGTTCACCGCAACAGATGGAGGTAGAGGGAGAGGCTGGAGAGAGGCAATGTCCTAAATTCAACATCTTAACGTAAAAAATCGGTAAAACCCCTATTCGCATAACTCAGGGTAATGTAAACCTCAAATTTGGTGGATTTTTGATGTAAAAAAGGGTATTTGATATGTAATAACGACTGCCGAATTACTTTAGGATGTTGAATTTAGGAAATTTTCCCCCTCCTCTCTACTCCTATCTGGCGCACTTAACTCAGGGGCGTACGTTGCTCAAATTTGGTTAAGTATTGATGATTTTACGTCAATTTTTCTGAATATTGCTGTTTTGTCCGGTAGGAGTCTACATTACGCAATGCGAGCTTGGTACCATAAGTATTATTCAACCTCAGGATTTATCATCCCCTTACCAATCAATTTATTGAGTTTACTGTTTTAAGCAGTTCAGTGTAATTCAATTCAGTCGTTTTTTGATCCACTTGGATTCCTCAACAACTTGACGTGAAGGGGTTCCCCAAAGATTGTGACTGGAAAGCAAGGATGAGATCACCGAGACTTTTCGATTGCGATCAACTTGGAGAATGTTCATAAATATAGGTAAGTACCTATTTACATTACACAGGTACCTACATAAGTTATAGCGAACAAGATATCGCCTGCAACTTACCAGTTGAAAGTGAAGGCCCGCAAAAAGCCAAGTGCAGCAAGCGGCATGAATTAGTTCACTCCCATGCCTCACCTTGCCGTTATGAGTCAACAACCATCCGCTTAAAATATAGTAACTTTGAAGTAAATGCGATAAAATTCTTTATTCAACGTAAGGGCCAAGTAAAATTTACTGAAAGTTGAATGAAACACAATTGAAAAACAGAACTCGGACGCTAAATAAAATAACCTATGAGGGTTGGGTAACACTAGCAGCTTGAGTTTCTATCCAGTCTTGTAAAGGCGTTGTGTTTGTTCTCCCGCGCGATTTCAAACGTGGAGCCAGCGGAAACGGCAGGAAATCAACGTTCAAGAATCCTTTCTTTAGGTTTATTATTTTCAATAATGAACCTTTGAAAAAATTTCCCTCCGTCTACCGTATTTTCCTTAGTTCCTATGACCGATTTTGATGAAATTATAGGCTTCATTTATGGTCTGGTGGCATTTGGGGTCTAGTTGTGCCCCGAACCTTTTGGTTGATGTCAGTCACTTCTAAAGGTTGAAAAATAAGGGTTGCAATTTTGAATACGCCCTAGCTCAAAAACGTTTGATATAAAGGTATTGTTTTTTAATCAGTTTTGAATAGTATTGAATTTTTAGAAATTTTTGAGATCACGCGGAGCTTTGTAGGACCAACCGTTCGCTCCCTAAGAGAACGGTTGGGCTTACGATAAATCAGAAACACGAGTATGAATCGCAAAAGAGGACTAATCTCTGTAAAAATTTCAGCTGACAAAATACGACCGTTGTTCGTATCTTCGAGTTGTCTTCACTTATGAGTCCTTAGCAACCAGTAATCAATTTCCTAGAAGACTTTTCGCTCACCCACAACTCTTCATTTCTTCCAATCGAGTGTGAAGCGTTTATCAATTCATTCAAAGGTTAACATTCAATTGATTTTATCAAAGTGTAAATGGTATGAAACATGTTGTACGAAAATATCTAATGTTTCAAAATATTCAACGCATCAAAATATTCATAACAAAATAACCAACGTATAAAAGTTTCAAACGTACCAAAATATCCAGAGAACCAAAAGTCCAATGTAGGCATCAGAATTTCCAACAAATCCTCATTAATTTTGAACATTTCAAAATGTCAAACGTATCAAAATATCTAGCGAATGAACAAGTTAAAATATCAAAACGGATGAAAATATCTAAAAAAGTTCAACGTAGACATCAAAATTTCCAACGAATCCGGATTTTCAACATTTCAAATTGTTAAACGTATCAAAATATCTAGCGAATCAAAATGTTAATCGTATGAAAAAATCTAAAGAATCAAAAGTTCAACGTAGGCATCAAAATTCCCAACGAGTCCTCATTAATTGTCAACATTTCAAAATGTCAAACTTTTCAAAATATCCAGCGAATCAAAATGTCCAACGAATCCAAATTTTCAACATTTCAAAATATGAAACGTATCAAAATGTCCAACGAATCCAAATATTCAACATTTCAAAATGTCAAACGTATCAAAATGTCCAACGAATCCAAATATTCAACATTTCAAAATGTCAAACGTATCAAAATATCCAAAGAATCAAAAAGTCCAACGAATCCAAATTTTCAACATTTCTAATTGTTAAACGTATCAAAATATCTAGCGAATCAAAATGTTAAACGTATGAAACTACCTGAGAATCAAAAGTTCAACGTAGGCATCAAAATTTCCAACGAATCCTCATTAATTGTCAACATTTCAACATGTCAAATGTTTCAAAATATCCAGCGAATCAAAATGTCCAACGAATCCAAATTTTCAACATTTCAAAATGTCAAACGTATCAAAATATCCAACGAATCAAAAAGTCCAACGATTCCAAATTTTCAACATTTCTAATTGTTAAACGTATCAAAATATCTAGCGAATCAAAAAGTCCAACGAATCCAAATTTTCAACATTTCTAATTGTTAAACGTATCAAAATATCCAACGAATCCAAATATTCAACATTTCAAAATGTCAAACGTATCAAAATATCCAGCGATTCAAAATGTCCAACGAATCCAAATTTTCAACAGTTCAATATGTCAAACGTATCAAAATGTCCAACGAATCCAAATATTCAACATTTCAAAATGTCAAACGTATCAAAATATCCAACGAATCCAAATATTCAACATTTCAAAATGTCAAACGTATCAAAATATCCAACGAATCAAAAAGTCCAACGAATCCAAATTTTCAACATTTCAAAATGCCAAACGTATCAAAATATCCAACGTATCAAAATGTCTAATGAATCAAAAGTACAATGTAGGCATCAAAACTTGCAACGAATCCAAATTTTCAACATTTCAAAATATCAAACGTATCAAAATATCCAGCAATTCAAAATGCCCAACGAATCCAAATTTTCAACAGTTCGAAATGTCAAAAATATCAAAATGTCCAACGAATCCAGATTTTCAACATTTCAAAATGTCAAACGTATCAAAAAGTCCAACGAATCAAAAAGTCCAACGAATCCAAATTTTCAACATTTCAAAATGTCAAACGTATCAAAATATCCAACGAATCAAAAAGTCCAACGAATCCAAATTTTCAACATTTCTAATTGTTAAACGTATCAAAATATCTAGCGAATCAAAATGTTAAACGTATGAAACTACCTGAGAATCAAAAGTTCAACGTAGGCATCAAAATTTCCAACGAATCCTCATTAATTGTCAACATTTCAACATGTCAAACGTTTCAAAATATCCAGCGAATCAAAATGTCCAACGAATCCAAATTTTCAACATTTCAAAATATCCAGCGAATCAAAATGTCCAACGAATCCAAATTTTCAACATTTCAAAATATCAAACGTATCAAAATATCCAGCAATTCGAAATGTCCAACGAATCCAAATATTCAACATTTCAAAATGTCAAACGTATCAAAATATCCAACGAATCAAAAAGTCCAACGAATCCAAATTTTCAACATTTCAAAATGCCAAACGTATCAAAATATCCAACGTATCAAAATGTCTATTGAATCAAAAGTACAATGTAGGCATCAAAACTTGCAACGAATCCAAATTTTCAACATTTCAAAATATCAAACGTATCAAAATATCCAGCAATTCAAAATGCCCAACGAATCCAAATTTTCAACAGTTCGAAATGTCAAAAATATCAAAATGTCCAACGAATCCAGATTTTCAACATTTCAAAATGTCAAACGTATCAAAAAGTCCAACGAATCCAAATATTCAACATTTCAAAATGTCAAACGTATCAAAATATCCAACGAATCAAAAAGTCCAACGAATCCAAATTTTCAACATTTCAAAATGTCAAACGTATCAAAATATCCAACGTATCAAAATGTCTAATGAATCAAAAGTACAATGTAGGCATCAAAACTTGCAACGAATCAACATTTTCAACATTTCAAATTGTTAAACATACCATAATACGAATCAAAAGTTTAATATATGCATCAAAATTTCCAACGAATCCACTTTTTCAACATAAATTTTTTTCATTATAACATAATAAAAGTTATCATTTTCATAAGTTAACTTACCATATTTTCAATATGATGTTTGATATTATAAAATTTTCAAACGTATCAAAATATGTAGCTAATCCAAATTTCAGCGTA
The DNA here is from genome assembly GCA_009739505.2 of Apolygus lucorum. Classification (NCBI taxonomy): domain Eukaryota; kingdom Metazoa; phylum Arthropoda; class Insecta; order Hemiptera; family Miridae; genus Apolygus; species Apolygus lucorum. The sequence goes on from CM019169.2 coordinate 28,443,155, forward strand.
TCAGAGTATCCAATGTTTCAAAATATTAACGTTTCAAAATATCCAACGAGTCAAAGTGTCAAACGTGTAAAACGTATCAAAATATCTAACGATTCAAAAGTTCAACGTAGGCATCGACATTTTCAACGAATCCACATTTTCAAATATCTAGTTTTTAGGACGTCCCACAGTAAGACTTAGGCGTCCTTATGCGATCGATCTGGGGTGAAGGAGGACAACACTGAACAGAAAAACCATTCTGAATCCAAATCCGCGAAAAAAAACCATAGGTGTATGTCTGTGTGTGACAAAATCTTGTGTCGTCTGCACAGGCCTCAGTTCTCAACCGATTTTCGTGGTTCTTTTTTTTGTTCGGCGCGGAAAACTATCTAGTTGTGCACTATGTCGCCGGAATTTCGAATTTTGAATTTTAAGGGGGGAAGGGGGGTTAATGCTCAAAAAACGTGCGTTTGCGGGCATAATCCTGTAAAATCTGCCCAGGCCTCAATTTCCAACCGTTTTGAGTGTTTCTTTTTTTTGTTCGACTCATAAATCTTCCAAATTGCCTACTATTTCACCAGAGTATCAAAATTCGCAAGAGGAGGGGGTGAGTGGGGGGATAATATTCACAAAATATCCGATTTTTCAATATTTCGGTTCCTTTATAGCTTACTAATTGTATCCAAGTTCTGAAATTGAGGAAAAATTTTCATTATACCTCCGGATTTTCATGAATTATTCTCTGTCTCACCATGGAACTAATAGTGGTGCCACCATGGTGCCAGAACACCATAAATCGCATATTTCATGGGTTTTTAAATTTTTTTTGTATGTTTTACCTTGAATACGGAAATGAAATTCGACGGACTGCCTACCAAAACAAATAGATGGAAGGTCAACGTTACGAAGTATTGCCACTTTGGTGCCAGACTGGCACCATTGGCGGGGGGGGGGGGGGTTAATCTCGAAATCGCGTGTTGGGTGTCGTAGATCATGGTTTTTAAAATGCTCTTCAAATTCGAGGCTCCCACGCCGCTAGAAATGTCATGGTGGATAATGGTGAAGAGGGGGGAGGATCACTATTTATTGCCTAAAATGCTTAATAAATTACATCGAGTGAACAGTTTTTTCGCTTACCAACTGGTATTAATTGACCTAATGCTTATCCAATGGGACGTCCCCTGGAATGCATGCATTACTAAACAATATGTTTACATCGGATCTCGATGAAGTTAATGCTATACATCTAGTTCCGTACTGGGATGCTGAAATGTCAAAAATCCCCTTTCAAACGTAGGAGTTGTGAGACAGAACCTTAAACAAAATCGGTGGATGGTGACAACTAGCAGGTAATCATTATATAGGTAATTTCTGTTAATACTGAACGTTATTATGAGTTTTTCACCCGAGAAATTTGGAGTCTCCTTCCCCACCCGAAGCCAAATCCTGGATATGGGACTACTAAGGACCAAAATAAGAGTTAAAATAGTACCTGATAATCGCAAATATAGTCCCCTACTTATATTATGTGTGTAATTCTTAGTTCGAGGCTTTCAGCGAGCCTTTCGAGTCACACAAGAACCATTAAGTTCGAGCAAAATTAAACATTTTGTTTGTGGAAATTGATTAGACCACGATTGTATTTGCACACCGTCTATAGAGGTTAATCCTCGCAAACCCTGAGAATTTTAAAAGCATTGGACCATGATTTTGTACAGTTTTGCCTCAAACAAGTCCCTTGAGTTGACCTCACCAAAATCAGTTCAACGACCCTTGCCGTGGATTCTGCGTTGATTTGCCACTTTTTGCACCCCAATCCCAAGAAAAGGTGGCCTCTTTCGTGCTAAGAGTTCCTTGACTCGATCAAAATTAATCTCACCGGCTGAGAACAGAACAACCACCTTGGGGGAAAACAGAGCCCTCCTCGACCAACTAGCGGCTTCACGTCACCGTTTGAAAAGACAATTACATACAACAAAACCTTCTCCGTGTCAAACTGACCTGACTCACTGATTAAACTCTGACGAGTTAATTGTTAAGAAGATCCACCACTGTAATTTCCCTCTACTCGTCAAAGGGTTTTCTCATTTTGCAATCACGGAACTCTTGTTGAGATGAGAAGTGGGAATTTAGGATTCCGTTTTCATGCCAAAAATTCCAGTTGAACAGAGCAAAACCCCTACCTCGCCAACCTGAGCACTATATAAACGTCCGGTGGCTGAAGAAAGATATCAGTTCCGTACAGAATTTCAGGAAATGGCTCTTAACGCGAAAGCAGTTCTCCTCCTCGGAGTTTGTGGACTCGTTTACGTAAGTGTTAAATTTTGTGTAATTCTTAACCACGTTTCTATTGCAACTAGGTCCTTATAAAACCCAAAAGCAATTCATTGATCCTAGCTACACCTAGCTTCAACTTGACTTCCATTGTTTTGAGTTGAAATAAACAAAAATGAGATAGTTAATGAATCAAAATTATATCAGCATAATAAAATGCATAAGTCGATACCTAGGCACCATTCGAGACCACTGAACCTTCATAATATTTTTCCCACCTTGGAATGGGTTTATCTTTGGGATCCACCTATGCTACTAATACAAAGGCATCTCACCCGACTTATCGTTAATCAGTGCTGATTTAAAAAAAAATATTTTCAATGACGAACCTTTGGGACCGAATCGAAAAAAAAATGCTCACAAGGGTACTAAACCGTGAATTAGAAAAATCTAAATTTCAAAAATCCATTCGTCAATAATATTTTACAATAATTTTTGTTATCACTGTTTCAAGTTGCATGCTATTTTGAAAAGTGAAGCATCTAGGATAAGCCCTCAGGATGTCTCAATTTCGCTTTTTGACGGTTATCAAGAATTGTTTATGTCTTTGAATTTTTATACGTTGATACAGTTTGTGTAGTAGGTTGGGGGGGGGGGGGAGTTCCCTCTCCTTTCGTGATAAGGCAAACTAAAAAAATTTCTAATACTTCTCGTACTTTCCCAGTAGTGGGGGATTAGTCAGAGAACGTAACCCAGTTTCTAACAAACAAGAAAGAAAAAAATAATTTAATAAAACGGAAACGTTCTAACATTTATATATGTCTCACTGGCTTATCATTTTAACTATTCTCCACCTACCCTGCTGATCAAATACCTTATGAATCTTGGATCAATGATCTGCTCTTGCAGTGAGCATCAAAGAAAGAAACACATAACCCAAACCAAACCCATTCATTAGTAAATGTAACGGGTCAGGAAAGTGCTAGAGCTGGTGGATGGGAGATGAAAGGGGAGGTTAATTAAAACTTAGTACCTACATCATAATGGGAGGTTCCCCGTGTAAAATCAAAGGTCCATTCGTTGAAATGTCCTGAGTAAAAAATTAACAATTTATTTGCAAAGATTGAAAAAAGCTACTTAAATGATTGAATAAAAAGCTTTTCTACTTTTTTCAACTTAAAAATTTTGAATTTTCTACAGTTCGAATCGAAAATAAGGATGTTAGAATCTTGGAGTTGCCAAAAGAACTGATTAAACATAAGTACCTACCTAATATGTCTGCTCAACCAAAATGGGTAAGGAAAGTGTGGAAAACTTCGGAGGAAAGCAACTGATCACAATTACTTAATGATTGTAAAATATCGATCAAGTTTGAATTCGAATTTGCGATACCAGGGTATATTTTTGGCTCTTCTTCCTATTTTTCTCGTTCCTAACAAAACAATGATTGACTTGTTGTTGAACTATTAATTCAATGAGATTATGTCCGCCTCATCTTCAAAGTCCCGTCACCAAATGTCTTTGGAATATAATTTTCTCTTTAATCCCCGAAGTTCAGTAAATCACATGATCAATAAAATAATACTATAGTTTATTGATAAGTTGTAGAAAATTTGAAGCCCATCTTCAATATGTGTCGGGTCCCAGTCGGTCGCCGTTCGTTCTTAGTATTTCGCGAAATTGAAGGGGCACAAACTTGGAAAGTTGTACCTGAATTTGAAATTTTTAAGGATTTTAGAAATTCATTAGTGCACGGCCCTAGGGAATTGAAAACTGAAATATTGCCACAGGAATCATCAAAATCGAACAATAATTGCCAAAGAAAATTGAGAAAAACTACTGAATAAACGGTTTTTCCCATATTTCTCTGGCAATTATTGTTCGATTTTGATGATTCCAACGACAATCTCTCAGTTTTTCAATTCCCTAGGGCCATGCACTAATGAATTTCTAAAATCCTTTCAATTTTCAAGTTTAGCTACATTTTATGGGAAAAAAATATCTGAATTAACTAATGAATTTCTAAAATCCTTTAAAATTTCAAGTTTAGGTATAAGTTTTGGAATTTTTGCGCCTTCAATTTCGTGAAATACTGACCCGGAACGAGGAACGAACGGCAACCGTTTCAGGCCCCCTTAAGAGATTGATTGAGTGACTTGGGTCATGTAGGTTGCTTGGATAGCTAGCAAATTATTTAATGTAAATTATAGGTACACAAAAATAATGGAATTATATAGAAATAATAGAATAAAAAACTATAGATTATTTTTTTTAAAGTAATACGATCTTCAGATTTAGAAGAATTTACCATTTTCACAACTTTTCATCTTCCTAACATCCTAAGGAATTTCATAAAAACTGCATGATGATTTAATAAATCATGATGTATCATGATTTTCTAGTAAATAAAAATCTTTATTTTTCAAAATCAACCTAAACATTGGCACAATTGTCCCAAATGATACACAGATGATATTATTTTACCAAAATGTTATTTGCTGGCTATTAAATTTAGATTGATGCGATCGGAACAGTTTTGTTTAATGTTTATTATTTCAACAGGTGTCTGCTTACCAAGAGGTTTTGAAGGCAACGCTAAAAGACTGCAAAGGAGGAAAGGAAATCACACAAGGTAAATACGCGGCATCTTATTTGTCTATGTAGGTTGACCGATTGATGTGAACTACTATTCGTAAATCATCGCTTAACGTCGGGAAAATATTGCAAAATTTTCAAAACTCGTTACAGGTTTTGGCGAAAATATGAAAACAGTGCTCAGCACACTTTATTCTTCCACTCATGAGCGCAAAAAATTTCAAAATGAAGAACAAATTATAAGAAAAAAATCTTCTAAAGAAGGATTTTCAACACAATAGCTGCGAGATCAGTAATGCCAGTCGTAGCCTTTAAATATTCTCAATTAAAGTGGTAACTTCGGTATCGTTGTAACAAGCACCACGTTCTTTGTTGTAACAAAGTTTGAGAATACTTGAATCGGGGTTTTTTGAAAGGGCGTAAGTCCTTGCAACCAAACTTGGGGGAAATAACGAAAAACTTCCTGTAAGCCGCTATTGAATAAAATTGAGGATTTTCAAAATTGATTTCTACTCTTTCTGAGACCTCATTCGCATGCCCTTTCAATTGCAAACGATGCGCCATGGGTTTTAGAACAGAAAAACGCTGCAAATTATTACACAATGGTTTATTATTTTCTATATAGATCACTCGTCTACAAAATCACCAACCATCCAATATAAAAAGAAAAAGAAAAAAAAAATAAAAAAAAAAAAAAAATCAAAAAAAAATCAAAAAAAAAATCAACATCACCAACCATCGATTGCATTTCGGTCTGCTCTAATTTGAACGGAGATTAGGCCTCTTTTGCGATTCACACTCGTGTTTTGATTTATATATATATATTTCAATATAAACACTTAAATTTTCGTAGTGAGCGAACGGTTTGTCCTACAGAGCTCCGCGTGGTCTCAAAAAATTTTAAAAATTCTATAGAATCTTAAATTGAAGGAAAAACAATACCTTTATATCAAAATTTTTTGAGTTAGGGCGTTTTCAAAATTTCAAAATTGATTTTGGAACCCTTAGGAGTGACCTACATCAACCAAAAGCTTCGGGGCACAACTAGACCCCAAATGGAGCCTACATACCAAATTTCATCAAAATCGGTCAATGCTAAGTGGCAAAAGTGCCGCGTACGGCGTACGGCGTACGGCGTACGGCGTACGGCGTACGGCGTACGGCGGACGGACGGCCAAATTTTTATTCGATTTTTGGATTCTACGTACCTTGAAACGTAAACCATCAAATTTTGAGGGGGTGTTAAAATTTTTTTTTTCTTGGTCGATTCCAAAGGTTCATTATTGAAAATAATAAACCAAAATGAAGAAAAAGTAAAATGGCATTTTTGTGGACTTAAGCCCTTTTACAAAACCCTATTCACTTAAAAAGGGCTCAGAGTCACGATTCAAAATCATTCATCCGCAACTTACTATGAAAAACAATAAACCGAATAATCGGCAAAAATATTGACCAAATAGCGATGTAATATTGAGTTGCGTTGACATTATTTTAGGTAATATTAGGCAAAACCCGCACGACCTAACGGAATTGAAGGAGGGGTTGACCTCTGCGCCGTCCCCTCCATTTGCTGTTTAGACTCAGTATTTATTTTTAAATTTTATTGATTTGAAAGTTAAAATTTGCGTTTTGAATAATTTTACAATGAATTTTACGATTTCGGAACTTATTTGTTGCAGAGGAAGTCGATGAATTCATGAAACCCCTCATCCCCAAGAATGAAGAAGAAAGGGTAAGATAAAACTAAGACACTGTAGATTGTATACACACAGAAACTTTATCTATACCTATACAAATATATATCTATACGGAACCTAATACAGTCAAACGGATATTCGCCGAATTGGGTAATTTTATTCGGCATGATCGCCAGAGAGAAATTCGCTGTTTAGAACATTATGGGTGTGCGTAACGGCTGGCCGATTTTTTTTTTTTTCGATGATATTTTTATTTATTAAATATCAATAACATAACAACTACCGGCGTACGGCGGACGGAAGGAAAATTTGTTATTCGATTTTCGGATTCTACGTACCTTGAAACGTAAAACATCAAATTTTGAGGGGAGGTTAAAATTTGTTTTTCTTGCTCGATTCCAAAGGCTCATTATTGAAAATAATGAAACAAAAATTGTTATCTAGGTATTTGAAATTTTGGGTTATTTGAACGAAATTTTTACTTGGAATTCCTCAAGTTACCCATAGTTAAAAACCAAATTGTGTTTGTTTATTTAATGATTAATTTTGGTTTATAATAAACCGGTGGAATCGAACAAGAAAATAGTTTAACCCCCACAAAATTTGATGGTTAACGTTTCAAATCGAATACAAATGTTTCCGTCCGTCCACGGTACGCGGTACTTTCCTTAGTTACCATGGACCGATTTTGATGAAATTTAAAATTTGATGAATGGGTCTAGCTGTGCCCCGTAGCTTTCGGTTACTGCTAACTTCTTCAAAAGGGTGAAAAATAAGGGTTGAAAATTTCAAAACGCCCAGCTCGAACATTTTAGATATAAAGTTTTTTTTTTCATCAATTTAAAAGAGTGTTGCATTTTTAGAGACAACCATTCAGAGCTCTGCAGACCCAACCGTTCGTTTTTACGAAGTCTCAAAGTTAGTACGAATGATAAAGCAGAAACTCAGTATGAATCGCAAGTGAAATGCGATTTTTTCGTTTATTATTTTCAATAATGAACGTTTGGAATCGACCTAGAGTTTTTCTTTTTAACCCCCCCTCAAAATTTGTTGGTTTACGTTTCAAGGTACTTAGAATCCAAAAATCGAATAAAAATTAGGCCGTCCGTTCGCCGTACGCGGAACTTTCCTCAGTTAGCATTAACCGATTTTGATGAAATTTGGTACGTAGGCTCCATTTGGGGTCTAGTTGTGCCCCGAAGCGTTTGGTTGATGTAGGTCACTTCTAAGGGTTGAAAAATAATGGTCGAAATTTTGAAAACGCCCTAACTCAAAAAATTTTGATATAAAGGTATTGTTTTTACATCAATTTAAGATAGTATTGAATTTTCGTTGGCTTCCTACGAGAACTTAAGGGTTGGACTTACAATAAATCAGAAACACGAGAGTGAATCGCAAAAGAGGCCTAATCTCCTTTCAAATTTTAGCTGACCGAAATGCGATCGATGTTTTTCTTCATGTTGATTGGTGGTAACAATGGCAAAGCCGTGTTCTTTGCAAACGAGTGATCTATATAGAAAAATAATAAACCTTTGTGTAATAATTTGCATCGTTTTTTCTTTCTCCGTGTGGAGTTTCATCTCACTCAGTTGTACTTTCTTTTCAACCAAGAACTAAATTTCGTTATGAATATAAGGGCTCCCACAACTCCCAGATAACGATGTTTCGCTGGAAGGCACTTTCTGTCAAAATAAACACGTTATAAATGACTACAGAAAAATAATAAACAGATGTGTAATGATTTGCAGCACTTTTTAGGTCTACAATACAAACAGCTACCGAAATAAGGTTCCTTTCTGCCTTTCTTTGGAGGTTCCAAATATCGAAAAAACGACTTTCAATAACTTATATCGAACGAAATAAAGGTTTTGCGATCAGAATAGATTGAAGATAATGTCCCCAAGTAACGCTATTATTGTTATTGTTTATTTATTAATCAGTATTGTAGCTTTGCTGAGGTGTTGAAGTACATGAAAGAGGGGACCTTAGTCCAGGAATAGGGCCCCTTCTTGCATGAAACGAAAAATGAATCCACCATTCTCTAGTTGAAGCCACGGCTGATTCAGTACAATTAAGAGTTTTCTTTCAAACGGGCTTATATCCATTTTTTACACTTTTTGTTTTTTCACGGATTCTGAATCTTTGGGATAAGGCCAATCACCTCACGAGTTTAACTCCTTCCGAAATGGTTTGTATCCCCCTGCTTGCTCGAAATCTGTTTTGCCAACAAAGCGGCTTATATCCATCCCATTGTTTTCTATTCTCTTTTTTAATTGTTTTAATTCGGTTTTCGGAGTTTACATACCTTAAAACGTAATCCATCAAATTTTGAGGGGTGTTAGAATATTTTTTATTGGTCGATTTCGAACGTTCATTATTGAAAATAATGGATAAACAAATAAAAGAAAATGAAAATGAGACTTTTCTTCACACTACACTTGATTTTTTTTTCAAAGTGGATCATATCCATGGTTTTTCATCAAATGGGTTTATATCCAAATAAGAAAAGGCCGTGTCTCCCTCAAAACGCATGCAAAAATTTCGAAATTTTTGAACGAACCAACAATTTGTAAAATTTGGGCACCCAAGACAACTTCCTTCGCCATGAAATTAGGTTTTCTCAATTTCCCACAAAATATTCCAATTGGATATAAGCCCGTTTGAAAGAAAACTCCTTCAGTAATTATTACTGAAGCAGACGTGATTAAGTAATGCACGGAGAAGGTCCCGATCTGCATAAATCGGTGAAACCAGCGGGGAAAAACGTAAAAACCATCTCGAGTACGTCAAATGTGGCGCTAAGGACCCTTTCTGCATGAAGCAATAAAATATTTTTCTCTTTTAAGTTGCGTAGATTCATATTATAACTTACTTTCTTATTTTTCCAGTGTTTAATGGCTTGCGTCTTCAGAGCGTACAACGTGGTAAGTAGAACCCAGTTATAAGAATAATTCATTTCAATAGCATTTTGGTTAGTTAGGAAATGAACTTACAATTTAATCGTGATAAAAATTGCCTGTGTCTGAAGATCCAGAAAATTCTACTTTCAAATAAAAGTAGAATAGATTCTGAAATGTTGATTCCAAATAGCTAAATCGTTTTTAGTTTCATAGCTTTTGAAGTTGTGTGTACTCAACTGGGCGGATCCCAGCAACTTTGAAAAATCATAGAATAACAATTACTCATGGTAGGAAAGTGCGATCGGTGTCAAAATTACTATGATCAAATCTACTTTCGTATAAAAAATATAAACTGAATTCATGCTTAACGCTCATTTAGATCTTCTGTAGCCAATACTCACAAGAAAACATGAATATTCCTCCAATCATCAATCAATCTTTCTAAACTATCTACTCATCCGATTACGCTAAAATTTGGAGAATAGTAGCACCACTCTAAAACTATTTTGTTCTCTAAATACTGAATTGCAACATCAACGAAGAATGCCTTATTTTAGGATTCTTCTTCACTTTTCGTAAAAACATTATTTTAACTTTCTAATTTTTCTTAAACTGATTTCATTGATTAACTGGTGATATTACGACTAAATTTGAATTGCAATATCCACAGATCGTTGATGGACATTTCGACCCGAAACTCGCCTACGGAGTTGCCAAGAACATCCTTCACGAGAACCCTGAGAAACTCAAGCACATCAAGGAAACCCTCGACTACTGCGGCCATGAAAGTGAGATTTTACAGCTAAATAAGATTTATTGTGCTAACTTAAATTGGTCGACGAAGACTGGAAGTGCTTGGGAGACAATTCGGGTAAACAGATCTCGAGAGGCAGGTCCACTTCGAAAGCTCATTTTATCGTTGAAATGACTCAAAATGTCGAACTAAACAGTTGAAACCAACGTTTTGAGTGGTTTCTCTCGAGAGGCAGGTCCACTTCGAAAGCTCATTTTTTGTTGAAATGACTCAAAATGCCGAGCTAGATAGTTGAAATCAATTTTTTGAGTGGTTTCTCTCGAGAGGCAGGTCCACTTCGAAAGCTCATTTTTTGTTGAAATGACTCAAAATCTCGAGCTAGATAGTTGAAATCAACGTTTTGAGTTTGTTCTCTCGAGAGGCAACCTTAGCAGCCAAAATACTCTTCGAAACTAATTCTCACTGGTTCATTAATCCAAACGTGTTTTGCAGTCCCCACCAAAATGGACAACGAATGTGATCTTGCTGGCGAAGTCATGTCTTGCAGGAACAAATACAACATTGACGTAAGTTATTCGCATGTTTTACTTAATTTTGTTGGAAAATTCCTACTAGTTATAAGCGCACCATAAACGTGTTAGAACACTGAAACTGCTGCTTGGCTGACTACGAAGTTAGATTTCGCTCAATTATCAACATCAAACACCCAACATTGATCCAATTTTGGTAATTTTTTATAAATTGAGACATTTTAAAAATAATTAAAATTATGATGAAAATTAATTATTAATTAATAACCAATTTATTTTGAAATTTTGATTTTGGTAAGTAATATGAAAAATTTGTTTCAACATTTTTTTGAAAACCTGAAAATCACCAATTTTGAACCCATTGTCGTAATTACTGTGAATGTTTATCATATTTTCATCAGTGAATTATAATTTAGTGGTGGTGAACACTCACGAAATCAACTGTTGATTCCGTCCATATTGTCTTAGAGCAACTTTTCTTACTAGATACAAAAAAAAAAAAAGAAAAATAGTGAGGCGACACCTAAATTCTGGGTTTCTTAACCGCTCTATTGTCTATCTATCTATTTTGAGGAAATTTCTGAAACCCTCTGGTCAGCTATCCACTCAAAATAGAAGGAACAAGATGGTTGCAGAAAGCTCCACGGAATAAAGCCGCTTAGGAAATCTGGACTTTCATAGTCCTCCTAACACATTTTTAATCATTACCTAACTTTAGTTAACCTCATTTTTTAAGATATGAATCATGGAAACTTTACCTGGTTATGGACCTGAATGGATGTAGTATCAATAATAATTAGAAAATCACTCTTTTTCCAGCCCTATGAGGTACGATTCAATTTCAATTAGTTCGGGTGGCTAATTCTACCCCTAAATTACTACCTACTTAACTAATAATTAGTTAAGTACGCAATTTTAATTATTAAAATTGCGTCGTAACTCATAAGGATGGGAAAAGAGCGCTTTTCTATTAAAAACCACCTAATTTTCGGCCTCCGTTTCGAAAAATTCCAGTTAAATCCAAAAATGGATACCACCGCATGACTCAGCGTCGAAAATCAATGAAAAAACATGTGTCACACTTGGGGTCTACCTTCATCTCAATTTTGGCACAATCCAGGCATGTTAGCGCGCTCACTGGACGGGTTGTGCGCAACCAAAAAAATCGGTTGAGGGGTCTAAAATTCACGAAAATTTGCGTATAATCCAAATTTGCAATACAAAATAGGGGTTCCCATTTGAAATGAGAAAGTTGGTGTCGATTGCGCATGGTTGTGCGGTGCGCAACGTGGTCATATTTGAGATCATTGCAAAAAACCATGAAGATTGAAATTCTTTTTCTATCTCCAAAAATAACGATTTAAGAGGGGGGGGGGGCTCGTGAGACACCCTGTATATGACACTATTTGAATTCTGATGAGGTACCTATTCTTAGGTATATGAAATTTTGACTGGTTAAATAGTACTAACTTACTGTTTTGATTTTCAAACTGAGAAGGTTGTGAAAGCGATGATGTTCCTTCTAGTTGGAGTTGGGTGAAGTCACCTGCGATGTCCTTTCCTGTTACGGAGATTTTAAACTAATCTTCTAAAATTCATAGATTACGGTTCCCTGTTCACGAACTCTTAGTCTGGTTCTCATGGATCAGAGCGGAATGTAAAAAGCCGACTCTTCAGCAATATGAATCAGATTTTCAGTTAATCAGATTATTCGAATATCAGAAGCAAATATTGGACAATGAGAACCAGACATTGAGTTCCAAAGACAACTCTAGCCCTTGAATATCTCTTTTCTACTGCTCGTAGTGAATCATCTAAACTCGGTTGATGAGGCTCTGCCATTTGTCGACAAACATCTCTATTTTCCACAGTCCAATTCTTTGAAATTATGCCTAAGCTTTATGTTCCCTTTATGATTTCAGCACGGATACGATCAAGACCCCTAGACACATCATCTCAAAAGAGACCCATCCACAAGAATGAAGCTTCATCGAACGGCCTTTGTGTTTATTTACACAAAAAAAGAATGGTTGTGAGAATTAAAAAAATTGTTTGTAATTTACTGTAGTTCTCATTTATCCACAAATCTATTCTCCTAAATAAAACAAGAATGGCTTTTTGTAATAAAAACTCACATTAATCGAGTTTTTCTCATAATATTGTTTGCTAAATGGGTTTAGTATAGTGACGTTTTCCAAGAGGAAAATAAGTAGAAGAGAAAAATGGTCGATCATCAATGAAAGCAGTTCGAGCTGTTTTAATTTATAAAGGGTTACCACACAAACACCACAATGGTACGTTTTCCGTCTAGAATAGGAATATACGCTCAAAATTAAAGCATTCACCTAAAAAAGTTTCTTTAATTTCAGAAAAATGATAACTAGGTATCAATCTATGCCTCCCGAGCCGGAAATCTCATTTTTCTTCATTTGCCCTGTAAAACCTTGCACATGCCTAGAAACACTCTTTGGACGCAGATTTCCACTTTTTTTAACCATCGTGACAGAACAAGGAATTTTACTTTAGGATTTTTATTCAATTTTGTGGAAGGTCTACTGTAATGTCATACATCTATGTTCGTTAGTTCTCCAATAAAGTGAGGTGTAGGAAAACCCAGAGTGGCATGAGTCATCACCAACACTAGGGTCAATATTGACTAGGGTCAATCCGACTTATCATTTCTTGCCTTCACCTTACTGCAGAGGGAACAGTTTGCCCCATAAAGGGCCGAACCTCTATCTCCCCTTAGGGACCTCTCCAGAACACTAGGCTTCATTAGGTAAATGCTCCGCCTCCCGCCGGTAGGTCTGGGTCCAGACGCCGAGGTTTGAGGATAGATCTTTCAAGCACTTATCTGGACGGTCGGCCGCGAGGCGCCATTGATGTAGTGCCAAAGCTGTAGGGATCAATCTCTCTGTTGAGTAGGGTTCAGGCTAGTTAACAATTCAGCGCATCGAGAGGACCATTGCCCTCACTCGAGTACACACAGAACACAACAACTACCTACCTTGTTTACGAAAGAGAAGATTGTTTTCGAGCAACTTTCAAAGTTTGTTGTCTTGCCAACCTCTGAAAAAACCTCTGAGTGTGCTGAATTTAGCGTTAGTAATAAGATTTCTTCGTTTTTTCAATACAATGATTAAGGGGGTCTAAGTCGGTCGCCGTTCGTTCCGGGTTAGTATTTCTCTCAAGAACTGGCGCTCAAAGTTTAACAATTGAACCTAAATTTGAAATGTTCGAGGATTTTTGAAATTCATTAGTATAAACCGTTTAATCTCTAACTGAATTCTCACTTTTCGCCAGCAATTATTGTTCGATTTGATGTTTCCAGCGGCAATCTTTGAGATTTCCAATTCCCTAGGTAGATGCACTAATAAATTTCGAAAATCTTTGAAAATTTCAAATTCAAGTGCAACATTTAAACTTTGAGCGACGGTTCTTGAGAGACGAGGAACGAACGGCGACCGACTGAGAACCCCTTAATTGGTAGGTATGACGTTGATACCTTTGCCTGAAGTAATGTGTTGAACAGTTCCAGGCTGAGATCCAACGTGGGATAAGGAAGATTTCCTTATCTTCCTTATCCCCTGGATCTTGAAGATTTCCTCACCTCCACGAGAAAAAAAATCACTGATGATGAATCAAAGTGATTATAAAATTTAAATTTATTGCACAACCGCACAACGTCAGATATAGTTGGGACTACTAATTTCAACATTTTTTTTTCGTTTTTGATTCATTACCCTGTTTGACAATAAGCAACCCTTAATTAAAACAGGGATTTAACATTATGAGGTGAAGTCTATCGAACAAATGGGAGAGGGTGAAAAACAGAGATTCTTGAAAAATTTCGTTTATTAGTCATGTAAAATAATGTAAAAAATAATTTAAATGTTATAAAAGATTTTTGAGAGACTAGTTAGTTTGCGAGAGAGTTGTTAGCAACGCTACAAACTGCCCAATACATTTTTTAAATATTTTAAAAATACATGAGAAAGTAACATTGATGGACAAATGAAGAAAAGTTAATGAATAGTAGAGAAGGGATGTCCGAAATATATTAATCTTAAATTCATTGATAAAACATAATAAATAGGTCACCCTTTCGGGCGCACCACCAGGCCAGGGTTCGATTCGACAACTGAGGAGTTTTATTTCAAACGGGCTTATATCCACTTGGGATTTTTTGTGGGAAATCGAAACTGGAACACATGATGAACATGAACGATAGAAAAATGCAACACAAAAAAAATGTTCAATTTCTCCCTTGCGAGGGAAAAACATTAAATCATGTTTAATGTTTTTCCCTCGCAAGGGAGAAATTAGATTGCCGATCACTCAGCTGATCAGTGACCACTCAGGCGCCTTCAGCATTCTCCATTGACCCTGCTTCTCAAATTTCAGCTTCCTGCGTTCAACAGGAGAGAAAATGGCCTTGGAGCTCACTCAGCTGATCAGTGACCATCTTGGTACAACTAGACCCCAAATGGAGCCGATATAACGTGGTAACTAAGAAATC
This sequence comes from Apolygus lucorum, assembly GCA_009739505.2. NCBI lineage: Eukaryota > Metazoa > Arthropoda > Insecta > Hemiptera > Miridae > Apolygus > Apolygus lucorum. The sequence continues at coordinate 28,458,403 of CM019169.2, forward strand.
GGTCCGTGGTAACTAAGAAAAAAAAGCGTTGCAGATTTGCGTGTCGGAATTCACAGAATGACCCCCAGCCCTAAAACATTAAACATGTTAAAAAGTCAAAACGATCCTTTGGCAACATATAAGCATAAACTGCTAATGAACAAGAAACCATACGTTCCAAGGTATGTTGAATCCGAAAACCCAATTTATAAAAAGTGTTAATTGAAAATAGCGGGATGGATATAAGCCGTTTTGTCGGCAAACCCGATTTTAGCAAGCTTTTGAAGCGGGATACAAACCGTTTCGGAAGGAATTCAACTCGTGAGGTGATAGGCCTTATCCCAAAGATTCAGAATCCGTGAAAAAACAAAAAGTGTAAAAAATGGATTTAAGCCCATTTGAAAGAAAACTCTTCAACTAATCTGCGACTTTTTGTGTCTTGACTTTTTTTAACCCCCGTAAAATCCGTCTTTTTCCACTATCAAGATGTTTTTCGTATTTTCGACCTTACGCCATTAAAACAGCCATAACTCGGGGGTGGATGGAGAGTGAGAGGAGCGACGGCGGAGGAGACCCCCGAATCCTCCCAACAAACCGTCGATTTCGTTGAAAAAAAATCACGTTTTTCATCATTCAAGCGCGGGTTTTTCCACTAATAAAAATATTGGAAACAATTCTGACCATACCGTTGGAAAGCTGAGTATTTGGGTCAACTTTTGGGTTACAGTGGGATGTTAACCGGCAGTTTCAGCTAGGCTCACAAACGTTCGACAATACTGTACATTTCCGAGATTTTCGTGAGTTCACTAATCGGGCTCAGTTTTCAACATCTGAGTTTTGTTTGAAACGTTTTATTTAGCACTAGGTCGATAGAGAATTTAACTCTCTTTCCAACGGTGTAATTACATTTAATTATGACTGAAAAATAAGGGCGTTACGGTTGTTTTAATAGCGTAAGGTCGAAAATACGAAAAACATCTTAAAAGTGGAAAAAGTCGGATTTTAAGGGGGTTAGAAAAAAAGTCAAGAGACAAAAAAAGTTGCAAATGAGTTGTAGAATCGAACTCTGGCCGGTCAATCCAGTAGGCAGGTCAATTCAGTAAGCTCAAACCTGAGGGGTGCGCCTGATTTTTTTTTTTTTTTTTAAACATTTTTAATCGAAAGAAGACCTCATTCTGAGAATTTTGACACCAGCCGTTCTCTTTTTGGATGAGTAGATCTTTTTCTGTGATTTTTCAAAGTTTCGAATGTTTATGACGTCACGCGTCCCTCCCGCCTGGGCGGTACCCTCAGCCCACTGTGACGTCATAAACATTTGAAACTTTAAAAAATCATAGAAAAAGGTCTTCTCACGCTAGAAGGTCGCGGTTGGTGTCAAAATTCTCACAATGAGGTCAAGTTTAGATTAAAAATAACAATAAAAAGTTTTTCCGACCCATGCGCACACCCCATTCGATAGCAATCAAACAATCATGATCAATATCAACTAGTTATTAATTGAACTATTTGATTAACAAAATTGAAGTGTTAAAGGTTTTCTAGGATTTCTTAACCAGCATTCATAATAGATTTCAGTCAATCAACATTATTAGGTGCTACATGTCTAAGCAGAAGGTACTTCGTTGGGCCAGGAATTATTTTTCAGTGATAATCCGATCAGAATTAGCGTATTCGATCAGTAGCATATTTTATTTCAACGCTCATCGTGAGATCAGCAGTGCATACATATTAATTATTATTTAATTGGAGAGTTGTACATGGGCAAAGGGTTAGATCCCTTAATATAAGTAAGAACTATTTTGGTAGGTGGTACTTGAAAAATAAACAAATTTATAGGCCTCTCAATATGAAAATAAACGAGTTTAAATAACCTTGGAAACGAATGTTGAAACTTAATATACAGGGTGTAACACGAGTGGTTCACGACCTTCCTCCCACGTGTTCTACAACTAATTTCCGACAAAAAGTGCCTTTTGACATTTTTTGTAGCCCCCACTCAAAATGCCTTTTTTTCACTTTGAAATTTTTTTTCGTGTTTTCGATCTTTGCTCAATAAATCAACCATAACTCTCTCAATTCAAGAGTTAGCTCAAATCTAAGAAATCCGTTGGAAAGAACGTTGAATTTGCTATAAAATTTGCTATAAATTTTGATGCCCAATAACACTTTTTAAAGTGAAGTTGAGATGTGCAAACGACGTATGAAAAGCTAAACTCGTCAAAATCTTGAAATCACTTGTTTCTTCAGTCGCCTGGTAACCATATTAATTCTTGACGCCGAATTGTGAAACTTCCCTAAAAAGTGCGCCGAACTCTCAGCTTTCCATTGGTGTAATAAAAGAATATTTTACAATCGAATTTAAGGGAGAAATTTCTGTTTGAACGCGGAAAAACGTGCATTTTTTAGGACGTCCCACAGTAAGACTTGGGCGTCCTTATGCAATCGATCTGGGGTGAAGTTGGACAACACTCAACAGAAAAAAAAAATAACCACACAGTAATCCGTTTTAGACCATTCTGAATCCAAATCCGCGAAAAAAACCATAGGTGTATGTCTGTGTGTGTGTGTGTGTCTGTGTGTATGTGTGTGTGTGTGTGACAAAATCTTGTGTCGTCTGCACAGGCCTTAGTACTCAACCGATTTTCCTGGTTCTTTTTTTGTTCGACGCGGAAAACTATCTAGTTGTGCACTACGTCGCCGGAATTTCGAATTTTGCCTTTTAAGGAGGGGAAAGGGGGGGTTAATGCTCAAAAAACGTGCGTTTTTGGGCATAATCTTGTGTCGTCTGCCCAGGCCTTAGTTCTCAACCGATTTTTGTGGTTCTTTTTTTCATCGACGCGAAAAACTATCTAGTTGTGCACCACGGCGCCGGAATTTTGAATTTTGCTTTTTAAGGGGGGGAAAGGGGGGGTTAATGCTTAAAAAACGTGCGTTTGCGGGGGGTAATCTTGTAAAATCTGCCCAGGCCTCAATTTCCAACCGATTTGCGAGTTTCTTTTTTTGTTTGACTCAAATAACTTCCGAGTTGTACATGATTTTACCAGAGTACCAAAATTCGAAAGGAGAGGGGATGAGTGGGGGGATAATATTCATAAAATATCCGATTTTTCAATATTTCGGTTCCTTTACTGCTTACTAATTGTACCCAAGCTTTGAAATTGAGGAAAAATTCTCATTATACCTCCGGATTTTCATGAATTATTCTCTGTACAACCATGGAACTAATAGTGGTGCCACCATGGTGCCAGGACATGGTGCCATGACGCCATAAACCGCATATTTCGTGTTTTTTTTTTGTGTTTCACCTTGAATACGGATGTGAACTTCGACGGACTGCCTACCAAAACTAACAGATGAAAGTTCAATGTTACGACGTATTTCCGCTTTGGTGCCAGACTGGCACCATTGTTGGCGTTGGGGAGGTGGTGGGGGGGGGGGGGGTGAACTCGAATTCGCATGTTGGGTATCGTAGGTCATGGATTTTAAAATGCTCTTCAGATTCGAGGCTCCCATGCTGCTAGAAATGTTAAGGTGGATAATGGAGCGGGGGGGGGGGGGGTCAGTATTTCTTGCCTAAAGTAATAAATAAATTACATCGAGTGAAACAGTTTTATCGCTTACCAACTGATTAAACTGATCTAATGCTTATCCAATGGGACGTCCCCTGGAATGCATGCATTACTAAACAATATGTTTTTCAACCAAATCGACGGTTTGACGGGGTCTTCACCTCCGCGGCTCCTCCGAAGCAGAGTCGGGGACTCAAGCGGAAAAAAAGCGATTTCAAGATTTTGACGAGTTTTACTTTTCATACGTCGTTTGCACATCTCAACGCCACAAAAAAATGTTATTGGGCATCAAAAGATTGCAAATTTAATGCTCTTTCCAACGGAGTTTTTAGATTTAAGCTAACTCTTGAGGGAGTTATGGTGGATTTACCTATTGCGCAAATATAAAAAAAAGCATTTTGAGTGGGGGTACCAAAAAAATGTCAGGAGGCACTTATTGTCAGACATTAGTTGTAGAACACTTGGGAGAAAGGTCGTGAACTACTCGTGTTACACCCTGTATTTACAACGTTATGTAAAAAAATTAGACGACTTTATTGAAAATGATACATTTATCGTATTGTTCGATGTTAGGTTTTATCAACTAGATACCTACAATATATGTTCGAGTATCTAAATACGTAGGTCTCAACTATTCTTACTGGCGTTTCCTAGTCAAAGTTAAACGGTTAAATATAAGTCATCAATATTTTAACAGTAAAGCATAAATTATTCTGAACAATAAAAGTAATATATACAGAGGAATCCTGATAACCTAAACAAATGAATACTTTAACCCTTAATGTCCTGAGATATCTTTTTGGAAATCCGATTTTCAAGCTTCCTGTAACACCTTTCGACCACTTCAAGCCAAAACCAACATTTTGTTGAGTGCCTTGATCATTCAACTATCGATAGTGTAAGGAAAATACAAAAACGTCTGCTAAGTGGGTGTGACACATAGCATTCTCGTATCCATCCACCCAATTGTATAGATGATATGATGATATGTAGCTCATCTCAAAACATCACTCTCCCTTGTACTACCCTATTAGGGACCATCAACACCCCAATCCCTGAAAATGCCATCGAAATCAGATGGAAAATATGGAAGTTGAGGCTGTTATTTTATTTATTTATTTTTTCAAATCTCCCCTCAAAGACTAAAGGTCTATCTGACGGAGGGGGCACGCCATAAAACTAAATAAATAAATAAATCAAATATAATGGGGAGGACGCCCAGGACTCACCCGACGCGGGCCCTAGGGATGAGGGAAGATGAGGAAGTTGGGGGTGGGAGAGAGGGATGAAGGGAAGTGCCTCTATAAAACGACCACCAGTTCAAATATGAGCCGAGCAGGACACGGGTGGTGATACCACAGAGTACGCCTACTGAGATGCCCAACTCGCGCAACTACGTGGCACTTTTCCCACACCACACCCCCGCCACGACAAGGTCGCAGCCACCACACCACCCTGATGTTTGTGGGTTCCACTCCTTTTAGCTCTGACACTGCTTGCTATAAATCATCTCTATCATACTTTCTTATCTTAGCCCGCCAGGTCTGCTCCATGTCCATGCTGCCATTAACAACTTGGACATCTAGGATAATGCAAGACCTGTCGGGCTTGACGGCAACGATGTCAGGCTTCTTGCCCTGGTCACTTGGCATGTGGTATAATCTCTCCCTTTCAACATCCCAGCCGCTGGATGACAAGGCACCTGCTATCTGCTTGGCGACTGCATCATGATGTAAGATGCGGCCCCCATGAGTTCGTGGACACTGCTGTACCTACTACATGATAAGGATGTTCATTTCCACTCCGACAGGCACAGCAAAGGGTATCTGTCATTCCACGACTACCCCTTGAACACCGTACCACTGTTGGCAGTGTTGCCATGCGGATGGCGTGGAAGTTCCGGTAGTCACGGGCCCCAATGTCCTCCGAAGCCCAATCCACCCAGGAAATACATATTTGCGCATGCACAGCAGCTACTATCAGTCTGGGGGCAATGATATTCATAGGGGATCATCTTCACCCCAATCCGTATAGGGGATAATGGGGGGAATGGCAGCCATTGGGTAATGCCGGCCAAGGAGGTTTTAAAACAATGCTCTTTCCTGAGAGTGTAGAGAACTATCTGAATAAGGTTATAGTGCCCTGAGGTTACATCTGCAGTTGGTTTATTCTTGAAGAATTTGAAGACAGTTATGTTTATTCTCCACTCAGCCTTCAATAATCAAGGTAGGTGGTTTTTTAAATTATACTCCAGCTTCATTGTAATATATCATCAACTACAGTTGTTTTGCTACAACTTGGTCGTTGAAAAAGTCAATTTGAAAATGATGGGATGGTTCAGTTTTTTTAGTTTTTTTTTTAACTAAACATTGGGGTAATCCCAGCCAAAGTCAACTGCCAAAATTTTGAAGAGTTACCAATCAACACTAGTTATCGCAATTTATGTCTTGTGCCAAGGATGGATGTCTTGTCAATCTCATGTGATAGTGGAAGGCCTACTTCTAATGTGCAAAAATATAGTTTAAAAAAAGTTATGTTTTTATTGGTGAAATTTTATTTTGTGTTACTACTTGAAATTAATAAGCTCGTTTGACTCGTTTCATACATTTATAATTCTCTTGTACATACGTCTTCGTTGCTTACATTCCTGAAACCTGCTTCCATTCGAAGATCTTGGGCACTCCCGAAAATGGCTGGCATTCTCCAACAACGTGGACGGGATTACTTAATGTGTTGGGGAATGCCAGCCATATCTACGTTTTGTGTTTTGGATCTCCACATCATTGCAACATGATTATAGCAAAAAAACTTTGTTGAATTCTGAAAGTGCATTAAATTTGGGAAACAAGCCTGAAAAAATCAAATCGATATCCCACTTTTTCCAGAAGAGGGAACGTCACAAAGATAGGTGGCTACCATTCCCCCATTCTCCCCTAATCCCTGAACATTTCATCGAAATCGGATGGAAAATGTGGAAGTTAAGGCTGTTACGAGAAATTCGGTTTTTCAATAATCTTTTTGAAGGTTCGGAAGGCGTATTATTGGAATATAATGTGGGGGGCCAATGCATCAATAATCCATTAAAGTACTCAAGGGTAGGGAAAGTCTTATTTGGCTAACAATTTTATTTGCGTTATTCGGTAAATTTATTTGTTTTTAGACTAATAAGTCGCTGTCCCTTTCTTGCCAACTAATTACCTACATGCTGGGCCCGCTGTGCTCTTCCCTCCCAACCTGGACTTGCTTTCACTGCTTCGCAAGTTTTTTTTTGAGAAATCGAACTGATTTTTCCCCCTTAGTAATCTCACATTGCCATTGTCATAATTTTTTTAGTGTAAATTGATTGTGAATTTGTGTATTGGGCTCGCCCGTGATATATGTAAATAAAAAATAAGTATTATTACAAGTCTGTTGAACCTACCGAAGTCCATTCAACTAAAAACGAATAACACGTTGGTGCCTAAAAAAAAGACAATTTTCGCATAAATAGAAATCTGTAATTATATCACACAACAAAATCGATAAATTAAGTAAGTACCGAGTACCCAAGCAAAATTGTTAGTAAACATTTACAACAAATATACAAAAAATATGAACAGTCTATTTTATATTAAATTTTGGATTTCTCCATACAATATCCTCTCGCGTCAAAATAGACAGTTTGGAATAATCTACGTTTTTAAGGAGGTATTCCATAATGAGACAGTAAACGAGGTTTTAAAGCTAACAATAATGTAAGTAACAATAATCGTAATTATATCAGCAACAGTCATGAATATTATTGCAACTTCTGGATATTTTGCAACTAATTAAAAATCAAAATTATTTAATAACTCTGAAAATACACAAAAACGTTGAATAATTTAACCAAAGGTTACAAGACTATTCCTTACTTCGGAACAACTCTACCTCTTCTATAGAAACGAGCTTTACAGGATGATTCACAGACCTTCAACTCATTATTTTCTCTTATATATCACCCATGTTTGTGAATACTTTCACCCATAACAGACACTATAATAACACGATATTTTCCCGACAAAATTATAAAATAAAATAATACTTTCATGAAAGTGTGGGGTCGTTATAACTGTATCAAATTAACAAAAAACGTTGTTTTTTTATCGTACTTAAGAATAAAAAAGAACATTCTCAGGATCTTCGGGTTGGACCTGATCACTAAACTAAGATGAGAATAAATACATGGATGCTTGGATTTTAGTAAGTGAATCTGAAGGGATGTAAAAGTAGAAGATTGGAAAAATCACATCAAGAAGTTTGCACAAGCGTGATTTACGTCTACTTCAGGCATCTATTCGGATAGAAGATTGGGAACAAGCCCTTTTTCGAGCTCGTTGAAGACATCCTGTTGATAATGATGGATGAACTTGATGTGCCGATTGAGGCTGGACTTCTGGTGAAATCTTCTCTGGCAAATTGGGCACTCTTCTTGCGGCTCTTTCCCACACTCGAGCGTCTGATGTCGTTTCAGGGAGTACTTGGAGTTGTAGGATCGCCAGCATTCAGGACAGGGGTACTTCAGTTTCGGACCTGACAACAATACCCGAACAATACCACATTATTTTGTAATAGAAAGTCAAGGAGTTTAACAACTTGATGAATATTCAGCAAAAACTAATGTTCGAGTTAGGGCAAGTATAACCCATTTATTTCGAGAACTTTCTTCGCGTAAATCTATCGATGAGCGTTTTGAATGAATTCGAGCAATTCAACATTCTTAGATTATTAAGGGGAAAACGGCTCGCTAGTCGCCAAAATTGACTTGAAAAGCCTTCGAAGGGCCAATTGAAAATTCTATTGATTTTATAACAATCTTTACGTCGATGCCTAGTCTATCATAATCAGCACTCAAAATTAATTCCAGGGTGAAAAATACGTGTACAACCTGAATTAATGCAAATTTCGAATGAAAGCAGGAGAGCAGTTACATACCTGCGGCTAGAATAGGTACCAAAGTAAATACTACTCTATTATTTTTACTTTCTAGAAAACCATTTGGAAAATCGTGTAATTTTCCTTTTGTAGGTAACCGAGTAAGTCGTGAAAATAAAAATATTCAAATCAAAAAATATTCATTGACGTTTCGGTGGAACAATGTTGGTACATAAATAGATACCAAAAACTTCTAATAAAAATGTACACGTTAGCAAGAAAATGGAATTATAAGTTAATAAGTATTAAGTTAGTGAGTGGGTACGAGATGGTAGTATCTTTGTACAGCCAAATATCACCACAGAAACTGTTAAAAGCAGTTAATTTGCAAAAGAGGTGGAGGTGAAAGAGTAATGTACAGTAATAATAGAGAAAATTGAAAGGAAATAATCTCGTTCAAAGTTTCACAAACGTAGGTAATCAAAATAAATATTACAATTTTATTGGTAAATTATCCGATGGCCAGAATCCTAACTAAACAAGCCAATAATTATTCATCCTGAAATCAACCCGGATAAACATCAAGGAGAACATTTGGAAATAATGTTGATATGACATAATAGAAATTTGCACATTAAACATTAATAGAAATATGCACCAACCTTCTCCGTTAAGTACACTTTCCAAGGAAATAAGTTCCAATGAAAATTAAAAAAATGAAAAAAAAAAGAATGAATAATTACTGTGAATTATTGTGGATTTCACATTTAAAAATAACCTGTGAAATACCTGTGACGGAACAATACAAATTAACAAGAATACAATACACACAATCTACTTCAAATTTCGAGTCGGACAAATAAAATGTTGAAAAAAAAACCGTTGTTTTGTGAACAGTTATTGCCCGTTTCTTCAGTTCAGATGAATCTTCTAAGCCGAAAAATGAAGGCTCTAAAAAGGTATGGATTTTGCAGAAAAATTTAGAGAAGTATGGGAGGGAAGAAATTCAAGTCTCAAATCTAGTTTATGCGGGTATTTTTCTTTCCATAAATACCAGGTCTGGAAAATAAATGTTATTTTTCAAGTGAGGTTCGGTAACTGTCTTCAAAGACTGATATTTTTCTGCTCAAAACAAAAGGTACTTTTGCATTGTTATCCAACAGTTATCCAACTGACTTTGAAACAACAGTTATTTTCAAGCCCTGGTGGATGCTCTTGTATGAGCTGGGTTTTGAGGAATCTATATGAAAAACGGAAGTCCTCAAATCTGTACGGACTAGAAATGGGTCGTTCCAGTTCAAGTCGTTAACGTGGTCGTTCTAAGAGTTTCATTCTCGGAACGGCAACACATCCCTGAAGTTACCAGTTCCAATTGTACCAGAGGAGAACGCTTAGAGGAGTTTAGCCAGACATGCCAAGTCCGTCACTGTTAGCAGACTCTAGCCTGAATCATCATTACGAAGACATTAGATCAGGTATTTCTTGAGAACAAGCGGAAAAAATGGACGGCATAATATGCCTTTTGTTATATTTTTGACTGACTTGAACTTTTCAACTGTCTTGAGAATATACTTAAATTTTGAACTGACTGACTTTTAATGGAATTTACTCGATCGGGAAAAGACGAGGAAGTGAAAATTTGACTGGAATTTATCGGTTGGCCCAGAACTGATTAGACAACTTGGGTGTGGGTGAGGGTATAACGAACTGGCACAGAACCGTTGAATGATCATTTAAGGAAGGTAGAAGTGAACAAGGCGAGATTGTTGGCCAGAGTAGGATATGGTGGTCCCTCGAGATGACCGAATATACTAGAGTAGGGGCGGCGCTGTGGCCGAGCTACGCCATGTGTCTCTGGAGACGAGACTCGGACTGGTTGAAGGGGCCGTGAGTTCGGGACTCGCCTCGGGAGCATATTTTCAGGCAAGTCGGTCGCAGTTCCCCCTCGTCCCAACCCAGGGCGGTGAGGCAATGGGAAGCCATGAGCGAAATCATCAGAACAAATTCTGATCTTCCCTTAGGAAGGCAGCTGATGGCGTCCGCGACGGCAGGAATGGCAGTTGGACGAAAATCCAACCTGAAATGGTTTACTTACTTTACTTACTAGAGTAGGTGAGAGATGGGTGGAAAACAGGTGTCACCAATCTGGACCCTTACAAGTTGCAGGTGTTCAGCTCGAGCTACCCCCATTCCTTTGGTTTATTTGGAAACTATTTAGAACCCAGGAGGAGCACAAGACTATAAGAATTCATATTTATCATCCTTTTTTTGTTGGTTTCGAGTCCAAAACATGAAAGCTGAATTCATGATGACACCTCCGAAACTAGTTTTCCTACGTTTCCTGGGATGGAACACTTAGCCTAACTGGAACGGTTAAATGTAACCGTTATACAAGAGTAGCTGGAATGTTTGTAAACGTGATGTAACTTCCTGGGACGACCCTTCTGCAGCACAGACGAGTCTTGTGATAGTTTTCCTTGAAATTCTTCAATGTTTTACATCTGTTAGAAACCAATTTTATGGATTTGTTACTAGTTTATGAATGGATGGATAGAGGAACTATTCGTTCAACATTGTTCCATTGACACGAAGGCAGTGCATCCTGGGAGGCGTGGCAGCCGTGAATTTTTGCGTGGTGTTCGATCAAGTTGTATCGTTGGTTCGTCTCCCTTCCGCATACGCCGCAGAGGTACCTAGTCCTTGCCACAATAGTGGAGTGATAGATTGCCGTCACTGGTATGCGCTCATGATGGCACATGATACAAGTACTTATTATTATGAAATCTAGAGACACCTCCAGACCCCAGAATCGTTAATGTTATGATCCAGGATCAAACGAATGAAACACAGAATGTAATCTTCTCACTTTAGCTGGTTTAACGAACTGGTTAAACGTGAGATCATCGAAGTGAAGGCCAGTCGGCCTGGGAGATTATCTGGATTGGTAACCGCTTGGGGGCGGTAATCCCAGGTCTTGATCACTTTTCAGGGTGGGACGTTGGTGAACCCCGCTCCACTTAAGGCCATGGGGGACAACAAGTGTGGGAGTGAGAGGTGCCAATAGTAATTGACACTTATCTCAGCTATCGGTTGACTGATTTTAAAATTTCAAAGTGATCTGAGTTCATCTCAATCAAATAAAGGAAGCTGTTATTGCAGATTTTGCGAAAAAAATTTAATTGATTAAGATTTTCTGGTTTTTTAGGAATTAATCAAATATTTGTCAAAAACATGTCCAGCCCGTATGTATACTTATCAGTGTAAGCGTTTGTGAGCGAAAAATCACTTAATTGGGCAAGTAGCAAGGGGTGACTCAGCCAAGAAAGGACGAATTACTTCCAAGACTTGGTTTCCAAAGAACTAGAGAGAACCCACACTTCCTACTAGTCTGAAATGTTGCTCTGCAGTAGAAGAATATCAATATCTTTGTTCAAGATTAGAATTTAATCGAAATTGAAGTGGAATATCAAAAAACTACTATCACAGCTAGCTTCGTTTATAAATTCTTAGCACATTCGTGTTTTCCGATTTAAAAAAGTTCATAACTTTCTAAGCAGAACCTCAATTACTTTCCACCAACCCCATCTATTTTTTGAGGATCGCACTAAGTGGCTGTCCACCATAGCCTTAAGTGGGTGAGGCAATAAGTAGCCATGAGAGAAATCATCAGAACCATTCTGATCTTCTCTTTGGAGACAGCTGATGAGGCCCACCATGCCAGGAATGGCTGTTGGACGAAAATTCAACCTGAGATGGTTATTTACTTTACTTCAGTTTTTTTTACTTTACATAAAATATTTACTTCGTAAATATCTTACATAAATATAATATTTGGTCATAAAATATTTTATGAACTATAATTTATACCCCGAAGCAAATTTAGTTCGGTTAGCTGATCAGGGGGGAGCTCAGTTTGTTATTCAGATGTCAACAGTTTGGGTCCACCAGGAGTGAATTGAGCTCGCCAATTGATCAGGACTGAGCTCAGTTTGCTATTCAGAATCATTCGGCCTTTTACACAGTTTTCGACCGTGGCATGTACTACTGGTATGTACTTTAGTAGGTATTATTTTATCACTCCATTGAGGGAATATCACATCACCAAAGTATCTTGAGACGAATAAAAATAAGATTTGAAAAATTGAATGAAGTTTGGCGGGACGACCCAGAGCACCTTTCCCTAAATCATGTCAATAGATATCATGAAAAAAAAACTACTCCTCGAGAACAAGAACGTAAAAAATCTGTATTTACATCATGTGGGGAATTATACTTAATAAGTAACTTAATGGACGAAAATTCTAAAAGGATTCTCAATACTGATGGTTCCAAGTACGCATTAACTACTCGAACACAAGCTGGTTCATACAACTAGTTACAAATTAATAGACAGCTCCAAAAATAACTAATAACCTATGTATCTATCTAATGAAATAAGTTAATTTATTTACAATAAAAATACATTCATCTTATTAAATAATGACATGATTTTTTGAGGTACATAGATGTTAGATGAATCCATCCACCACTATCGGAGATGTTTGTAATAATATGTAATTGTAACACGGTTATTACAGTATGTTTATTACAGCAGAGTTAACATGGTAAATAAACTACATATCTGTAGATTCCCATTGTTTGATGTGAAACAAAGAAACTAGGTGAAGGAGATACAGTTCAAGTCCAGGAAAGCCTGGTTTACGTAAAATGGATCTCATATGAATTGGATGAGCAAAGAAACTCTGAGAGAAAAGCCAAACGCAATATATTTATCTGGTCATGGACAATAGTATGATCTATGAAATACAGGTTCACGGGAAATTTTTACCTTGGAAAAGTTTGGTATGGCCTCTTCAGCGCTCATCACTCCACACTCATCATACTTGACTGGATAATCTACCTTACACTTGAAGTTACCTAGGTCTTCATCCAGTCTAGATCCTTCCTGAGCAGAAGCTCTCACGAACGGTACAAATAGGTTGCAATTCAAAATGTAAAAGGGAACCTACCCTTTGTGCTTTGAAAGCAAATTTAAATTTTGTTTAAAATGATTTGGATTGGAACTACGTTCCTTGGACAATGAAGTAGTTTCAGACAAACTCAGTACACAAAATGGTGTTACATTTTTGGGCCTTTGATGAAGTAGCTCACTTTTGTTCCAAATAACTGTTCTTATCTTCTTATTTCTTTTCTTCCGGCGGGCTGTTCTCACCCTCCTGGAAGTACGTTTGGTACAAGTTCCACGTTTCAGTATCCACTTTTGAATGGATCATGTAAATGTGGCTCTTCAGGGACGATTTCTGAGTGAATCTTTTGAAGCAAATCGTGCACTCATAATCGATCCCACACTCATGCTTCATGTGAAAATTTCTTCGCGCCTTGTGCTTGTAGAGGCGTCCGCATTTGGGACATGGGTGCTTTGTAGCACCTGAAAAAGATGGAGAATCGAAGCACTTAGAGAAATTATATTGTGATAAACATTGATGAAACACAACGGATTTTATACTTTTTTACTTTTTTTATGAGGGATAATTCTTTGGTATTTTCGTAACGATGTAAGTTCAGATGAAGACTTATTTCAATCAGTTTCTAACATCACATGTATCAGAATCCTTATCTGTTTATGTCATCGGGACAATGGGGTATTTCGGCGGGTCGGAAATTCAGGTTTTTGACCTCAAATTCGGATTCAGCACCCTTGAAAACATATGTACTCCAACTTTTAGCCCAATGATACTATAAAATGTGGTAGAAAAATTAATTAAAGAGATCACAAGTTTGAACGCGCGTGTGTGAGTAGTATTTTGTAGTATCCAAGAGATTCTCCAAGGGTTTCATCTCTTCTCTGTTCACGGATACTCTTTTCAAAGAGTTTTGGCTAGCTACGTCACACCATTCAAATCTTCACCTTCCCTTAGCTTCTCTGATTTTTTAAAAACATTTTCTCGACCAACAGACCCAATTACCGTTATTCCTGAGCCATACTCTTTTGAAAAAAAATAAAAAAAATTGACTGAAACACCCCATTGATACGTCATTGACAGCCACAATCCACGAGTCATTTCAAATATGCACAAGCTCTTGCACAATTGCATTTATTGTTTGAGAAACAATGATTTTTTTAATACTCATAATACAACGAACGTTGATGAGAGAATAAATCATTGGCAGCAGGATGAGGGGCACAAGAAAATATCGTAATTACACTCTCCCCTACCTATCTAACTTCACTGAAATCAGAAAAACACTTGAACGACTGGCGGTGGGAATATGAAAATTATCATCACATATCAAAAATAATCAAGTGAAATTATTCATTTAAATCCTGTAGGTATCCTGAAACCCAAAAAAAGTTAATTCATATATATTTTAATAAAGTTGTTTTTCTCAGCTAAGCATTAAAAAAATCTTAGAATAAAGGTTCCTAGGCCCTGTACGGCCGATATAAATGGAAAAAACAAAATAATAATTATATTGTTTCCCTTAAAACCCAATATTAATACTGTAGATGGGAAACTGTGGGAAAATATTTAATAACATTATTAATAACAAAGGTTGTTAGGTAACTTGAGTAGGACAAATCACAATCAACTATTACAACAAAAATTATATTAAGCAAATTTTATTTGAATTCAACATTTTAGTTCAACATTATCAACTACACTGTATGTGCGTGTGCACGGTGTGGTAAGTGAGGGAAGCCTTGGATTTGAGTTCTTTTGAACAGATTTCGCACACAAAGGATTTCCCACATTCGTGGCGTTGATGGAAGGTTAAGTGTTTGGTCCGCTTGAAGTTCCTTCCACAATGGCAACGGTGTGGAGTTTCTCCTGAAAGTAGGTCAAAATCATCGTAACAATCAATCGTCTTGGTTGTGTTTTTAATAGGCCGTGCGAATAGCAATCAAATACGACATCGTGTCCCTTTAGTTATTTTACGACATTGGACGACAATTTTTGAATCTTAACAAATTCCTCGCCTTCTATAGCGCTTACAAAAAAAAGCCAACAACATCGGAACGTTTTTGATCAAACACCCTCGTGAGAAAAATAAATAAGTGAAATAAGCCGGACTCGTATAGTTAACTATACACTTGCTATGAAGAGCCCGTTGAAAGTCAAGAACTCGACAGATAGAAAAGCAGTACGGGAATCAAATATTCATTTTGATCTACCTAATACGAAGCCAAAGCTACTTTACCTGCTACTTGGCAGTTCTAAAGTTATTTTATCGCCGATTTTTCTGGGGTTAAACCTCTTAGAGCGTATTAACCAACAATCATTATATCGAGAGAAATATTCAATATTATGAAGGCAAAAACAAGGTTTTTCAGGGGCGTTCCTTAAACCAGGCAAGGAGTTTTACCGAAACATAACCATACTATCAACACCAATTATACATCTGAAAGTGATTTTAGTGGCTTACTGCACCGTTGAAATTGTAGGTCCTCTAACGATTCATTATTATACTTGGCGTCAAAAATGCAAGTGGGTGAAACCTCAAGAGGTTTCCCTTACCTTGCCCCCTCTACTGACCTTGCCCCCTCTACTTCCCTTCCCCAACCACCCTCTATCCCCTACTTAACTGCCTCAAGCTGTCCCACCATTCCACCATAGGCCTAAGTCACCCGCATGAATAATCAACTTCTAGTATAGTTATCGAATTCTCGTAGTATAGTTTTCTCCAAATCATTTGATAGAGAGGTAACTACGTAAATTCGTATATTAGTGCAACCCTGCGACTTTCAGAGTTATAAAAAAAACTCTTATTTAAGAAATCCTTGCATTCATAACAATAATTAATATTTGATTTTCGCGAAATCAAGATTCTTACAAAATACCAATAAACTACACATTCTGATAATTACCAACATCTTTGCATGATTGTGAGGATTGTGGTGTAAAATAAATCACATTATTTATTACAATTTAATGTTTCTATAAAACGCAGTTCACAAATTAAAATGAGTGAAGAATTAATCTAGATATTTAAAATTCAATTTTGAAACCACAATTAAATGAAAATAGGCAGGAGATGCCTGTGTTTGACTATTGAATAATGTAAATTAATATATTGGTTAAACCAAAACAATATTATGACTGTAAATATCACAACAGGACTTGCTGGTTGTCTGAAATAGGTTGAAGATCTACTCATTACCCACCGAGATACGAATAAAGTAGAGGGAGCATCAGAGCCGAGGCAGCTCTTCTTTTGAGATTTTGTGTAAGAGGGAGTCTGGTCTCGTTCCATTTGAAAATTTTGGATGGTGTTCGAGCTACTACAAGAATTTTCGCTTGGTGCGATCGTAGTCCCGCCCAGCTTCCAATCACAGGGAAGAACAGGCTCACAAGGCCTCTGGGATATAGATTTTGTTTTCAGAGGAGAACAAAATCACTCGAAACGAAAAACGGAGTATGTAGAACTAAGTTTATTTCCACGAAAAGTTCATTACAATGTTATATTGATTATAATGGTTAGGTCATCATCCCTGACATGGATGGCTGGAACACCACCTACACTGACTGCAGCTGCATAATATGCATATTCATATATTATGTGAATCTAATTGGCCTAACCCTCTTTGTATGAGCCAGTGTATCTCTAAAGCCGCCTCCACACTTTCAACATTCGGCCGCTCCGAACCTTGCTCCGATCCTGCTCCACTCTTCTGTCCCAAACATCGCAGTGCTCCGAACCTCGCTCCGCCCATATAAAGCTCACCCCACTCCGAACATTTCTTTGATGCAGGATGAAAAACCGCCAACAGAGCGATCGGACTGCGCTCTGCTCCTCCGATCCTCATTCCTTTGAAGTTTTGCTGCCCCGAACACGCCAGAGGATTGGAGCAAGGTTTGGAGCAGCCGAATGTTGCAAGTGTGGATGCGGCTTAAGGAGCCTGCTGTTCACAGTTTGGGAAGCCATGATAACGAGGAAATTAACAAAGCTGACATTCTGGGCAACTGGAACACCATCAAAACTGGCACCAGCTCTATCTGTGAATCTAATTGGTCTAATCTTTCTGGAATGACCCAGTGTGCCTCGAAGAAGCCTGATGTTCAAAGTTTGGGACGCCATGTTAACGAGGAGATTAACGAAGGTAATTCTCAAGGAGTTGTTACTAAGACCAAACAAACACAAAGAACAACAAAACAAAAGACAAGGCAACTAAGAACAAAGAAGAAGAAGAAGTTCTGATTTGTTACTGAAGATGACCTAACAGTCGAAATCGATATAACGTAGAAGCTCAATTTTCGTGGAAATAGAGATTGTTCTGCATAATACTCCTTTTTTCAGAGGGGATTGAGCAAAGACACAACTACTTGCTCCATTAAATCACCCGTCTTTCCCTACTTATTTCTATCTCGATGGTATTACCGATACCTAGTTATTCTTGTCGTGTACAAGCCCAAACTATTTGCATCGTATATCATTGTTTGCGCCGCTTTTCTGTATTTGTGTCCAACGGTTTTTGTTTGCCAGGTAATTTGACAAAGTCCTTCAGCTCGTCACGAAGCTCTACTTTGGACTTCTTGAGCCCGCTAGTCGACCCACTCGCTAACCTTGTAGCTTCTTCTGAGTCCTTTTTGGTGAACGAAATACGACCCTGGGATGACGTCATCAGAGAAGGTTTCCTCGTGATTTCTACGTTGAGTGTGCTCCTACGCCGCTTCTGTCGAGCAGCTTGAGACAGCGGGCAGTTGGCTGTGTGGTTGCGGTAGGCGCAGATGGTATCAATGATCAGCCCACACTTGCACTGTCGGTTCACCAGCACTTCACCTAATGGAAAATATTCGATAAATTGTACCAATTTACTTCAGAACTAGGATAGAGAAAACAGATTTGTCAGTATGGCAAGATCCAGGAACGACTAAGAACCCTACGGTAAATAAGTTCCAATCCCTGGGCTTTTGGCAACACTGTGATTTGAAAACTAACATTCTGTTACATAGAACTCCTATCCCATCACATATGCAAAATCAACATTTATTTGAATGCGAAAATGCTCGCTGAGTTAATACTATCTAAGTGGAATCACTGCACATGGCAGGATCACTAAACATGATGAAATAATGGTCGATTACCTTGCATTGGAACAGGATAAGTCAAAATAATGTCTTCCTTGGCTACTTTCGGTTCTGAGGTCGATACAATTTCTCCTTCAAGGCCTTGGGACTCCAGGTACTTGCTACAACTCGTTTGATGGACTTTGAAAACATTCAAATGCCTGAAGAGAGCTCCACATTCGCACTTGTAAGTCACTGCAATACAGTTTACAATAGTTCAGAAATTATTAATTTCGATCGTATTTTGTTGATAGAAAATTTTGAATAGCTCATGATTCACATTTGATAGCTTGACTTAAGACTTACCCTTTGGTAATTCAGAATTGGGGAGAACAAGTGAATTATCGATATCTGCTTCAGTTATTGAAGAAGCATCTTCTTCTGGAATTATAAAACAATTATGAAAATTATTAAAATATACCTATAATAGAGTGTTACTTTAATCAAAGTTTTCTTTTGTTTTGAAATTAAATTATTTTTTGAGGAATTTAAAAGAATCATTATTCTTCTATCATTCCATAGAAATATTATTTATTTTGATTGATTCCAACAAAGGATAAACAAGAAATGTGAAGTGCACCTTTCATGTCAGGTTCAGAGGACGGATGGGCCTGAGAACTGTCCTGTAACGACACGACCTTGGAGATTTCAAACTCGGAGTCACCGCCTGATGACAAATTTGAATGAAATTAGCGGATTAATTGTGTAGAAATTGTAATTTCACAAGCTTGGTACGCATCATACCTTCTACGATGGGAGTATCAATTATTTCTTCGATAATATATTGAGAGAGGTCGTCATGCTGCTCATTATCCTCAGATTCTGACGCGATTTTGGGTTCTTCGGAGTCGACCAGATCATCTATGAAATAAATTAGCACCATTTGCGAATCAAAAATGAGGAGCACTGAAAACTCGTTTACGTATTGAACAAAGAAAATACATAATTATAATCCACGTACCACATTCAGTCTGAGAAGGTGGATCTTTGGTTGTATCAGACTCAACACATTCTTCGGTGTGAGATTCTGAAACTTATAATCACATTGAAATGATTCAACTCAAACCTGTGCTTTATTCAATCAAGAACGTAACATAGTTGAATAGTAAATTATTGAATTGGAGAACAAGGATAAGATACATCTGGTATCTATTTTTACAAATTAATAAAAACACCTAGTACTCAGAAAAAGAGGAAAATTGATACCTTCATACTGGCTCCGTGTTCCTTCTAGATTTTTCTTCTGTTTGACGTACTTCCACGTTGCACAATGGAGCAAGTGATCTTTGATGTCCGCTTTCGTGAACTTTCCAGTACAAACGCAGGTGATCAAAACTGAAATTAAATGTATGGAATTAGTTCCGCTAGTTATAAGAATACAATAATTATTATCTGCATATCTTACTGGAGAATCCATCGTAACCAGCAAGTCGAGTACAGAAGGCGAGCGCTTTCGATGTAAGGACATCTTCAGGCCATCGAGAGAGTACTAAATTTGTCAGTCAGTCGTTCTATTTATATAGTCTGGGTGAAAGGGAAGTGAAAGGATCAGAAAGGAAAGGGGCCACGTGGTAACGACAGGTTGTTTGTCTGTCAGTGAATGGGAGAGATAAAACTAATCCTATTAGCAAAGTGTACATTCACCACGTGGTAACCATCAATGGCCTGAAGATGATGTCCTTACACCAAATCTCTTCTCCTGTGTGAATGAATCACACGAGTGTTTACAAGTACAGGAGTGGGAGACCGCCGAGTTTGACTAACAAACTTGTGCAAAAAATAGGGAATGCTGTATGGTGACTCTAGACAACATTTTTACAATATTTCTGCAACTCTCTAAGTCTCTGCTGCACGAAACAATCATGAACTTGGTGCAAGATAGGTCCCAAAACAGCTTACTGAACAGCACAAGTTAAATCGAGTGATGCACGCCTCTAAAGAGGTTTTGGAACGCTATGAACCAGAAAATTATAATTTTTCAGGTGTATTGATGGGTTGTACACTACATGCCTGAAACAAAAACACAGTCCAAACGTGGTGTCACACGAATTCGCACTCAGCGAATAAAGTTAAGACCACCATTTCAGCCAGAAAAAAACAAGGCGTCAGTGTGTTGGGACCACAATGGCAATGGATTAATGGAATTAATGGAATTTTTCCCCTCAGGTGGAAACGATCAATGTAGAAGGAGGAGTCTGCTGACGAAGGAAATCTGCCTACTGCATGACAAAGCCCAACCCCACATGGCCAATCATACAAAGCAACTTTTGGACTCCTTTGGGTGAGATGTTTTGAACCACCCATCCTATTCCTCCCAACCTGAAGAGTAATACATTTTTTGAAGATTACGAAAATTGAGTTCACTTACTTTCTTGACGTGTCTTGTCAAGAAAGAACCAATTGTTGACACTATTAGAAAGAAAAATCATTCAATTCTGTGTTCTACAAAAGTGTTCAAGAAAATGGAACTTATAAGTAGTTATCATGAATTGTGAGTTCCTTGTGAACAGTTTTTTCGTATTGGACTTACCAAAATATTTTTATGTTATCACAAACGAATTTTTTCTAAGATGGTTTGTTGCCCCCAATGTTAACACATTTGTCCTGAAGAATTCCATATATTGACATCTGCAGTTCTTAATATTGACACCCATTTAAATATTTAAAAAGGTGATGTGAACATTGGGATCAGACGGTGTCAACTTAAGGTTCCACTATACATTTTTAGAAAACTGTATTACAGTTACTGTAAGTCGTGATATACTACAAAACTGTTCAAATCCAAATATTACCTTAGCAACCAAATCAATAGTTCCCCTAATGTTGACACCGGTGTCACCATTAGGACACACAACTATTTCATGAGTCCCTAATGATGACAACGAATTTAACCATGTTTTCCTATTAAAACCTGGGGTTTTAAAGCTTATACGTTCTTCCTTATGTTATTCATAGAGCAGGCGATGTGAAATGATCATTTTACTCACAAAATTTTACTTCAAAAGTCTTAATTTGTTGACTTACTTCACTAATCTGCGGCTCAAGGATCACGTCGCTGAAGTAACTGATACAGCTGTCATCAGCTTCAATTTCAACCAGCCGAGTTATATGATGTATTATAATTAGTGGAGCCGGCCGACCTCAATAACTATATTCTTATTAACAGAACGACGCCATTTCCGAGTACCTACAGAGGCCAAATAGCTTGTTTTTGAATTTCAAAATTGTAGTGTCAACATTAGGAACAGTGTCAACAATTGGTGCTTTTACCCTAAATAGTATCTAAATAAGGTGCATTCTACTTACCGACAGTCTTACTGGGTCCTGACGTTTTTTTGGGAGACTTCTTGCTGTAAACGCTACAGACTTGGAGATGAGCTGTTATGTCATCTGAACTCTTCAATTTCTTTCCACATTCACAAACCGTGGCGTCGATATCTAAAATGAGCATTTTTTCAATAATTAGGAGTGTGCACACCAACTAGTAGAAAATCAAATAGATGGTCAATGACCTATAACTTTTCCAATAGTCGCATCAATCTTTGGATTTCCTCTATTGAGTTTCAAACACGATTCTGCGTTGATTTTTCTTTTCGATGGTTGGTTAGGAATGATTAGGAGCAATAGTAGGTATAAGTAGTAGTTCTTTGATGAGTGCTAAAGAAAATTATCCTCACCCAGGGTTTTGTCAAGAGGTCGTATAGATGATTTTTCTTTTCGATGATTGGTTAGGAATTATTAGGAGCAATAGTAGGTACAAGTAGTAGTTCTTTGATGAGTGCTAAAGAAAATTATCCTCACCCAGGGTTTTGTCAAGAGGTTGTATAGATGATTTTTCTTTTCGATGGTTGGTTAGGAATTTTTAGGAGGAATAGTAGGTATAAGTAGTAGTTCTTTGATGAGATTATCCTCACCCAGGGTTTTGTCAAGAGGTCGTATAGAAGGTAGCCTGCCACGGATAGATTTGTCTTCTGCTGTTTTCTCCTGATCTTCTTTTTCTTCTTCTTCCTCTTCTTCTCCTCCTTCTTGATCTTCTACAATGACTAAAAATTGAAGAACAGAAATACATCAATATTATATTATTGGAAATATGATTAGAATAACAGCAGTAACTAGTTGGAAACAAACTCAATAGGCATTTTTATAGATTTATTTTTTCTTTATGAAAGGCAATCTATTTTTCAATTTTTCAATCTAGGGCAGGTTGAATACCAAACTTACATTCTTGAGCAACTTCTTCATACGTCCCAACTTCAATTTCATTTGCCACTTCCCCCTGATTGGAGCCATCTGGCTTGGGCTTCTCTTCAAAGTACCCCAATCTAAAGACTGTATCTTCTAGCTCAGGGTTATCAAGGGTTTCAGTTTCCAACATAACTTCCCTCTCAAGAACCTCCACGCTCGCTTCGTGGCTGATTGAAACTGAGTGATCATCTGAAGAATATAATAGAATGGGTATAAATGTTTCTAAATTAGACACATTCCATCTTCGCATAAACTTGGAACTGAAAATGCAAAACAGGCAAGAAATACAATATAATACTGTTTGAAATTAACATGAAGATAAAAGTGGGGAAGATACAATGATGCTTGGGGCAAATTCCCATGGTGCTCAGCACGAACCAATGGGCATTTTCGTACTTTTCCGTTATACCCCCCCCCCCCCACAAAGTCTGTTTTCAACCTTCGCAATTCCTTCACGCCCGCCTGATGTTTCTAGGCACTGGTAATGATTCCTTTTCACATTTTAATAAATTAACGAGCGCTCAGTTTGAGGGAGTAAAGAAACATCGGTGAATTCTTGGAAAAACAAGGGGGTAAAGTCATTGATCACAGATGGGCCCAATACCTTCCTGATGAATCGGTTGGTTTACAAACATCTCTTCACAAAGGTCATGAGATAAGGAACGTGAATAATAATTGCAAAGGCAGATCATTCGTTTTTTGTTCAGTCACAATGGAAGTGCCAACCAGTATATTCAACAAGTTTTAACAAATCGGCAACTTCTAAAGACACAGTAATTCTTTTTTCCTTCTTTTTTGGAGCCTCCATTACCATTCAGAACTTCTTTCTTACTCTTATTTCTATCGAAATAACCCAAAAATATGACATCACTCACCAACAACCCTACTTGTAGAAGCTTCTTCGTCAGCAGCAGTTATATGTTCACCAACTCCGCTATCTTCAGGGTCCTCCACTTTTAACGTATCGCCAGTAGGTTGAAGGGGATCTGCAACGTTATCCTGGAGTCTTTCTGCTGCTTCCTCCATGGGAAGGTTGGCTACTTCCTCTTCTTCTTGCTCTCCCTCGTCAGTTTGGGAAGGCACTTGTTCTTCTTGGGCATTCTCTTTAGAGTCAGAACTTTGAATGATCACCTAGGACAAATAAAACGTAGAATAACTGAGAAAGAATCCTTAATTTTACGTTTTTGTGATATCATTTACGTGCAAAAAGGATTTAAAACAGTTGGAATTGTTTAAAATGTTAAAATATGCTTAACTGGAAAAAAATTACCAGTAAGATCCAACAAGAAGTCGGAATATCATCGACTTAATCCGAACTTTTACCTTGAAGTGGTCTTCATCAAGTTGAACTACCGTGTGTTTAGCTGTGGTGGAGGTGGCAGGAGTGGTTACTGGTTTTTTCGTGGACATGACTTTGGCAAGACATTCTCGAACATGAGCGCTGTGGCGAGTCTGAGACATGAAGGATTTCCCGCAGAAACAAGTAAAGCAGATGGCTGAAAGCATAACAATGATAGTTTAAGTAGGTTAACCGCTCGTGGCAATATATTTTTTAAGTCGCTTTTAGGTTTAAAAGTTTAAAATATCATTGTGATGAAAAAACATGCAACTATTTGGGGCACGTAGTTAGCTATGAACTAGCTTCGGGTAGCAACATTAACCCGAAACACCCCCAACTCACATCAAGCACTCATCATAAAAGAAACACTCGTTGACTCATTTGTATCCAATTCCTGTTCTAGCCAATTCTATTCGAGTACTTACACCAGAATTAGGTAGGATAAAACCAGTACTCACGTGGTTGAGGACGAATTAACTCTTCAGCTGGGTCCAATATCTCAGAACTGCGTTTTGGGCGTTTCTTTTTAGAAGGACGTCGAAGGATCACAAGTTCTGAAGAAAAAGTTCAGATTAATATAATTCAAAAAGCGAAAGAGAATCTCACTAATATAGTGTCTCATCATGCTCGTTTATAAAATTTACAAAGAATAACGTTTTAACCAAAATTTAACATTGCTGATGCAGATTTGAGTTAAAGCTGACTAATTCGTACACAAATATCTAGGTGTATTTCTAAGTGTTCTCCCCGTACTCGCCACCTTCACCTCCCCATAGTGATGTACGATAGCCTCCCCAAGTAAAGTGTAATACTTTTACAAGTAAATAATTTATTGACAGACTTCAAAGCGCTGTAGGCGTGTCAGTGTATCACCGGATGACGATTTTTTGTTGTTGTATATCTGAACACCTTGTTGAATCATCAAAAATTAACTTCCCTCGACCGGGGATCGATCTCCTATCGTTCCAATTCTGAATCGGAGCTCCTACCACTGAGCTACGGAAGCAAATGGACAGAAATGCGAAGAGGTCGCTGATCACAACATCTCCCCCCCTTCCCCCCGTTAGGAAATCTTAGGTACTCCGTTACCTAGTCAGGGAGGTGAGAGGCAGCTTTTGCCAGCATTTTCCAACCCAGTGAGAATGCGCTATTTTTGACTGGCTTCAGAGTTTTTGTTATTGTACCTTATTGACGGGGTGGGGGATCTGCTGACATCAACATTTGTCCGAATAGGCGGTGGCTCGACTTGTGTCTTGGGAGGGAGTTGTTTTGATGACCTAATCTTAATGAATTATTGTTTCTCTGAAAAATGCTGAGGAGACCATCCGGGTCTGGTGCGACTGCGCCACAATATTGAATCATCAAAAATTAACTTCCCTCAACCTGGGATCGATCTCCTATCATTCCAATCCTGAATTGGAGCTCCTACCACTGAGCTAAGGAAGTGAATGGACAGAAATGCGAAGAGGTCACTGATCACAACAACCTTGCATTTCTTTATTCTGGTACCAATCTGCCTGGTTCTTTTTGAAATGTGTTCTACCAGTTTACATATGAGGGGGGTTCTGATAACTAAAAGGTGCTCCGAGGGGGAGAAAGGGTGAAATTATACTGGGTCATTCGCTCAGAACCTGCATGAGCTGCATTAAAGGTGTTTATGAATGCTCAAGAAGGTGAGTTATTCTACCAAATATGAGGGATATAGTATAGTTAAGTGAAGAGGGTAGTCTACCAAGTATGAGAGATGATAGTACAGTTAGGTGATGACTGCACATATCACTACACTGCCGATTATCAAACATTCACTGTGGAAGCATGGAAACGGGGGCTACTGATAAGCTTTTGGACTCTGCTCGAGGAGGCTAACGAGTTGCAGCTTATCCCCTCTAGCCCACGGGGAGGCAAGTAATGGACGCCCGGAACTACAGGTGTAGTCGTTTTGAGGTTAAGCTAATTTATGGGTGTTTGAAATAGATAGGTAAGTAACTCGTCAAAATTCCTCCATGGGGTGCGTTCTACTGTGTCTGTGGCTATCTTTTCTACTCCTATACTTGTTTGTTTCGGTATCTGCGAGCTCCTACGATTCTTTATTCTTTGATGGCATGAGTTTTATAGTTTCAAAAGCTTACTTTTCTTTGCATTGTACTTACCAATAAAACTTCTATGGAAAGGTGGCTAATTGATTTTAGAGTACCTACCTAACAACGGGAACTCTACAAACCCATTTTAGCACTCTAAATATCATAAAAAGACAGTATAATTAGTTCATAGTCCTTATGGTATCTACGTAACAGTAGTACTTAGACTCACTTTTCTTGGATATCGTTGAGAAATAGTCAATAACGTCTTGACCATTTTCTTTCCACTTCGGACATCGCACCAGGTGACCCAAAAACCAAGGAACTTTAAGGAATCGGATTTTGCAAGGATCACAACGCATTCTCACGTCAGGAGCTGGATAAAAAGGAAGAACATATTGTTAGTTAGATGGTTATAATCAAAAGAAAACGGCAAAACTAACCATTTTTGTGGTATTTCTATTTTAGGGAATTAGAAATTAAGTGGTAGGGGGTCATTATTCGTCACTAACGAACTTCATCACTCACGTTGTGGAGGTAAACACGATATCAACAAATTTCATCACACTATACTTACTATATCACTAGCTAGGAAACCAATACGAAACTCAAGAAAACAAAAATCAAAAGTATATTTTGGAAAAATTCATTTTTTGTTACAAGTTTAATTACATAGGGTTGCTTTCCGTTATTTTGTCTGATAAAAACTTAAAAAATGGAATTACTTACTGCATTTAAACAAATATACTCGTATCTTGACGCCAGTTTCATAGGATTATGAGATTCCAACAACTGTGTAGTATGTAGGAAGTAGGTAAAAACAGCTCGAATAATGAGGTTAATTAAATTTGAATTGCACTTGAAAGTTATTTCAAAATCAAAAGAGATTTTGATACTACACTAGTGTTAATAACATAAGCTAAAAAATTATCATTAGGCATATTCCTGCAGACAGGTACTTTAGTTGTTCATAAAATGGCAAAACCGATCGCTACGATAGAGCTGAAAGGTAGGTATTAGAAAGAATACTGAAAGGAGGCTGGCTTGTAGGTGCAGGCATCCAGAAAAGATCTGTGTATATTCATTCATTAGATTCAGTGATGGAGACGTACCCATGCCTTACTATGAGATTACATCCAGATTTAAAACCGCATGACTACCTATAGTTCAATCTTATCTAGTTCTTTTATCACTAGATAAAATAATCAAGGAGATCCTTTCACTTAGAAGTCCCCACCTTGAAGCCTGGTAAGGGAGGAGATCTGGAAATGGCCTCCAGCAGAGATATCTATTCCAAAACTTGGTGAAGTGAAAAGCAAGGTCCGCGTAGGAAGTGTCAGACGAATCTTTTCAGATGGATGGTGTTCTAAACAAGCGCAGTAAACTCTCATCTACTTGGTTAATTCCTCTTTACCCTCTCCTTAATCATAAACCCTGATATAAGATCATTCAGAATCATTTAACTAAAATAACGCTACACTTTATAGTTCTTTTTGATCTCATTGATCCGGATGGCGCCGATGACTCTACCAGCAGTGACTTCCTCGTGAGCCAAGACCTCCTCAATGTGATCTCTGGCGTCAAGGTCGATCACGTGGTGCGTAACAGCCTCGTGTAGCTTCAATTCCTTGAACGTTTTGAACACTTTCCCGCACACACATTTGTTGTATTTGTTGATACAATTCCCCTTCTTGTGACTCTTCAGGTCGTGGTAGTGAGTGAATGTTTTCCCGCAATGGCACTTGTGTGAAATAATTTCAGAGTCTGGAAACAAATTAAATCATGTTATAATAGAATATTGATTGGAATTTTCACCTCATTTGATCTTTGGTGTGTGCAGTGATTTCTATTCACTTTTTTTCAACAGAATCTGAGAGAATCAACCTAGAGCCAGAAGGCATTAAATCGAAAACCAGTAAGAGGAGTAACAAACTACATCTTATACGCAAGAAAAATATTGACAAAACATCGCCGATACCTATTTGTAATAACAATGGGGTATTTCAGTCAATTTTTAAAATTTTTTTTTCAAAAGAGTATGGCTCAGGAATAACAGTAGTCGGGTCTGATCGTCGAGAAAATGTTTTAAAAACGCTGCAAATCATTGCTCAAAGGTTTATTATTTTCTGTATAGATCACCCTTCTGTATAGATCACTGGTTCTCCATCAATAGCACCTACCACCATCTGTATTATCCCTTGACCTTCCCTCTCAAATTTCAGCTTCCTGCGTTCAATAGGATTGAAAATGGCTTCGGAGCTCACTCAGCTGATCAGTGATCTGAGGAGTGAAGAAGATCTCCTCGAATGCTGGAGACGCCTGGAAGAGCACTTTCATTCAATCTGATTGAAAATGGCTTCGGAGCTCACTCAGCTGATCAGTGATCTGAGGAGTGAAGAAGATCTCCTCGAATGCTGGAGACGCCTGGAAGAGCACTTCCATTCAATAGGATTGAAAATGGCTTTGGAGCTCACTCAGCTGATCAGTGATCTGAGGAGTGAAGAAGATCTCCTCGAATGCTGGAGACGCCTGGAAGAGCACTTTCATTCAATGGGATTGAAAATGGCTTCGGAGCTCACTCAGCTGATCAGTGATCTGAAGAATGAAGAAGCTTTTGAGCAATGATTTGCAGCTTTTTTACCCACCAACATTTTTTTTACCTACCAAATTTTTTTTACCTACCAGCTAGGTACTACCTACCACACCATACTGGCTTCACACCTTCACAATCAAGTTTATTAGAAAGAACTAGACGCTTCACACTCGATTGGAAAAATAGAAAGCTTCATATTGAAATTTGATTACTGGTTACGCAGAAGGCAAAACTGTATACAAATCGAAGAAATCGCATTTTAGTCCGATAAAATTTGAATGGAGATTAGACCTCTTTTGCGATTCACACTCATGATTCTGTTTTATCGAAGGAAAACCTTCAAGTACTCGTAGGGACCGAACGGTTTGTCCTACAGAGCTCCGGGTGGTCTCAAAAATTTTAAAAAATTCAATACTATTTAAAATTGGTGAAAAAACGATACCTTTATTTCGAGAGTTTTAGAGCTAGGGCACTCTTGAAAATTTCAACCCTTAATTTTCACCCCTTAGAAGTGACCTACATCAACCAAAAACTTCGCGGCACAACTAGACCCCAAATGGAGCCCATATACCAAATTTGAACCAAATCGGTCCAGTGTTGCTAAGAAAAGTGCCGCGGACGGCGGACGGGGGACGGCGGACGGCGGACGGGGGACGGCGGACGGACATTGCAAATTTGGATTCTACGCACCTTGAAACGTAAAGTGACAAAGTTTGAGGGGGGGTTATAAAAATTTTTTGCGATACGATCACATAGGCTTATTATTAGAAATAATAAACCAAAAATCAGAGAAGCTAAGGAAACTTGAAGATTTGAATGGTGTGACGTAGCTAGCCAATCGTGACGTAGTTAGCCAAAACTCTCTGAAAAAAGTATCCATGCACAGAGAAGAGACCCCCCCTTGGAGAACCCTTGGAGAATCTCTTGGGTACTACAAAATACTACTCACACACGCGCGCGGCGTAGTGTGTGTGCATTTATAGTAGCCCACCTTTTTTTCAAACGTGTGATCTCTTTAATTCATTTTTCTACCACATGTTTAGTATCATTAGGCTAAAATTTGGATTTGTTAGGTTTTCAAGGGTGCTGAATCCAAATTTGAGGTAAAAAACCTGAATTTCCGACCCACCGAGATACCCCACTATCAACTATTGTTGTTCTCACACAAATCATAAAATGAAATAATTTGAAAATATTTGTCTCCTTTGTAAACAATTGATACACATTTGAAACAGTTACATTCACTTTTTTCGTGTACACAATCATTGATAAAAAATGTAACATAATTTGACACGTTGAATTCTTAAGTGAGAGAAAATTCGTTCACACTTTACTTTGTTTTCACTTTTCAAGGTTGAAAAAAAAATGTTCTCCAAAATCAAAATTTTCACTCGAGTTTCAGACCTTCCTGAACAATTTTGAACAGTTTTGGTTCCGTGTGTCTGTCATGAAATCCTTGCCACAGCCATGACTTCTACATTTCTCATCCGATTACGAGGCAATTTTCAAGGAATGTGCGGATTGGCGTGAAGATGGTACCCTACGAATTTGTTTTGGGTTGAACAATTGATGTGTTAGAGGATTTTTCTAAATTCTCCTAGTTGGCGAATTTCAAGTATGTCATCGATCCTTGGCAATGGTACGTCGATGAGCTCAAATTCGAGAAAAAAAAGTCTGCCAAGTGGGTGTGGCACATAGCTCCATCCATAACCCGATTGTATAGATGATCCGATGGATAGTAGTTAATCTCAAAATCTCTTCCTCTACCCTCATGGGGGACCATCTTCACGCTAGTCTGAACAATTCCGAGAAATTTCGTCGAAATAGGATGGAAAATGTGGAAGTTATGGCTGTTACAAGTATTTTACGTTTGCGCATGCGCAGAGGCTACTGTAAATTTTGAGGCCTTGATTTTCATTGGGGACCATCTACAACCTAATCCGCATAATCTCTGAAAATGTCATCGAAATCGGATGAAAATGGGGTAGTTGCATGGGTCGGAATTTCGTGTTTTTGACTTCAGATTCGAATTTAGCGCACTTATAAACGTATATGGACCAGTTTTCAGTTCGAAATTCCATTTAGTTTAGCCGTATTTCAATAAAGAAGTACCATCCTTTTTAGTGTTGGCGGGCCACTCCTCTTATGTCATCCCTAAACGAGAATCTCACGATAGAGTGCGTTGAGATCACTGCAATCGAGGACAATTCGAGTCAGAAACATTGAAATATACTTGCAAAATGATGGTGATGATTAAAAAAACTTTGAAATATATTTTTCAGGTTTTTCATGTTTGAATTAATCATTTAAATTGAAAATTTTGAAGCATAATTTTGGCTGTTTTGCCGATGCCCGGGGGGTACATCGGCGCGGGGTACTTCGATAGCAACCCCGTTATCACGTTATCAGTTTTTCGGGTGGCCCATAATTTATTAGTTGATTGGTTTGGAAAAGATAATGTTCACTGTAAAGTTTCAAGAAGCTTTTAATAAACGCTTGCATACGAGTCTGCAACACATGTCTTCACTTTTTCCCGCTACCTACCCAATCTGCTTTCGAATGTTGTTGATAGTTCTTTTAACTCAGTTTCTTCCGTAAGTACAACGGTTTTGGCAGTATATCATTTATGCGTAAATGTAGGGCTTTCCAACGAATGGTGAACGATTTTTCTACAAATGCGAATGACGAAGATAAAGTTCGATAGGAACAACTTGGCAGTAAGTAGAAATCATCAGAAAAACAACCGTAACTTTTTTTTCGTTTATGTGCCAAAGTATTGACATAAAATGTCAATATGCCAAAAAGGAGAGCCATCGACTAGTTTCGAGGTAGCTTCCCTGGAAAATATTCCGTACATAAATATTGGCATGTACGATTTTTACGTCAATAACCACAAGTTTGTCAGCGCCGAAATAAAAGGAGCCAATAATGTGAGGTAAGTTGACACTTTTATAGTAAAAGGTCAGTTGTAATTGTGATTTCTTGTGTGTAGTACTTCTTCATCCAAATAGTTGCTCATTTATTGGAAGTTTCCAGGTTTTTCCTGTACAACGTAGTACCAATGAGTGTTAGTAAATTGTTAAACAAAACGATGTTGGTTATGTCCAACTTAGAAGAATCTAGCAAATATGCGAGGTTGTGGCTCGAGTAACACCAGAACACCGCATTTCTTCACAACCATATGAAGTTTCAGTTACAGTGGAGGGAATGCCAGTAGGAAACAAAATCTTTGATGCAACATGTTTCGATTGCGCAGCTAGCAAAATTCAGTATGAAAGCACCACGAAGTGTGAGTGATTCTCCGATTTTATTGCCACAACCGAACGTAAACAAAGAGGGTTGCTATCAAAGGACCCCCCGGCACAGTACCCCTAACCTTGCGTCAGGGTAACAGTGGTGTAGGGGTCTCTTGGCCCCCTTCACACCCGTGACGTAGCCCCCACCCTGCAGTGTCCTAGCCGTGTGTAGGTTTTCCCGCCTGAATCCAAAATCCCGTTTTTCGAAAAAATCTCTAAATTTTTAGGAAGCGTTTCCGGGAGTTTTATTTGCAGATACGTACTTCAATAGAGATTCTTTACACAGAAAAAATACAAAAAAATATCATGCAACTACCCCATTGTAGAAGTTATGACTGTGGCAAGGATTTCATGACAGACAGACAGACAAGGAACCAAAATTGTTCAGAAAGGCCTGAAATTTCGACTTCTGAGATATTTTTCTACCAGCCTTGAAAAGTGAAAACAAAGCTTCCGCTACCTTGGTAGACTCGGAAGCAATAAAATACCCAAAACTGAGAGAAATTATACAATAAAGTTAGGAGAAAGTAGGTTTAAGTCCACGTTTTTCAAGCAACAATGAGATTTTATTCAAAGTTTTGATCATAGACTCGACGGTAAACTATGAAGAAAAAAGGAGTAATACAACTACTTAGTTCCTTCATTTGCAAACCACTAGATACATTTATTAATAAGGTACCTACTTAATCATTAAAAAATGAATTATTCTCTGATCCACAGCCAGGATTATAATTTTCCGATTGGATTTAAACCAATATTGTCCATCAGAAGATGGCGTTCACAATATTGAATAAAGATGTCTCACATTCAACAAAAAATTAGGTACAATTATTACTAGGCACTATTTCCCACACATGTAACAAAACCTTAAATTTTCTAGAAGTTCTCTGTTCTTAATAGGTTTTACGGAATGAAATGATCTAACGAGGGTTTGTGGGTAATTTATTTACTGAGCTGCTGCGTAGTGAACAAAGTGCCGAAGAAAAACGCAATTACAAGTATCAAAAATAAATATAGTCTGCTCTATAAATATAAATATATAGAGTTCTGGTATAAATAGAGTTGATATTGCCTAATTCGCATCCGTAACAATATTTTTCATTATAACAAAATAGTGTAGTAAGTCATATCAGTCGTCTCCCCACTCTTTATCCCATTCCATCTGAATCATTATTCATGGTCAGGAAGAACATTCAAATTTTTAAATAGGATGGAGTAGGGGTTGCACTTTTCATTGCATTCAGCTTGCATCATTTCGGCCTTGTGCCTGAACAAAGTGGATTTTGAAATACCATATTTGCTTGAAACGATTCTGAGAGACAATCCTTGCCTGACGTCGTCAAGTGCTAATGCAAGCGTGATAGGTGAATATTTTCGACGTCCATCCCGACGACCTACAAGCAGATTGGTTAATGATAAATTGACAGACTCATGATAAGAAATTAATACAATTAAACTGATAATTTGTATTTTTAAAGTAAATCAAAGGCCCGATGAACAGACTGATTATCATGTAAAGACTGCGCCAATACAGTTTAAAATTTATAGAAATCTTCAGAATCTTATTATTATTTACAATCATTGGAATTGAAAAATATTTGTATAGGATATTTTTTTGAGAAGAGAAGTTGAAAAAAGAATAGTAGATATAATGGAGGTGGATTGGATGGGCAGACCTGTAGGGGGAAAAGAAAGGGAAACAAAAGTTGTGCTTTGATGATAAATTATGATTTATTGAGGTTAATTTTGTCAAGCTCATTGTGGTTCGAGGGGCCAACAAGGCGATACAAATGAATTTGCGTATGTTTCAGCGTAACCAAGTACTAAGAAAATAGTACATAATCACTTGCCTCGAACGACCTTTTGCTTCATTTTTTTTCGATTCCATGAATCATCTTCAGGTGTTGAACTAGGCCAAAGTTCCTCGTGAAACATTTGTTGCAGATCCGACAAGTGAATTTGATGCCGCAGTGTAATGCCTGGTGGGTGTTGATATTGTTGAGATTCTTGAACTTTTTACCGCAGGTGCATACGTAAGACTTAGTTGTACCTGAAAGGATGAAACAAAAAATCATTGAGAAGTGAAAAAAAAAGAAACGACAGCCAAACGGGCGAGGTTTTAAATTCCTCGCAGCCAAAACATGGGGTTCAACAAAGCCTCGAATCACGATTATTAGTCTCCATGTTCGTCCCTAAGATAGATAAAACTATTCTCAGGAGAGAGAGAAATCATACCAGGTTTCCATCAACACCCACCCCATTTTCCTCATACTTGTTCCCGACGTTGTTAAAGCGTAAGTACGGCTTCAGTCCATAATGATGGTGGACCCGTGGATCATCTGAAGGTGTTGTTTCATGCTGAATTTTCTAGTGAAGTTTTTGCCACAGACAGGACACCGAAACACAACTCCGCACTGGTGTGAGACGTGGTATTTGTAATTCCTGAGGTGGTTAAACTTGCTGCCGCATCGACATGAGTAGGAAAATGCCTTTCCAGAACCTGCGTCTTCAAATATACAAGAAAACAGAATGAATATTAAGTTACATTGTTACTAGAGGAAACATAATTGCAAAACAAAATGATGCTGCATAATATTGATACAACGGTTTCTCGCAAAACATGATTTGCATAGGCTTTGATGGATTCACAGAAATACTCTGCAGTTCATGCTCAGAATTTACGGTTTTAACAAATTACTGTGATCAGCTACCTCTTCGCATTTGTGTCCATTCACTTCTTTGGCTCAGTGGTAGCGAGCTCCGAAACAGGAATGTGAATAAGTCGGAAAGATGGGAGATCAATCCCCGGTCGAGGGAAGTTAATTTTTGATAATACAACTAAGTGGCGCAGTCAGTACGGACCCGATAGGGCTCCTCAGCATTCTCTGAGGCCAATAATTATTGTTGTGTCATCAAAACAACTCCCCCAAGACACGAGTCGAGCCACTGTCTATTTGGACAAACGTTGAGGGTTGAGGTCAGCAGATCCCCAGCCCTGTTCAAGAAGGAATCCAAAGCCAGTCAAAAATGAAGCGTTCTCACTGGGTTGTAAAATGCCGGCCAAAGGCCCCTCACCTCCCTGACTAGGTAACAGAGTACCTAAGATTTCTTAATGTGGGATAGATGTGATCAGCTACTTCGCATTTCTGTCCATTCACTTGTTTGGCCCAGTGGTAGCGAGTTTCGACTCAGGAATGTAAATATAGTTAAGCCGGAAATATTGAGATCAATCCCCGGACGAGGGAAGTTAATTGTTGATGGTACAACAGAATAAACCTCAACTATATGAATACTTAATGAATTATATTATGTGGAATTTATATGATTTTTCTGTTTTTCCCCTTTAAAGTAACAAAATTTAAGTTTTACTCCAAAAATAACATCTCAATTTTAGGGAATTTTTGGAATTAATTATTCTTGCCACAATTAGCTGACCCCTTCTACTTGTCATATATCATTCCAAGTTTTTTTTCAATAAGGAATTTCACCATGTCGGAATTTCCTATTTTTGACCCCAAAATCGGATTCGGCACCTCGAAAAACCCCCAAACTTTTAGCCCGTATTTCCTAATTTACAATTTCAACAACGATTGCAACATTTCACAAAACCAGTAAAGATCTAAATCGAAGAACTGAAGAGGAAAAATAGAAAAGGAAGATGGAGAAAATTGATAACATTCCTCTTAGATAACAACGATTATCGTATAATGACGATTTCGTCGTTCAATCGGGCAACAAAGGGAGGGGACGGCGATCCGAACAGCCAATCAGCGAGCGTTTCCGCTTCACGTTGAAGAGTTTTCCCGGTTATTTTTTGAAATCATAAATTTTGAATGTCCCCCAAAAATAACAGGAGACTTATTTTCCAAAATCAATCAGATTTTCATCTATCCCACACCATTAACTATTTAGGAAAAATGCAAACAGAATTCGGTGATATTCCTCATTGGCTTGTAAACCAAAAACATAATCTGTTGTCATGTACTTTTTTGACTTTTACAACCTACTTTCATGTCTACAGTTGAAAAACCATAGTTCCTTTTTGGTTTCTTCACTTACCCTTTTCTGGACTCTCCAAATATTCATCTCAGCTATCTATTTTCTTGATCATTTGTACTCCTTTCCACGATTTCCACAATCCAAAGTATTGATGAAAATGAAGAAAGTTGATGTACGAATATAAACAATAACCACCAAATAACTGGTTGGAACTGGTTGGGTTTTACGCTCTCCGAAGCTTGCTCAGTGTTATCAGAAGTCATGACAAAATTTACCTACATCCTTATCCACATTTTACAGTACCTTTCAAGCAACACGGAAGAAACGTTGTTTTCAGACTTTTTATGCAAACTCCTCTTTAGATTGGAGTGGGGTACAAAACCCACTCATGTTTCTCATGTTTTGTGTCTATTCGCATGAATATTTTAGTGGTGAACTTGTTGTGCAAAACAGCATTCAAAATAAATAGAAACCAAGTAAACAAGTTTTTTATTTTCGTTTTTTCAATATGTGGTCATTTGTTAAAAATATTTTCGTCCGAAATCAGTTCAACGGATAAGAGTTACCCTTCACCTCACAATAAATACATTAAAGAAGACAATTTCGTAAAGAAAAAATAATTATTAGTAATTCAAAGGCGTCTGCACAGGAATTTTAAAGAGTATCGAAAGACAATATTTGAGAATAAGGAGGAAAACCGTTCTATCAAATAGGGCTCTTACTCACTGTTGGGGGTCTCAGTTCGTTCTTCGTTCCTGGTCAGTATTTGCCTAAATTGAAGGGGCTCAAACTTTAAAAGTTGTAACTAAATTTGAAATGTCAAGGATTTTCGAAATTCATTAGTGCATGGGCGTAGGGAATTGAAAAACTAAAAGATTGCCACTGGAATCATCAAAATCGAACAATAATTGCCAGAGAAATATGGGAAAAACCAAACTGAATAAACGTTTTTTTTTCCATATTTCTCTGGCAATTATTGTTCGATTTTGATGATTCCAGTGGCAATCTTCTAGTTTTTCAATTTCCTACGCCCATGCTCTAATGAATTTCAAAAATACTTGAACATTTCCTATTGAGGTACAACTTTCAAAGTTTGAGCCCCTTCCATTTCGGGAAATACTGACCCGGAACGAACGGTAACCGACTGAGACCCTCTTAAGCGGAACTGTAAGAACGTAGGAAGCCAGAAATTTTTAATTTTGCGATGATATAGGAACTTCACAGCCGAAACTTAGAATCATCAGATCACCCACGAACAGTTTTTTTTTGTTTTTTGTTTACAAGTCAAAAGCATTTCTAATCGTATTTCTAGTGCGCAGACACCATTGAGATATGATACCGACTTAGGTTATATATAATTATTGTTAACAACATCACAATAAATTTTGATTGATTCAATCTAAAATGGTTGAGCCGTGAATCATTCGTAAATGCTGTTTCATGCTGAATTTTCGAGTGAAGAACTTGTCGCAGACAGGACACCTAACACTCCGCCCGCATTCGTGATTAACGTGGTAGCAGTAATGACGTCGATGGCTGAATTGCCGGCCGCATTTGCAAACGTGAGGTAACGTGGGCTTGTTGACAAAGTTTCCTGCATCAAAGAGCAAAATGCACGACAATGAAATTAAATAAGATTAGATCTGCCAGGTTGAGAATGGGGAATGACATGGTGAAATGTTTGGAGATTTTCTTTAGGTCCTAAGGGTTCATGAGCCAAATTATGAAATTGGCGTTTTAATGCTGCAAACACCACTACTTTCCTTACCACTAATCACCATGGTATTTTCGTTACTGACAAACATTGTAGGTAATATTTTCGCGATGAACAAATTTTTATAATGAACATAATAAAAATGGATAATTATAAATTACGTGTTTTACCACTGAAAACCACCTACAATATTATATTAATAAGTGTGAGATAATTTTTGTTGATAGGGACTGTCCAGCTTCGATTACTTCGCTTATTTTTTCAGGGAGAAGTGAGTCTATGCCCAATACAATGAGGCACTTCAAAACTCCTGTGCACTCATATCACCTTAGTTCAATATTCTTCGAATAGTAGTCAATTTTTGTGCGGGAATCGATGATTGGTGAAAGGGGAAAGGGTTTCTCTTTAGAAGGGAAGGATGTTTTTGGAAGGGCAAGTAAAGAAAGCCGAAAAAATACTCAAAGTAATCGAAGCTGGTCAGCACTTAGTAGAACTAGACAGTATACATCGAGGAGGCGCCAACACCCCGCTAGGCGTGCTGGTGGTAAAAGCAGTTTCTCGTACATCCAATAGAGTGCTCTGATGAATGACTTACCATAGCAAGTGATTGAAAACTTTCAACATTTAATAAATTGTTGAGTCAGAATATGTCTTCTGTCTGATATGAGATAATGTTGAAAGACCCCTTTTTTTAATTACAAAAAGGACCCAAAAAACCCAGTCATTTTGTTCAATAACAGAAGAAAATTTAAACAAATTGACACTTGTAAAAGGTTGGTGCGATCTCTACATGGTAATTTTAATTAGAGCACTATATTAGAGATATGAGAAACTACTTTTACCACCAGTGCCCCAAGATGTTGGTGCCTCTTCGACGGATGCCTACCATTTTGTCATATAGACTTCCTAGTTTTTCATCAAAATTTGAGATGTGACCAATTCCTGTTTACCACCAAATTTCACTGAAAAGTCATGGATGCTGAAAATCGTTCGACATCATGATAATATCATTTGAATTAGTGGAAAAGATGTTAGGGTACGAGTATATTATACTCGTACCCTAACATCTTTTCCACTAATTCAAACCTTTCCGAGTTAAAAAGCAAAAACATTAAATAGAGTAATAAATATACTAAATAAGCCAAAAAAACAACCCACAAATGTAGATTCCTACTAAGGAATATAAAATTATCTGAGGTACATCTTCTTATTTCAATAACAATCAATGACTCACGAGGGATTAAAGAAAATTTAGCGCTTTTAATAAAAGAAAAATGGTATAATTGGTTGCAGAAAAACAATGGAATAAAAAATACCTACAAACAAACCTTTGAAATACAAAATCAACTAATCGGTTGGTAGGTATATATTTTTCTTATTGCCAGTGAGTAAAAATAAATAAAACACACACACTTTATAATAAGTAAATTACACACTAAATCACAATTTAATCACAAGAAAATTCAATCAATTTAGAATTACAGA
Source organism: Apolygus lucorum (assembly GCA_009739505.2). Classification (NCBI taxonomy): domain Eukaryota; kingdom Metazoa; phylum Arthropoda; class Insecta; order Hemiptera; family Miridae; genus Apolygus; species Apolygus lucorum. The sequence goes on from CM019169.2 coordinate 28,497,660, forward strand.
AATCATCATTATTAAATACCGACTCTTCCAACTTGGTTTGTAGAAAGAACACAATTTATGTAAATTGTATTAAAAATAAATTTTCGAAGACTACTCCGGAAAAGTCGAAATGGCACCACATCAATAGCATTTCTATCGAATGCCATCTTATATTTTCGCTAGAACTTGATTTTTTAAACATGAATAGGTATGTCTTATTGCTGGAGTCAATCCAAATTTTTATCTGAATTTCAGACATCCGCAAAATAAAGCGTTACCATGTTTGACATTGTTTATTTGTTTTTTAGTCATCATAAAATTTCGGCATACATCGAGAGCTTTCCAACGAGCGGATAAAGATATTTGTAGGAGGAAAACCGGAGTAAGATTTTTTTTAGTAACAAGGTTTTGACGTGAGATTTTCTTCGAACATTCACTATTATTTTTATAAAGATGTTTGTTTGCTAGCATCAAGAGTGGTAACTGGGGTGGTTGTGAGGTGAAACAGGATGTTTTTTCATGACTGTTCGCATTGTGATTGTAGCGATACCGCAAATGCCTACTCAGTGCAAAAAGGCATATTCATGTCATAATGTATCAGTGTGAAGTTTTGACTTTCCCCATTTTTTTTAAATATTAAAGATAGGTAACTCTTAGTTTTGGCAAAGGGAGAGGTTTCTCCTAAATATACTGACCAGATTAAAAAATACAAACACCGTCGAACAAAACGCACGCACCCAAAAACAAAACGACATTTTACCCCATTAGAATAACACGGAATTATTATAATTCAAAGTGAACTATATTGAAATATTTGTACTCTCTAAAAACTCAGTCCGGTAAACTCAGATCCAGATGAGTCAGGACTATACTCCTGCGAGACAGTCTTTCTACGATTCCTTTTCTTCTTTCGTAGTGCTTTTGATGCTTGACAACTACGAGCAGCTTCCAGAGGCGTTAGATGAGTTCTTTTAGCCAGAGTCTGGAGTGTTGATCGGGGCACGCGAAAGATTTTTGAAGCTTTGGCCGTCCCCATCACACCGTCTCTGACGGCGTAGATAGCTCTGGCCATATCATCCTTCCCCCAAGACAACCTGGGAATTAAGCAATTTCTTTTCGAAGGAGCGGAAACCTCTGTAAATGAAGAGATAGTATGGTAGGACACGAACAACTACACACCAAGAACACATCATCATACAAAGGTCTCGTGACTATGATATTGTTTTTTTAGTTGTCCATTATGACTGCTCTTCTTCTTCCAATTTCACTGTTTTGTTAACTGGAAGAAGAATGAAGAAGTGGAATGTTTCTAATGAACACATGGACAAGTATAAAATGATGGCCATACAGGCATTTACAGCTGAACACAGACTTCCATGGGCCCCCTTACACAAATCCATGGCTAAGAGACAAAATGTGATATGAAAATTCTACTGGTTTCAGGAGCACGAAAAAACTCTTCTATTTTGCTTGCTTTGGATCTATATAAAAAGTAGCTAAACGTGTTGATAACACTTGTTGCCTCAACTGTTGTTCATAACAAGTGTTGCTCAACTTGAAATTAAAAATTTCCAGTTCCATTTTTTTCATATCACATGTTGTCTCTTAGCCATCGAAATGGCATTCAAAATCCTAACCTGACAAGACCTACTTCACTTGAAGCAGCGTATGGCACAATGGCAGAACAATGGAGTTCACTTGGAGAGGACCGATGTGAACCATTGATGACACTGGACACTGAACACTACTTACTTACACATGCTTACTTCCACCTACTTTTCACCAGTTCCACTGAATCTCTTAACTGCTAGTGAGTTCACGATCTTTCATCAATAACTCTTTGGTTTGATAATTCGACAAAACTCTCCAAAAATAAATACACAAAGGTATTTACCACTAGGCAGTATCCATAAAGGAAGTGGCAACCCCCACTAAGCGCACTGGTGGTAAAAGCAGTTTATCATACGTCCAATAGAGTGCTCTGATTAAAATTACCTTGGAGACAACTCAACAACAACAAAAATCAACTCAACTCATCTCATCAACTTTTTACCATTGCCAACTTTTTACAGTGGTTCTGTTGGTCCTAACCAACAGTCCTAACTCCTAACCGAGTCCTAACTCGGGGTTTTTCGGGCCCTTTTTGTAATAAGAAAAGGGATCTTTTCGACATTGTCCCATATCATAAAGAAGACATCTCATTAAATTAAGATTGAAAATTATCAATGATACTCGAAAATAGTTGATGTAATCTCTCCAAGGTAATTTTAATCAGAGCACTCTATTGAAAACTACGAGAAACTACATTTATACCACCAGCGCGCCTAGCGGGTTCCTTTACAGATACCGCCTAGTGTATCTACCTAGGTTATATAAGTTGAAACTAACTATAGATAGACAGGTAGCCCAAGTAGTCATGACTTGCAGCTTGGAAACAATATGTTTTTATTTAATAATAACAATTAGTAAGAAGAAGTCAGGGGTGTTATGAATAATCAGTTTAGTCTACGTTTTGTAAATGTGTTTTATTTAACAACTACGAAGATTTCACCCAGGAAAAGGGTTCTAGTCGTGTGTATAGTGCTTTATTATAGAACGATAAAAAACAATAATTGTAAAGATGTGATTTCGTTTAATAAAATAAATAATTTACCTACCTATTAAATAAATACATATAAATTTACACATATTATGAAAGCGTTCAGGATTCGTGTTAGAATTTTTCAAAATGTTCATTCATGCTACATGTTAATTAGTGAATTTTCAAAGAAATCTTTTTGAAAATCATAAAATAAATATTAGCTATATGAGAGGGTGTGACACATACCCTCGAAGTCTATATTCTGCTCTCCTTGTTAACCCGAACTCATTGAGTACCCATTGTTTTTTTTCGATTTTCAGTAAACCATACCAACATACTGTCAGCACAGGGTATGTTTTGAAGATGCTAAGAGTCCATATTCATGTTCTAGTGTCTCCGCAAACTCATAGAGTACCTACTTACTCTGCTATTCCATTTTTAAGTATAACGAATATACGCAGGTTTTCATTATATTTCACAATTGTATGACAATTTTTAATTTACAAAATTGTATTCATACCAGAAACTTTATGCTGAATCCGTCTATATCATATACAGGGTGTCCCCGAAAACGCCCCCCCCCCCCAGCTAAAATCGTCCAGATAGTGGTATTTTTTTAATCTTCATAATTTTTTCCAATGAACTCAAATATGACCCATTTTTTATTGCAGATTCGGATTCCACCATTTTCTTTTTAAAAAAGTTTATTTTTCGTCGATAATTTTATCAGAATGCAGTAAAATTAAGAAATTAACATCACCACGTGATTCAGCGTAAAAAAATACTAAAATATCATGTGTCACACTTGGGTACTTTGTACATGCACATTTTGACACAACCTCGCGGTTATGCATCTTTGAGCGCGCACTGAGCGGGTTGCGCGCGATTTAAAAAATCGGTTGAGGGGTGAAATGTTCATGAAATTTCACGTAGAATTCGAATCTGCAATAAAAAATGAGGGAGTCTCATTTGAAACATATTGTTTAGTAATGCATGCATTCCAGGGGACGTCCCATTGGATAAGCATTAGATCAGTTTAACCAGTTGGTAAGTGATAAAACTGTTTCACTTGACGTAATTTATTTATTACTTTAGGCAAGAAATACTGACCCTCCCCCCCCCACCATTTTCCACCTTAACATTTCTAGCGGCATGGGAGCCTAGAATCTGAAGAGCATTTTAAAATCCATGATTTACGATACCCAACATGCGAATTCGAGTTCACCCCCCCCCCCCCCCCACCACATCCCAGTCTGGCACCAAAGCGGAAATACGTCGTAACATTGAACTTTCATCTGTTAGTTTTGGTAGGCAGTCCATCGAAGTTCACATCCGTATTCAAGGTGAAACACAAAAAAAAAAAAAAAACACGAAATAAGCGGTTTATGGCATCATGGCACCATGTCCTGGCACCATGGTGGCACCACTATTAGTTCCATGGTGGTACAGAGAATAATTCATGACAATCCGGAGGTATAATGAGAATTTTTCCTCAATTTCAAAACTTGGGTACAATTAGTAAGTAGTAAAGGAACCGAAATATTGAAAAATCGGATATTTTGTGAATATTATCCCCCCACTCACCCCCTCCCCTTGCGAATTTTGGTACTCTGGTAAAATCATGTACAACTCGGAAGTTATTTGAGTCAAAAAAAAAAAGAAACACGCAAATCGGTTGGAAATTGAGGCCTGGGCAGATTTTACAAGATTATGCACGCAAACGCACGGTTTTTAAGCATTAACCCCCCCCCCCCCCCCTTTCCCCTCTTGAAAAGCAAAATCCGAAATTCCGGCGCCGTAGTGCACAACTAGATAGTTTTCCTCGTCGAAGAAAAAAAGAACCACGAAAATTGGTTGAGAACTAAGGCCTGGGCAGAGTACACAAGATTATGCCCAAAAACGCACGTTTTTTGAGCATTAACCCCCCCTTTCCTCCCCTTAAAAGACAAAATTCGAAATTCCGGCGACGTAGTGCACAACTAGATAGTTTTCCGCGACGAACAAAAAAAGAACCAGGAAAATCGGTTGAGAACTAAGGCCTGTGCAGAGTACACAAGATTTTGTTACACACACACACACACACACACACACACACACACATACACACACACACACACACACACACACACACACAGACATACACCTATGGTTTTTTTTCGCGGATTTGGATTCAGAATGGTCTAAAACGGATTACTGTGTGGTTATTTTTTTTTTCTGTTGAGTGTTGTCCAACTTCACCCCAGATCGATCGCATAAGGACGCCCAAGTCTTACTGTGGGACGTCCTAAAAAACGAAGTTGGTATGCGTTGCGCACGATTGCAATGCGCACCGTGGTCATATTTGAAATCATTGGGAAAAATCATGAAGATTCCAAAAAAAAAAGTTTACCACTATCTGGACGATTTTAGTGGGGGGGGGGGGGGGGTTCGGGGACACCCTGTATATTACTATGATTATGAGGGTAATATTCACAAAACCCCTAAAAACACATTTTTTGGCCTATTTTTTGAAATTTGGACCCCTTAGGGTTGTCCGAAAAAAAATACTCAAGTTATAGTCCGTTATTATATCGTTATGTATAATATATATGATTTTTTGAAAAATTTCAGGAATCGTTCTAGAATGATCTAAACAACGGATTTCAGAGAAAAAATTTCAAAAAAGTCCATGTTAAATTTTTTTTAAAAAGCAATAGGTAGCCTTAATTTCTTTGAAAATTCGCTAATAGGATTTTCATTGAGGCGACCCTTTACAAGATTTATTAACATATTTTTAACCTACTGCAATAACTTATTTTTTTCAAATATTCGCTATAATTTCTCAGTTAAATAAAATTCGAAAATTCGAAAGGATATAGGTACTTATTATTAAGAACTACTTACCTAAGTAGTATATTAATAAATAGGTAGGTACCTACATCAGATGAGTGATAACATTATGGATCAAAAGTTTTAATCCACGTACTGTAAATAAGGATGAATTTCTTTTCTTTTGACATGTGCAGCCATGTGCCTACCTAAGTGACATTTTTTCGAATACGACTTTGGGCAAATTCGGCATGGGAAGGTCCTCCCACATTCGTGCTTTTTGTGAAACTTGTAGCCCGATTTGTTAGAGAAGGACCGACCGCAGAAGCACCTGATCACCGGGGTGTCATCAAAACCTTGAACACACGAAAAAGTACAGTAAGCAGCATAAACGAATTGAGCGACAAGACTCTAAAAATGGGTCGAAACGTAGGAAGAATTTCCAATGCAAGGCTAACGGAAAAAAATTAAGTATTGTTCAAAAATGTCCTCAGATTAGAGATGTGTTGGTACAGCTGTACCAGGACTGTGGAACTATCAATTTGTAACAGTTCCATGCTGTGACAAAAATTCAGCTCTTACCGTTCCAGTTCCCTTACCGGTACAGCTCCCCGGTTCAGGAGGCAAGCATGGATATTATACACCGTGTAGAATATCCATGAAGCATGTAACTCAGCATGCAGCCATGGTGCATGTTCACCAATTTCACAAACCGACAAGATATCGTATCATGGAACGGCTCTGGACTGAGAAGGGATCTTCAAGACAGGATAGCATATTACGGTAAGCAGTATGTAACCGTTCCAAATTACTGGTAAAGTTCCATTACCAGTCATTTGGAACGGTTGCATCTTGTTCACTGAAACTGCTGGAACCGTTCCAGGGAAATACCTGAACCAACACACCCCTACCTCAGATGAGAAGTCCTTTAGAGGTCAAATAAGGGCAGTTCATCTCGAGATCTCCGGAGAGAGCTAGTGACTGAGGATATAAATAACTGACACTGAAACACTCCCAGGTTTTCAACTCGTGACGTTTATCAGGAATTCAGTACCGTAGACTGGGGTGATAGTGATCAATTTCTACAGTTTTTCCTTGAAAACTACCAGAGTAATAATTCAAAAAAATCTGAAAAAATAGTTTATGTTCTCCCACATCTTATGAACAGTATCCTATATCAAACTTTGAAATTTCGTTGAATTAAGCACATTAAAAAAAAAAAAAAAAAAGATCAGTATCACCCCCCATATAGGGGGTGATGGTGATCACTAATTTAAAATCGAACAAAACGCTTTCGGAGTGTCTATGGGGTGGTACTGATCACTGTTGAAGAAAAAAAAAAATTGTTTTTCAGTACCCTGAGGTAAAAAAACCACTAACAACTCAGTTCAGAACAATTTTTATTGAAAAACTAATAAAAACCAACTCTTTACTTATAAAAATCAGAATAAAGCCGAAATTCAAGACTTGTAATATCCTCTCCAGTATTTATTATTATAATGAGACCATTCGTGGCACTTGCTTGGTAACTGTCAAGAAAAAACTTATATTAAAGCACTTGTTACTAAAAATAATGATGGACTAATCACTTGTTGATAGTTTTGGGGCATTTCGGCCGTGATCACTATCGCCCCCTGAAAATGATTTTTTCTTGATTTTCACAGATAACCAACTGTATTAACACGGAAAAAACAAACTAAAAAACAAGCAGATATTTCATGCTTACCTCTAGTAGAAACAAAATCTTTTCGATAGAACTTCACCAAACAACCCCCGACACCGGCACAACAGAAGTTACAATCACAATGTCAGCTGGGCCCGATTTTGAGGTTTTTTTATTTCCTTATCAGCTACCATGGTAACCTAGACTATCGGGCGGGAAGGATATCCCCCCAGAGAAGACATTGTAACGAACACATAAGACGACCTAACTTTCCAATTTAGGACTGTGTGGAGCGCTGCAATCGCATGCAAATAAAAAAAAGGCGTGTTGATCAGTATCACCCCAGTCCACGGTACCTACGGAATGTCTCAACATCAAGATGCGCAGTGGAAGGAACCTTCATCCTCCTTAGAATCTGAACAGCTCGAAGAGAATCAATGTACTCACTACCAGAAACGGCACTTGATATGTATCAGCCAGCATCCTTGAAATCTTTCCGGTTGGACGCCTCAGCAGGGCGTCTTTTCGACAGAACAAAGTATAGTAGGTACCCCGAATAAAATACACAATTATGTCTATGACTATAATAGATATTCGTTATCATTAAGCACGTTATAAGTTAAGTGAAGAAAATGCATGTAAAGTGACATTAAAAGACGAATGTTGTGTTTTTTAATTAACAAAGAAACGTTGTAGGAAAAACGCAAGCAATTCAAAGTGATTAAAGAAATGAACAGACTGGTTATTAGTCCAATTACGAATCACAAATATTGTGAAACAGACTATTAGAGATCAAAGTCTTTTATTAGAGATGAATTCGTACGTGTATGTACTAAGAAGAGCTTACAGCAGCAATTTTTCAACAATAAATGCCACTGTAAATCTGCTTGCTTGCATTACTTGAGGTCTGAGGTGGCACATTCGCGTTGAAGTTTTGCAACAAATTAAACCCTTCATATCAGTGAAGTTTCCATAGTCATAACTTCAGGCATTGAAGTTTAAATTAGCTAACCGTCAGTTTAGTCAAGATAAAATACAACGAGTGATGCTGTAATAACATTATTTAATCCCAAAGGCTTTAACTATGAGGAATTTATTATTTTCAAAACTTTTTCCACACCAAATTTTCGCACTACTTCTATATGCTGGCTGAATACATGAGCTTTGAGGTGGCACTTTTGTGAATGTGGTTTGGAGCAAACGAAGCACGTCTTCGGTCTACCGCAGTCGTGTCTTTTGTGGTACATGTAAGACGCCTTTTGTGAGAAGCACTTCCCACAATCACAACGAATCTTCAAGCCTTGAATTGAAAAAGTGTCATTATTAGTAGTACCTACCTATAAAATTAATCTCTGGTAAACTTCATTGTATTTCTGTTGAAATAATCTTGTTCATATTACATTATGAAAAGCAGAGCTTGGAAAATGAAGTGGCTTCCCCACTACCGCACTAAAATAATGCAAAACAACATAAACGAGTGAAACATCAAGAGGGCCAAACTTGAAAATAAGTGCAATTGGAATTCAAGTAGTCACACAATTTAATTATACAATCCAACGAAAACACTTATTAGAAATGAAAAATCCAGAAAAATGTCATCTACAAAAAGAATGATGATCAAAACACCATACAAAAGAATAAGTAGATTTTGAGAAGAGGTTTGACTGGGATATGGTAATTTTTTGGTATTTACTCCACGCAAATAAACGTTACATATGCGTCTTAAATCATTGTAAGAAAGTTTGATAGTTCCATATACCAAAGATTGTATTACTCTCTCTGTTTTTTCCAACACAGAGTCGGTTAAGACACTAGGCCGAACGACTACAAATAACTGTAAAAACACAAATAACAGAAAAAAACGCTGAAAATTATTACACAAAGGTTTATTATTTTTCTATATAGATCACTCGTCTGCAAAGAACACAGCTTTGCCATTGTTACCACCAACCAACATGAAGAAAAACATCGATCGCATTTCGGTCAGCTAAAATTTGAACGGAGATTAGGCCTCTTTCGCGATTCAAACTCGTGTTTCTGATTTATCGTAAGTCCAACCCTTAAGTTCTCGTAGAGAGCGAACGGTTTGTCCTACAGGGCTCCGCGTGGTCTCTAAAAATTCAACACCATCTTAAATTGATGGAAAAACAATACCTTTACATCAATATTTTTGAAGTTAGGGCGTTTTCAAAATTTCAACCCTTATTTTACAACCCTCAGAAGTGAGGTACATCAACCAATAGCTTCGGGGCACAACTAGACCCCACACCCAATGGAGCCCACACACCACATTTCATCAAAATCGGTCAATGCTAACTGAGGAAAGTGCCGCGTACGGCGTACCAAATTTTTATTCGCTTTTTGGATTCTACGTAACTTGAAACGTAAACCAACAAATTTTGATGGAGGGGGGGGGGGGGGGTTAAAAAATGTTTTTTCTTGGTCGATTCCAAAGGTTTATTATTGAAAATAATAAACCAAAATCGAACTAAACTATTTCGAACTGGTTTGAAGTAGGTAAAGAGAGAGAAGTAGAGACCGCCAATGATTCGAAATAATGTGAATTAAACCCCTTAAATTCGAATTTCGTTAACCAAAATCGTACATCGTGAGAAATTTTTCTAGTTATCAGGACTTATGAGGTAGGTATGAATGATAAAGACGGAGAGAAATTCTGCCGTTTGAAGAAAAAGGCCTTATCTCAAAAAATCAAATCATTTCAGAAATTAGCTTCAAAGTTTTTCATAGGAACCCTTTACATTTGTATAAGTCCTCCTCCAAATTTGTGCTATGTATCCCTTTTTTGGACATACTCGAATAAAATTTAGATTTTCTAAATTATGAAAAAAAATTGAGAACAAATCGATTTTTCAATCGATAATTCCCACATAAGGTGGTGGAATAAAATCGAATAATTTTTTTCGTCACGTTTTTGAAGGTGAAATGCCTTAACAAAGGCATTAAAAAACAAATAAGTTTGATATGGAATGTTTTTGAACCTCAAGTAGCTCAATGAAAAATATAGTATAAAAAATCAGCTGCTGAAAACCTTACACCTCAACCATCAGTGTAAATACTTGAAGATGAAACCCCTCAAGATTTTCCGACGACATTTGAAGGTACCTTCGAATTCCTGATAGGAAAACAAATCTTTGAGGCGGTTTTAACCTGAAAAGGGGTTTCACCTTAGAAAAACAAATACACGACTTAAAAAAACCTTTCTTGAAAAAAAAAACACAATTTTTCTGAAATTAGGAGTGTAAATTACCCTCAATTTCAACGCTGTTTTTTGAAATTTGGACTTCACCATCAAAAAGAGCGTGTTCCTATGTGAATGAGAACTGTTTCCGTAAACATTGAAGCTAAGGCACCCTTCTTTCAAACGGCAGAATAGATCTGTCAAAGTTCATACGTTAAGATTTCAACTGGTCTCATGGAGTCCGAGGACGGTTGTTGAAGAATTTACCGTAACCGCCCGCTCATCTTCCTCAAAAACCAAGGTTCAATACCTGATGCCAACTGATTGAGCCATTGACTTATTTTTGTGGGGTAACCGTAAGTCCTGGGAGGGCATCACTTGGCTGACATGATTTTCAAAACCGTGTGACAAAAAGGTTCAAGATATTTCCTACATGTTATACAAAAAAAAAAATAAATAAATAAACAAATAATTTTACTAATTTTTATTTTATTGCTTAACGAAATAAGGAAGTTATGTTGCCCCACCCTGTATCACCAGTCAAGCTTCCTAAGCGTTTTAGGCAGGTCCTTGACAGTCAGTGTATAATAATCGCACATCAATATGTTCTGACTCAAAAATTAGAGAACCATAATATTATTTAATGATATTTTCGACCATGCCTATCACAACACATCGAAGGGAAATTAGTTAACGAACAATAAAATTTACCCACTAATCACACATTGTTTTCACCAACTAACAGGTGTTTCGAACTTCACAGTTTGAGACGAATTATGGTGATCGAGCTTGCGCATAACCTCCTCCACGCCATACTGTTTCACAATATCCTTGTGTCGAGAGAATACGTGTGTTTTCAGGTGGCACTTCTTGGTGCTCTTTTTGAAGCAGATAAAGCATTGGATTGACTTGCCGCATTCATGCTTCTTGTGATACACGAAGGAGGTCTTCCGTGAAAAGGACCTACCGCACTCGCACTTAATTGTGCAATTAAATCCTTGAACAGATAAGAAATAATCAGAGGGCAATGAAAAGTAACTGTAAACGTATCAATTTACAGAGTACACAGAATAAAAATTTTAAAGAATTAACAACTTATAGAATAAAAATGTATGTATTGTAAGAAAACAATTAGGTTCCTTCAATCCATAGATCCCAGTCTAAAACCCGCAATGTAAACAAAGGATATTCGGTATCCTCACAGAAATGTTGCCAGCTTGCAGGTAGGTAGAAACCGTGAGCAGCGAACTAACAGTCAAACCTGATCCACCATGGTAGTAAGTCTGGGGGGGGGGGGGTAGAGTCTTTGGTAGGAGTCAAGGATACCAGAACCAGGTCTATGGTGGGTTATCACAAGTGGCTCCATCTCCCCTCAATGATTAATTAGCAAACATTGACTAACATCGTGATTTATTCTTCGATTATTTATCTGGTAAGTGAACAGAGATCATGTGAGCTTTCATGTTGCATTTTTTTGAAAATTTCCTGGAACAGATAGGGCAAGGAAAGTAGCGACCGCCGCATTCGTGCCTCAAGTGATAAGTCAAGTTCTTCCGTACAGAAAACGATTTTCCACACGTACACAGTAATTTTTGGTTAGGTATAGTGGCGCCTTCTGGAACAGAGTTGCAAAATCGTACAATCAATGCTGCAGTATTAAAAAAAAGACAATGTCGAGCTCCCAAATTAGATCCGAACATTATGAAATCAGGGAAACAAATTTGTTGGATATACGTTCCAGATGTAAAAAATTCAGATCAGGAATTCGAATAATAGTGGATTAATAAACCACCTGAGCATGTAGAAATGCTCTCAGCTAATCTACATCAGGGAGTAAATACACGAAATAGGCTCCACCATGACGAGGTATATAGCTGGCCAAGTTTGGATGACGGAGCCTAGCGGAAGTGGGATGATTTATTGTGTTTTAGAGTCTGCTAGGTACTACCCTTTTTGACTAGTTTGGATTTTACATCTGCAATCACCAATCTTTCTCCGGGTCCAATAGGTCGATTCAAATAGAGGCAGAGGCTCATAGAGAGCAGTCTCAAGGTCTAGTGACTGAACATTGACAAGCGCGACAAAACAGTCATCAGATCACCTTAGTTGGATTGCCACAGTACAAGTGTCACATTTATAAGCTAAAACAAACGATTAATATTAAAAATAATTTTATTGCTCAAACAATTTTGGCGTTTTCTCATTCAAACTCGGACGATGCATATTCAATAAATGACTTTTCAAGTTGCTCTTTTGAGAAAATCCCCTGTGACAGACCGGACACGGATAGGAGCGACCGCAATCGTGCCTCAAGTGATAATTCAAGTTCTTCCGATAAGAGAACACTTTTCCACAATGGCACCTAAGTTTTTCTTTGAATTCTGAGACGCCTTCTGGAACATATTTTAATCTTGGTCATAGTGAAACTCAAGAATTTAAAATATTCAAAAATCATGAAGCATAAAAAATTAGGAAAATTGAGAAACCTGGAGAACACCATGCACAGACCATGAACAGTAATTTTTTAACCTTAAAACATTAGGTTTAATAAACACACCTGCAAATTTGAAAAGCAAAGAGATTATGCGCGGTTTTTGAGACTGACAGAAATAGTGAATGCTGAATGGAAACGTTTCAACATAAGTTCACTTTTCTCCTAAGGAATTTAGAAAAAAAGGAATCAAAATAAACAATGTCTAGCCTTCAGTGGCGCACTAAAGATATAGATAAGTCGAAATTGTCACGAAAAAGATGACATTTTTTGGATTCCGTGCCCCCATAATCACCTACAATATTCTTCAATTTCTCGTACTTCTTTTTCTACTCAAAGGTAGGTTGGATTCGTCGTAGGTACCTAATGAAAAGCATAGTGAAGGAGCGGGGTGGGATAGGAGTGTGTTACCTAAGTCTCTGAAATTGTTGCGTATTGTTGAACAGTCCACAGGAACCAAATGCATTTTTCCAAATCAAGTCGTACCTATTCCAAAATACAAAAAAAAGTCTGCCAAGTGGTTGTGGCACATAGGTTTCTTGTATCCATAACCCGATTGTACAGATGATCCGATGCATATTATTTAATCTCAAACCATCAATCTCTAAGTACCTTCCACTACCCTCATAGGTGACCATCACACGTCAACCCGCACAATCCCTCAAAATATCATTGATATCGGATGAGAAATGTAGAAGTTATGGCTGTGGTAAGGATTTCACGTTTGCGCATGCGCAGCGGCTACTATCAGTTAGGGGGCAATGAATTTCATAGGGGACCATTTACACAACAACCCTCACAATCCCTGAAAATATCATCGAAATCGGATGAGAATTGTAGAAGTTATGGCTGTGGCAAGGATTTCATGATAGACACACAGACAGACACGGAACCAAAATTGTTCAGGAAGGTGTGAAACGTAAAACGCGAGTGGAAATTTTGATTTCGGAGGACTTTATTTTTTAACCTTGAAAAGTGAAAACAAAGCTTCAGCAATACATGCCAACTTCTTCATTTCCAATGGGGTGTGCGCATGGGTCGGGAAAACTGTTTATTACTTTTCCGTCCGTTTGGTACATCGGCTCAATGCGCCTGATTTTTAAAAAAATTTTAATCGAAAGTAGCCTCATCCTGAGAATTTTGACACCAGCCGGTCTCTTTTTGGATGAGTAGATCTTTTTCTATGATTTTTCAAAGTTTCGAATGTATATGACGTCACGCGCCCCTCCCGCCTGGGCGGGACCCCCCAGCCCACTGTGACGTCATAAACATTCGAAACTTTGAAAAATCATAGAAAAAGGACTTCTCAAGCTAGAAGGTCGCTGTTGGTGTCAAAATTCTCAGAATGAGGTTCAGTTTAGATTAAAAATAACAATAAACAGTTTTTCATTATTTTACTGTTTGTTGTACAATATACTAAAAACTGAAGAAACAGAGTCAAATTCAGATAAATTTTATTACGTAGGTTAAAATTTAGACTGTGAATTAATTTATTGACTAGAACAATTGTTTCATGTGAGTAACTGTTGAAGATCCTTTCTCTCATCTACTGAGCGGCAAAGTTCGAAAATAATTCTTAACATTGACATTGTCAGAGGCTATTGCAGAATGGAATCGAAGCATATGGGCTCTCAAGTAACAAATTTGAGTGGTGCGTGTGGAGCAAATGAGGCACTCGTGGATCTTCCCACAGTCATGGCGGAAGTGGTAGGATAAGTGCCTCTTGTGGGTGAACATTCTGTTGCAGACGCACCTGAACTTACTCCCTGAAATCAAAGCACGTCTGAAAATCACAAGAATATTACATCAAATATAAAAATTTCAAACATTTTCCTTTCAATATAACTTAATAATAAGAAAACAGCTCATTTCAAGAAAAAAATTTGTTTTTTGGGATATTTAACCCTAATTGGACCATGGTGTCACTAGTGTCACCGAAAAAATCTTAGGAATTCCACAGCTGTCCTAAGGTGTCATCAGATTAACTATATTTCAATTTCAATTTAAAAGTGAATGGATAGAGCTGATTTTTTTTAAAAGTAATTAGAAGTCAAAAAATGTTGTTATGACAAACATTTTGAACATTTTTTCTACAATTTCACATGAAATTTTTTTCGTAACTTTTTTTAAAGACATCTAATAGCTCACAAAAAGTTCTGCTGTATGTCAAATTTAAAATTGCAACTTAATTTTGGTTATTCCCGTGACACTCAGAGACAGCAGTAGAGTGGCTGAGAGGTTTCGGTGACACCAGTGGTACCTTGGTCCAATTAGGGTTAAACATGGCATTCTGATAACTGTTAAACTTTTCCAGTGCCCACCGACTAATGAAATTCTATGAATTCAACTAACAACTTTGAAGTTTTTAGGAGAAAAGGCTCAAAATATACAATAGGAAATCAATTTTTCACCAAACTAATCAGTTCCTTCCCCAAAAACTTGTTGTTCCCATCCAGAGAAGAAGACCCTCTTGAAATAAGAGCTCTAAAAAATGCTTCAGATTTAAAATGTCAGAAGATTTTATTGAAACGTAGTTCCAAGTACCTAGCTAACACATCATATTGTTAGCTACAGATAAGGGAAGTTTTCATTAAGTAGTTGATATCTAATGAGTATCAAAAAATGATTAACGAAAAGAAGAGGTGTTGATAAGCAAGGCTCAATACAACTACAAATGTTTTATTAAAATTTGTATTAACGATTTTAAGATCACAAAAATTGAAAGGTTGATCACAGAGAAAACGTAAATTGATTCAAATTTATGAATAAAGTGAACAAATTCAAATTCTTGTGAAGAAAAAGTGTAATGCCCCACCAAAACTATGTATTTTAAATCATTATAAACAACCGTACAGAAAAAAATGGAAAAGCTTAGCACGAGGAATCTCACACCCCTCGCGGAAGGGAGCGCGGGGAGCTCAGTAGTCACCTCTTGGGGTACTCTAGATGCAATCTATCCGATTTGGTCTAGGAAAGAAGGAGGGTCCTAGACAGAACTAGCCCGGCTACAGAATGTTCACCATTCCTATAGATTCTCAAACAAATAACAACTTCTCCTACAGGCACTTTTCTGTGCTAAGTTTTACTCCAAACTCAGAACAAGTATTTTTTATCCACTTAACCACTTTTCCTATAATACTGAAAGTAGAAAGTAGAAACAACTAACTGCTGTACTCGAATAGAAAATCTGTCAGTGGAGTAGACCTATTCAGTGGGAACCACCCTTATGTCATACGATAGTGCGCCTTTCAAGCCGGTCTCTGTTGAGTGTAATTTCTTTTAGCGCGTCTGACCAAGATGCCTATACTAATTTTTACATTCATTAGTTGAACCAAAGCGACATAAGGGGAGGAACCAGTGAATTAGCGCGCCTGTAAAAAAGTTTACGGAAATTCCCTAACAAGCATTTCCACAATCAACACTGAACCAGAGGACCTCTTCAGTCGATTCCAGCTTTTAGGGTAACATAAACTTTACTACCCAAAGTGGAGTCAGAACACCAAGCATTCTTGTAATTGATTAGTCATTTGATGGATAATCAAGAATGTTGAAGAAGGTCGGAGTTTGACTTGAATGTACTTTGGTTCCCAGAAAGATTTCAATACATTTGAAAAGGTAGAATGAGAACATTATTTAAACCTCTTTTGTCTTGAATGAACTGAAATTTACCTACCTCTTATGTACCTGATTATTAACCATCGCTGTCTACTCAACATTTTGAGTCGGATCATGGATAACACCTATCGAAGGTATGTTTCTTCTTTTACCATATTTCAAAACAATTTCAACAAAAACTAACAACAACAAAAAATTTCTGTTGTGGCAAAGAGATAGAAATCATTGATGAAATAGTACCCACTCTCATGAATTTGAGGCCCGATGATTTCGGCTGTTTTGCCCATATGAAATTCTTCTTAGGCGGCCTCATTTTCTTCATATTCAGGAGCATGGGTGTGATCCCCACTATCGAAAGTTAACGCGCCATTTTGAGTTTTTAAATATGCCTTGCACCTGCATTTATTCTTGGCCACACACACCCACCTTTCACCTTGAGCGAGATGCTTATGAAAATTGAATTTAAAGTTGTTGCGGAAAATTACATCTCCACCTCGCTGGGATACCGCCACCAGGAACTTATTCCCTGAAATCAAAGGACAACTTCGTTTGAAAATTACAAGAAAAGCTTGATTTATCTCAATTTTCCAACTCGGTGAACTTTTTTATACATATTTTTCAATTCTAGTGGCTAACCAACATAAGCCTGGAGAATTTTATAAAAGTCTGACCAAAGTTTCGTACAGTTTTGGACAAAGAATTGACACATGTAATCCTAAATTGTTCAAGGAGCTCTAAAACGAAAATTTTCCTTTTGGAAAATGGTAAAATACGATACAACAAATAAGTAAGAATAGGTAGGTAATAAAATCACAATTCGTTGAATTAAAACAAATTCGTTATTAAAACGATTTATTAACAAAATTAAGATCACAATAAAGTGAAAGGAGGAAAACGCTTCTTTTGAAGGATACCTACAACATACCTATCTATATAAGCGTTAATCAATCCAAGATTGAAGATAAAATTGGAAACAAAGTTGACGATTTTCTGCTGATTAACATAATTGTTGAATTGTGAATTGTTTTTGAAACTTATGGACAAAATTTCACTCTAAATTATTATTAGAGAATTTTTGTTGTTGCCCGAACGATTTCAGTTTAAAAGTTGTGGAATGAGACGAGAGCAGAATGTAAGAAATTACTGGGCAGTTCACACAAATAAATTCCAAGTTTTCTCATCCGCCGAGGACACGAGAGTTATCTTGAGGTTTGGTAAATAAAATACTCATTCATTTTGACAACGTTTCGTCTAATTTTTAGGCTAACAATCACATAGTTCACAAGCCTAAGATTAGAAGGCAAGAATGAATAAGTATTTTATTGACCAATCCTCAAGATAAGTCTGCAATCCTACAGTTCACACATGAACAAGTAAAACAAAAGGTGTAGAAACACTAATTAGCGAATGCCTAAAAGCTCCCGCACAGTTTGAAAAAGAAAAAGAAACCTACCTACACATCTATTAAACACGTATTTTTTAAACAAGCCAATGAGAAGTTTAAATTTGATTAATAAATACCTAATCCTACACATAAATAATCTTGAATTAGTTATTGTAGACCGATTTATCGAATGGAACTTACTTACTCAATGACGATTACGTGCCTACGCACAGGATGACTAACGACATTTCGAGATCGCAAAAAGAAGGTATTATAGTGGAAAAGACGAAAACAATGTTAAGATTAGGTGATAAATAATTTGCCTCAGCGACCTTGTAATTATTTTGAAGTACCTACTACTCATCTTCGAAATAGAATAGAATCGTTATCTATGACAACAGAGGAGTCTTCTTCCATGCAATGAACTTCGGAACACTATAATGGAAGTAGGCTGCACCATAGTTATTGGAATAACTATACATAAATGAATTTATTCATATATTGTGTACAGGAAAGATTCCGTGGCCCATTCCTGCACATTTCATAGGAATAGGTAGGCCTATTCCTAATCCACCCCAGCCTATGCCTATCGATCCGGGAGCAATGCAATTTATAGGGGTCACTCTAGCCGGCGCCATCCCACCATCCCTTAAAATGCCATCAGACTTGGTTGGAAGCCTCGTTAAGTAGAATTGTATGTTATCGCATGCGAAAAGGCTGCTGTCAGGATGAAGGAGAGAGTCAATAGTCATAGATGATACCTCCCATTGAATGATGGGTTTGGCTTTCTCTTTGGGGTTGTTTCTCATATTTATTGGGAAACAGATGGCACGTGACTGATGGCAAGAGTTCGCGCAGCCAGGGCTGACATGCTTTGTGGACACAGCCTTGGCTACTAGCAAAGATGGTACAACGACTGAGCGTTTTGAGGAATCCCCAGGAATCATCTCTTGTAACACTTTCCAGAGTAACAACTCTGGTGATGTCACGAAATACCCGGGGGTTTCCCACAACACTCAGCCGTAACTCCTATCATCTTCTATAGTGGATAAAGGGAGGGTGTTATTGGACCTTCAGCACCAGATGAACGAAATCAAGAAAACAGCCATAAGGGAATGACTGGAGGGACCTGATTTACCTCCAACTACCCGCATTTCGGAGAAAAAAAGTTTACACGTTCTTTAGCTCTCTTTTCCGATATTTCAGAATTTCCCCAGGGTCGATGTTATGGAGTTTGGCGACATGTTTGCGGAGGTTACCGACCATGGTGAATTTCCTACTACATATGGGGCAGCGCAGGTCTTTGCCGCACTCATGAGTCTTGTGATAGTCCAACTTGCGCTTCATGTCGCCAAAGTTCAGGTTGCACTTGTCGCACCGGTAGTTAGCTTTGGGCGAAGGGTAGAGCAGACCCTTGAGGTTGAGGGGTCCTGGGAAAGCCGGAAACAGCGAAACAGTCTCAAAGGCGAACAATTTGAAATGAATAGAGAATGAGACGGAAACACATAATACTGAACAAGCAGACAGAAAAGGGTGGGCCAATACACAATGAATGAATAGGTAGCTAAACATTTGAGATATAATGTTTGATTTCAGATATACTCGTACATCTACGCAACTTGATGAGACCTCAGACTTTCTTACAAAATTAGTATAAAACATTAAGATTATTTCAGAATAATAAGAACGCTCATGGACAGCTAAAATAACTGACACCATCCTTTGCAAAAGTGGAATACCCTAACGTATTTATATTTGTTCAGGTAGGTAGTTTTAATTGGTTTTAGTCCTCTTGGTAATGGCACATTGAATTTGAATTAATTAATTCAGTTTGACCTCAGAAACGAATGTTCAAAAATTATTTTGTTACATCCTTTCTAGGTAAAGAGAAGAGAAAGTTACCATTTGTTCATTCCTATCTACATTTAAAATACATTAACGAACGGAAATTAGAAATAACTAGTCACGATCAAAACGGAAGAAACTTCAAGTGTAAGCATTATACTAACTGTGCAGCCTATGTACTCAATTATACAAACATTGCAGAAAGGAGAAAAAAACTGTGCGCACTACTTCGAAGTTCTTTCGTTATACAGCCTACAAAAAATTTGAAACCAGAATTACCATACCCTACATAAACTCAAGTAGACATAATAATACTCAAATAAAAACACGGGCCTTGAAACTTTTGAAATATACAAAAGACTTATTGATCAAAAACACACGAGCAGGCCATACTAGGCATGCATTAAGCCTAGTACAGCTAGAAAGAGCGATTATTCAAAAATTATGAAGAGTGGAAGAATAATTTTACACGCCATGATGCCATTGAATCTAAAATATACTTGTATACGTTAGCTGAAAAGTCCAATTATTTAATTAATTATATAATGAAGGAGCAATGATTTAGAACCCCAGCTCTTCCAAAACAAAAAAGTTGTAAAATTATATTTTAACAAAAATCTAAACCACGTATGTACAATCTATTTTTAATTTTGATGTTCATAGGTCATCAAGAATTATAAATTTCTGTAGGGCCTCAAGTTATAATTAATTTAGCCAGGTACTTCCAGTCAATCAGAAAATAGGTCAAAAAATTAAAAGCAAACAAATTATTTTAATATTTTATCATCGTTCTTTATTTTCATGGAACCGATCATATAATATTTCTTAATGAATTCAACAACAAGGAAATACAAGCTAAGCTACTATATTAATTTCCAATACAATTTATCAGAATAATAATAGCACTAAATGAAGCGCTAGGCTGTGCTTTATTTACCAATGAGTGCACCTCTTGTGAATTTGATTTAACGCAATTGCACTTTCAAAACAAAATAGAAGGAATACTTCTCAAAACTTCACTATAGCACACAATCAAACAGTCTACTAAACAGTCTTAGTGTACTTAATGTCACAAGACAAGAAACAAAATATACGTGTACTTTAATTATCTACGTACATTTATTATATTCATTTAGAATACATTACTAATACATAAGTAAGGTAGACTCACTCACAATGACTAAAAGTTAAGTTTCACCAAAAGCTGGTTGCATAAAATATGACACGAGGGAACAGTCTTGTCATAGGTAGATGATTCAAAATCTGATGCAAGTGGCGGCATTTATCCAACTACCGAGTAAATATATGTAAGTAAAACTACAATGTAAATATATGATCAATACCAACTCCAGAAAAAACCAGTCATATACTAAGGTGTCTATGTACGGGTAAGCTAAGATTTTATATTTATTACGTGGATTTATATTCACGTGGCATCAAATTAAAAACAAAAAATACAAAACTTCAAGAAAACTTATGTGGCTGATGCTGGCAATGAGGGATGGTCGGTCACCTCATCTTGTGGCCTGAAGGGGTACACAGTCTCAGGTCGTAGACCGTGGACGTCCCTCATGTGAAAGTACAAACGAGCTTTGAATGGATGATTTTTGCCGCAAAGTGGGCAGCGCAAGTCTAGACCACAGTTGTTTTTTATGTGCCTGGTCAATAGGAACTCGTTGGCGTAACTCTTTCCACAAACACAGTCGAATGGTTTTTCAACTGGAATTTTCTCCTTATCAGTCTTTGGAACTTTGATTTTCTTAGATAAGTCAGTCATTTCAATATTGAGATGTCCCATGGGGCTCTTCTGGTGCCTTTGACTCATGTGGCGAACTAAGCGTTTTTTGGTCGGGAACTTCAGACCGCAGTGGCACTTGTAAGCAGCACCTCCAAGAAGACGCTTTCTACAAGCTCGGCTGTGTCCTCCAAGCTGTTTTCCATTAGAAAAAGACTTGCCACAGGCGCACTTGTACTGGGGGATACCCGCTTCTACTTGGGGCTCTATCAAATCGTCCATATTCTCCATGTCTATATCTGGCAAGTCCTCGTAGGAATCTTCAGTTTGGGCGACACCGAACTCGTCGAGAGACTCCACAAGCTGGAGAGAAACTTCTGGCGTCAGTGCGTCGTATGGAACATAACTTCCACTTGTGCTCGCGAACGACCTGTCATCGACGCCATCTTGCTTCATAGCAGCATCATTGGCGCCGCTGCACTCTCCATGCTGTCTATGCCTGTAATACCCCCAAATCGTGTTCGACTTCTTCCCACAATCGCAAATCCACGGAGGCCCAGTGACAGTTCCCCATTTCCTTGTGTGTACCTACTTTGGTAGTCTCTGATGTAACATTGCTGCTGCTACTTTTCCCAACCAAACGAGGGCAGTTGGTATTTCTGTGGGTTCTGATAGAATCACTTGAGTGGAAGGTCTGGCCACAATCACACGTGAATGAGATCTCCCGTTGAGGCTTCTCAGCAGGCTTTACACCATAGTCCTCATACTGGGTTTTCTTTTCAATGTTTCCACCTTTCAACAGCCTGCAAGACGTTTTCTTATGCCTCACGAGATTGTGGGGGTGGTAATATTTCTTCCCACAGTCACATTTGAACTTCTTCTCATAATACGCCCCAAACGGATTAATAGCTGAGCCATCATCCTCAGTAACTTTTCTCATCTTTGCTCGAGCCAATTCACACGAAGACTTCATGTGGCGGAACAAATAATCTCTCCGGAGATAAGTTTCACCACACACGCACTTGTGCAAACCAGATTTAATACGCCTGAACGGAACTTTGAACTGCGCTACTTTCTTCTTATATTTCATTTCCATCAATTTCGCTCCTGTAATAAAAAAACAAGTGTCAATAACGTTACGATGCACTAAAATTAATGAAATTACTGATAACTCATTCGATAAATCAAAGTCGTTCTCAAAGGCAAACCAAGTACAGGGTTGTGACAGAGGAGTTTGGCCTACCTGAAACAAAAGACGAAGGTTATTAAACGAGGAGTGGTCTTACATAACTTCTAAAGAACGATCTAATAAACAAAAAAAGCAACAACAGAACACAACACAGGACCAACAACACAAAAATGATTAACAAATAGGTGAAGGGAAGTACGGGCTTGAGGTAAACAAAACACTTAATCATGCAAAATTGGTGTTTCATAACAGAAAGAACAAAGTGCCAATATAATAATCTATTGTTGAGAAAGGCGTAGGTACGGTTTTATATTTTATCTGGGGGGTAAATCGAAGTTTGAGAAAACTCCAAAGCTACGGCAATTGAAGAAAAATGGTAGGTAGGTACAAAAATCATTGAAATCGAACTGCTTTGGGGTATTAAGTACAGCATTGAACCCTGATGCTCATTCTTAACTTCACTATCGATTAACATTATTTCAAGGCTGGTTTTAAGGCATTTCGGTGTATTGAAGAGCTCGGAGGTATATTGAAGATTTTCCGATCGATAGGTAAGTACTGAAGAATCATATTGGCAAGATAGAAATCAACGTCGGAAGTCTCCTGGCATAGTACGAGTATTTTGTTGCTGTTGGTACTTGTTGGTAGTTCGCCTTTCATAGAATCAGTATAGAGAACATATAGACACCTTTTGCCGACGTCATCTCCATAAAGCGCCCATCTGTGGCAATAAAGATACCGAGTCAAGGGTTGACAAATATTGTTTTTTTTGTTTTTTTTCAAACTAAGTATCAAAACCATAAATATCTTTCCGATTTCTTAGTCATTCTAAGCTGAAACTTACCTATAGGAGAAGCTTTCCATTCGCCACTACTATTTTTGTTTCCATCTTCCCCTAAAAAAGAGAAAAAATCTTAGTAACTTTTATGCAGACTGAAAACAAAAGTAGTGAACTCCCAAATCTAACATGCATATTTTGGACTAAAAGGTTTGGAAAAATCTAGCTAAAGAAAAATAAAACATAAGTTGTAGACATAACAGGAATATAAGACGTTTAACCCACTTTTAAAACGAAGAATTGTTAATACTAGATTTGTCTAAAACTGTAATTCTTCACATTTAAAGGCATTGTAATGCTTTAAATTCAATATCAAATATTAAAATATCCGTTACAAGTTGTAATACACATTATACTCGTAGATAAATTTAAAATTGAAATCAGTGTTTTCCAAACATATTTTAACATTTTCTTAAAAATGATAAAACAATTTTCAAAATTAAAAAAAAATCATTGTGTGTTCCAACAGCAAGAATTGGGTAGGTACCTACCAACTTACTTCTTTTTGATAACATTTAATGTTAAGTAATGCACAAATAATGTAACAAATAAATATTTGATTCAATAGGAAAATTATTCACTTTAATTTGGGTAATGTCATTATGACATGAAAAATTATTTTATAAATGTACATACAAATCCGATAAATCATCAACCTTGGTTAAAAATGGTTTTGGTACATCAATTCGGAAACATGCATTCCATTATGGAACTGCGTTAGAAAGTAACTAAAAATTGAATGAATCACTACCTTCGCTTGCTTGTATTGAGTTAACCCATTAACTATTAGTTGTATGGGTTAATCAGTTAGAAGTTACCAAGCCATTTCAGAACCAGAAGACACAATGAACTTGTAATTTAAGAATGAAAAGGACGAGTTACCCGCATTACAGTCAGGACAGTCACATCTTGTTGGAGCTCGGTGGGTCCTTGTGGATCTTCTGCATGGTACTAAAACAACAGACATACTTAGTATCAATCTACTTTAGAATTTAAACTTAACTAAGAAAAATGTTTGAAACTACGAAATTGAATTTCCTTTACAAGGCCTCATTCATAGATGATTCGAAGGAAATAATAAGTATAAAGGAAATCAACGAAGTAACTTTATATCTTCCTACTATAGGATATATATCGAAATGCCTATCTATAAGATTACAGGTGGGAACGAAGAATGCCCACTTGTAACTTATGTCGAATTTCATTATGGTGCACAGCATGACAAATTATTCGGAAGTGGAAAGGATAGTTGCTTATTGGTAAGATGGATGACTAATTTGACAATTTGAAATATCCGCTTGATGACGAAGAGAATGAGTTTCAATTGACTGACACCTACTAGTTACGTAGGTCGTGCTACTGGCAACAACTACGTCATCACCCAGTACGTCTAAAGTCTCTCAAAACTTAAGGAAACCATAAATACCCAATTTTACGGTATTTTTGAAAATATAATTATTTTTGTATCATTATATTAGAATTATTATGAAAATGTAAGTTCACAAACCACGCTAAATGCCCATTGGAAAAGGAAAAATAAATCTATAACCCCAAAAAGTAAGGTTAAAAGGTAAGGTGCAGATAGGAATGAAATACTAAATAGTCCCTCAAGTTGAGTGAGTGGCATTGTTCCCTCACATACTTAGGAGGGCAAATATAACTAGTAGGTGTAAAATTGACTTATGAAATATTATAATATAAACAGTATCACTGATGAGTTGCCTACTATGATAAGTTGTTTCCGACTATGCTGACGATTTTTCTTATTTTCACAACCGGCTTTCATTGTCCGGATTGTCAATCAATGAGGAAGATATTAGGGCCAGTGTCAACTACATTTACATGTAGGCTAAACCAGGAAAATTTATTACATCTATTTATATAGTATATTTCTGATAATTTCATCGAAATCGGATTACGAATTCGTATAAAGGAACTGACTAGATCATAGAAAGTTGAAGAAAATAATATTGGAGGACCCAATATTTTTGACCAGCAGCACGAATCTAAACAACCCTAAGATAACGTCGGTACTGAATAATCCAAGTTTATTGTCAATTAATTACTGCTCGATTTTCATGTTTAAAACGACCACACAATCGGTTTAATAATATAGGTATATACTTGATTCTACGATCAGCTCTTACTAATCGAAAAATAAAAACACAAGATTCTGTAAGTTATTATATTGTTTCTCTTCATGAAAATAAACAACTGACACAGTAAAGCACATCAAGACTTTTTACAGTGAATAAATAGTTACTGAAATGGTGCAATATTGTTTAATAGTTGAATCGCTGGTAAAGGTACGTATGGAGTCAAGTGTCTCTGTATTACTTTTGTACAGAGATAGAGTTGTCAATACATTCATCAAACATCCGAATTAAGGAGTTGACCAGCACCTACATAAATGATCCGGAGGAAGTTACTTGGACGTTTCACGTAAGGAGTCAAAATGACTATTAACCCTATTTATGGTGTCACTAGTGTCACCAAAAACATCTTGGAAATTCCACAGCAGTACCAAGGTGTCACCAGATTAACTAGATTTAAATTGTTATTTAAAAATAATGGGCAGAGCTGAATTTTTTGAGTACGTTTTTTGTAAGTTATTATTTTTTCATTTTTCATATTTATTTTTTTCATCGATTCCCTTGGAAATATTTGTCATAACTCTATTTCGAGACTTCCAATTGCTGACACACATTCTGCAGTCCATTCAATTCAAAATCGTAATTTAATTTTGGTTACTCTGGTGACATTTTGGGATATCTGTGGAGTTCCTGAGATGTTTTCGGTGACCCTAGTGATACAATGGTCCAATTAGGGTTAAGCAGCTGGACTAAAGATGTAACAGTCTGCAATTTATAATAGACCTTTGTATTGTAACATGTTAATATCTAATGACTCAGAGAAGACTTGATGTTTTCAAGAGTTTCCACAGATTCGATTTTTTTCCCAGGACCTTTGTTGGAGCGAAAAACAAGTCGGGCTGTAAGGTGGTGCCGCATTCGAACAAAAAAGCTTCAAATCCTGACATAAAACTTAACTGTTTTCCATATTTAGCCATTCTGATTTGATCAAAGTTTTCGATTTTGGTAGACAAAATAATCACCGCGTTTTTCGGTACCTGTACCTATCTAATCTGTTATGATCCGACTATTTGTAACGTAGGCGGACGGATTTTATAATTTTTCATTCGAATCTTGGATTCTACGAACCTTCCTTCAAAATGTGAAACATTAAATTTTCAGGAGGCTCGAAAGAATTTTTTTCGGCTTAATTCCGTAAATTAAAACATGTAACGTTATAACTTTGTAGGAATTCGTATAAAATTTCCAAGATTTATCCTGATAAAACCTTGAACAATATAAAACCGTAAATAATAATCCGTAGAAACTTGCTTGTCTCTCTGCAAATACATAAATTCCGATATTTGGATCTCGCTCAAACCTCCAATCAAAGGCCTGGGACCCTCTAGGAATTGAATTCATCCAAAGACTCTCTCTGTTGAAGTTATACGAAAATATTGTTTACGTACTCGTTTTCAAACGCACCAACACGAAATCACAATACACTTCTCACAACACGAAATTTTCCAAGTGTAGAAGTATAACTCGTACCACGAGTTACTAAGCGCCCTACGAGGAGAGATCGGTCTAATACGTAGTGTCACTCGAAGAATTTTGCTGGTCCATGAAATTCACTGTGGGATACCTCTTAGGCTTAGAAAAGCCTGCCATTAAAACTCCCAGTTCTTCTTTGTCTTTATGGTGCGCCACTTTAAGATGTCTTTTGATACTTGTCACTCTGAAGAACCTCTGTTGGCATATTGGACACCTCAAGTCCCTCCCGCACTCGTTTGTCACGTGATAGTTGTACTCGTAGGTCCGTGTGCACTTGAAACCACATTCACAAACTCGGACTTTCTTCTTCGGGTCGGATTTGTCTGAAAAAATAAGTAAATACATCAGCGTCCTGAAAGATAACTTAATCGTATGTAATTCATTTCACTAATCTAAAGTAACGGAATACTCGGATTTTTTCTCGACACCGATAACGAGAGAAAAAGAAGGGAAAAGCAAAAATAAATCGAATGCCAAAACAGAGGGGATGTAAAAAGAACAATAACATTGTTGAAAAAAGGTCACTGAACTAAATTTAAACGTGTCAAGCATGTTGGTGTATCATAATATCAAATCACGAGGTATATTGATGAAATTCTAACCTGTTTTTAGTTTAAATTATCTGCAACTTGTGAGGAATTTCTTTACTTTTCAACTTAATTAGTTGATAAAGTAATATTATTCAAGTAATAAATAAAAATTTGGTATAGAAAAGGTCTATTCATTTGTAAACTAGGGTTGTATCTAAAGTAAAATTAATAGGGTTCTAAAAAATCGAATTCATTCAGAAAAATTAAATTACAAATTTATTTACATACTTGAGGGTCCCATCACTTATGAACATAGTCACCAGCCAGTTTTAAATCATTTTGGTAGCGAGAGTAAAGTTTTTTGATGTTGTTGGTGTACCGCTGCGTGCCTTCCTCCCTTTGCTACACTTCTACTTCCTTAGTCATCCGAGAGCAACCGGGAACCCAAAGCTCAAGATGTTTTTTAAGATGATTCTCGTGACAGTTGAGCGGCGATGTTTGAGGGTATGAGAGCAAACATTTCGTCGACTTGTACGCTTACGATCTTCGTAGAAGAGAGGAAGGGAACGTTGCTGCAGTGAGCGCACTCTCAACGAAGATCCTAGGCGTACCGTCGACAAAATTTGTGCTCTCTTATCCTCGAACATCGCCGCTTATTTCAACTGAAATATTACAGAATTAAGCGAGTACCAAGGGATGACTCAGCCAGGGAAGGACCCGGGAGGAAGGTTGGTTCCCAAGGAGGCAAACAGGTAGAATCACTTCCAAGACTTGTTCAACAAAGAACTGGAGGAAACCTACTTCGTACAGGTTTGAGATGTTGCTCTGTCTTCGACTAATATCAATATTTTTGTTCAAGTTGACAGTTTACAGAGTTTTGAGGGTAACCACTATGGTTGAAAACAAAGAAACTCGCTGATTCGATCGAGAGAAACGACCACTTCAAAGCCTTGTTTTCACTTCAAAGTCTTGGAAAATGTAGTGGAGAAAGAAGGTTGAAAACACAGAAACTCGTTGATTCACTCGAGAGAAACTTCCACTTCACAGGCTTGTTTTCACTTCAAAGTCTTGGAAAAAGTAGTGGAGAAAGAAGGTTGAAAACACAGAAACCCGTTGATTCACTCGAGAGAAACTTCCACTTCAAAGGCTTGTTTTCACCTCAAAGTATTGGAAAAGGTCGAGAAAGAAGGTTGAAAACTCAAGAACTCGTTGATTCACTCTAGAGAAACGACCACTTCAAGGCTTGTTTTCACCTGTTTTGGAAAAAGTCGAGATAGAAGGTTTGAAACACAGAAACTCGTTGATTCACTCGAGAGAAACGACCACTTCAAAGGGTTGTTTTCACCTCAAAGTTTTGGAAAAAGTCGAGATAGAAGGTTTGAAACAAAGAAACTCGTTGATTCACTCGAGAGAAACGACCACTTCATAGGCTTATTTTCACCTCAAAGTCTTGGAAAAAGTCGAGACAGAAGATAGAAAAAACAGAAGCTCGTTGATTTACTCACGAGAAACGACCACTTCAAAGGGTTGTTTTCACCTCAAAGTTTTGGAAAAAGTCGAGATAGAAGGTTTGAAACAAAGAAACTCGTTGATTCACTCGAGAGAACCGACCACTTCATAGGCTTGTTTTTACCTCTAAGTCTTGGAAAAGGTCGAGAAAGAAGTTTGAAAACACAGGAACTCTTTGATTCACTCGAGACAAACGACCACTTTATAGGCATCAACCGAAAGCTTCGGGGCACAACTAGACCCCAAATGGAGCCCACATACCAAATTTTATCAAAATCGGTCAATGCTAAGTGAGGAAAGTGCCGCGAACGGCGGACGGACGGCCACATTTTTATTCGATTTTTGGATTCTACGTACCTTAAAACGTAAATCAACAAATTTTGAGGGCACAAACAATTTTTTCCTAGGTCGATTCCAAAGGTTTATTATAGAATATAATAAACCAAAATTGCGGTTGCACTAAACGGATGGACAGTGGAGACGGCGCAAAGGCCAACCCCACCTTCAACTCCGTTCAGTCGTGAGGGTTTTGCCTAACAAGCTCCTACCATTATGTAACTTGCAAGGGTGCCTAGTATTTTTGAATTTTGTAGGACACCATAGCGTCCAGAATTGGGTGTCAGCTCGGTTGAAACCATTATAAGGTTTTTGTTCCATTTCATTAATTGAATACGCTTAACATAGTTTGTTTTTGGAAAGCTGATCTGAGATCTTACGAACGGTAAAATAAAAAACTAACTACAACTACGTACCTATGTAAGTTTTCCTTAGTATCCTCTTACGTATTATATGGGCTGGATCCTCCACGAATTTTCTCACTGTAGGGATAATTGTCACATCAGCGATGATAAGAAACAACTTCTCAATGTGAGGTGATTTCAACTGATTTTTGATTTCAGGGAATCTCACCCAAAAATTTGAAGAGGTTTCCCGCTAATTTAGAAGGTGTGGACTAAATCATGATTCTATTCGATCTTACATTTGTAGTATACTCGTACCTATCTAATTCAGATCAACTATTGATAGTATTAAAATAGTTGTTGATACACCTGATTCCTATCAGATTAATAAGTAGCAATTGATTTAGCACGACATTTAGAAGTAAAAGAGCCACATCTAAAGGCAAAGAAGGAGAGGTTCCTAGGAATGTTCCTTTTCCTTCATATTTACACGTTAAGAAATAATTTGAACAGAAATGTAAGAGTTAATTCGATAAATGTTTTATTTGTCAATTTACAACGCTAGAAAAGTTGTAATCTAATTAACAGTAACTAACAAATAAATAAATAACGTCGAAAACATAATCAAAAGTTAAAAGGTTGTAAAAATATTGCACGGTCAATAGTTTCAAATAGATATTAGTTTTTATAACAAACGTCAATATCTTTCTAATAACAAATATATCTTCATAATTTAATGAGGTATTTATATCTTTCTGTTTTCACTAAATACTCAAAAATTAATAAATAGGCAATTTGTAAAAATTAAATAAAAAATTGTTTTTCTTTTAACAGACAACATATCGACAATATTAAATAGGAAGGCACAGTTTGGTCCTACTAATTTATTAATTTATGCATGTGAGTAGATACCATGAGAGAGCATTAATACGTTTTTAACCCCCAGTCGATACCGATAAAATAGGTTTATAGAGAAGAAAATCACATTTCGGTTACACCTGTTCATAATTAGTTCTCAGTTCTCACAATAAGATTTCTAAACTAAATCGATTTCAACACTAAAAGGTATCGTAGAGGCATTCGTTAATATCTTTCAACAGTAAGTTGTTAAACGAGTTATATTAGTGTAGTGTGTTATTGACGATAAACTATTAAATGATTGATCACAAGTTTGTTGCAAGCTACCAACTGATTGTCTCGCAGATAAAATATTTTTGGGAATCTGTTGAAATAATAGATTTATTGTACAAAATTGTTCTTGTTGTAACGCAGTTGTATCTTATGAGATATTTAAACTTCAGTTCTTCAAGTATTTGAGTTTGATTATTTATTCAATTGTGTAGGAAAGGATCAGAAGAGTAAGGTTTATGTTTTACTTTCCAAATGAGGTTTTCTTGGCAGAAATATAATACTAGACGTAAATGAGCATTTCTAGTTCTTCCTAGATAAAATAATTGACAACCCATAAACTCACCACAAATTCAGGCTCCACCTCATAAACTCACCTCAGATAGATTCGAGAGCTTGCTTCCAAAGCTCACATTTACATGTGGTATTGCCCCCCCCCCCTCAGTTTTAGAGCGATTTGAAATTAGAACGAATGAAAGATGAGATGCTACGAAGTAAATCATACAGGGTGTCCATAAGTTATCCACCAAACTTCGAGAGTAGTTTCTACAACTAATTTGCAAATAAAAAATGCCTCTTGGAGTTTTTTTTTACCCCCTGAAAATCTGACCTTTTTGACTTTTAAGATTTGTTTCGTGTTTTCGACCTAACACCATTAAAACAGTCATAACTCCCTTAAATTACACTCAAAAACTAAAAATAAGGATACCGTTGGAAAGAGCATAAAATTTCTTAATAGATGAGCCGTTGACCAGTCGAAAAAAATTAACGCTAGAGTAGTATTTTTACCTCAAACTTGAAAATTGGTCAATTTCTTTTTATTTTATTTCAATTTTGATGATTTTTCCTCATTGAAAAAGGTATTTTCCAGAGGGGCTCAAAAGCTTGAAAACTGCTCCATTTCATCAGCTTCCCAATGGTATAATCAAAAAATATTATACAATCGAATTTAAGGGATAAATTATGTTTGAACGCGGAAAACTGGTGCTTTGGAGGAGCCGCAGCGGAGGAAACCCTGGAGCCCTCCCGTCAAACCGTCGATTTAGTTGGAAAAAATACTTGTTTTTCAGCGTTCAAACATGAATTTCTCCCTTAAATTCGATTGTCAAATGTTTTTTTTTTATTTATTATTCCGTTGGAAAGCTGATGAAATGAAGCAGTTTTTAAGCTTTTCAGCCTCTCTGGCAAATACCTTGTTTTAATGAGAAAAACCATCAAAATTTTCAAAACAGAAATTGACAATGAGGTAAAAAAACTACTCTAGCGTTTAGTTTTTCTCGACTGGTCAACGGCTCGTCTATTGAGGCATTTTACACTCTTTCTAGCGGTATCCTTATTTTTAATTTTTGAGTGTAATTTAAGGGAGTTATGGCTGTTTTAACAGTGTAAGGTCGAAAACACGAAAAAAATCTTAAAAGTCAAAAAAGTCGGATTTCAAGGAGGTTAAAGAAAACTTCAAGAGGCATTTTTTGTTGAAAATTAGTTTTAAAAACTACTCCTGAAGTTTGATGGATAACTTATGGGACACCCTGTATACAAAATCATCGTTGTTAAAGCAATCTTACTCCTGCGTGACCTCATAACGCCACATATAAATACGGCCAAGATAAATGGGGGTCATGAAGATGGTACCCAGGCCTCTTTCTGCTTTAAGAATGACTTGTGGACAGTCAGCAAGTGCCTCTTCAGGCTCCCTTTGTGCTTGAAGATCTTGGGACAGACTGGGCAGAGGAGCTGTTGGGAGCATTCGGCTCTTTTGTGATACTTGAGGCGCGACAGGTGCTCAAATCCCGAGCCGCACTCGCACCGGTGGGGTTTATATTTCGACAGCTCTAAAAACACAATAAAAACATTTATGACTAGAAATTGGATTGAAATCTCTGGAACTGGTAACTATTAACTTTAAGTATTTGAAAACAAAACCAAGAATAACTATCACTGTAAGCACTACCCACATTGGTGGTGTTCAATGTCTGAAGCATTACGGCTGCCTTCACTCGTAACTGGAAACTTATTAACTCGTAGAGAATTTAAACATAGTCAAAATTTCAATACAGAACTTGTTGATCGTTTTGGTGACCAAATACGCACGGAAATCGGTTCAGTCGTATGGATTTTGAAAATAACTAACTAAAATACAGAGTTCTCTTCATACAGGGTGTCTCAGACTCGAACTCGCCAAACTTCAGGGATCGATTTTACAAGGATTTCCAATAAAAAATGACTCCTAGCAATTTTGTTTTAACCCCTTGTTTTTCCGAGTGTTTTCAATTTTAAGATTTGTTTCCTTCAGACACTAAAATGACCATAACTCCCTCAATTTTTTATAAAATAAAGATCTGATTACAACGTTGGAAAGATCGTTAAATTTCCCATCTCCCACATGTAAAACAATTTTTTTTAAAGAAAGAATTAAGGTAACCCTAAAAATTGAGATTGTCGTAAACCACGGCGGATCAAAGAAAGTAGGTAGTGATTTCATGATTTGTTGAAATCACTACTTCCTTTGGTCCGTCGTGGTTTACGATACTCGCCTAATATTCTCCGGCGAGGGAAAAACTTCCTCAGAATCTCAGCGTTCAAACGGAATAATAAAAAAAATTACAATCGAATTCAAGGGGGGAAATTTGGGTTTGAACGCGGAAAAACGTGAATTTTTTCAATGGAATCATACTTTTGGCTTGAGACCTCGGGGTTGGACGAAGCCATCTACATCGCCTCCCTACCAACGTCCAATCCCAATTAAATAGGGACTATAATTTCGTAGAAAACCTACATTAAAAAAAACAAATTTGTACATTTTTTTTTAAATTAAACTATTGGAAATTTGAGATTCTGAGGAAGTTTTTCCCTCACCGGAGAAAATTTGGAAGGCGAGTATCGTAAACCACGACGGACCAAAGAAAGTAGTGATTTCAACAAACCAGACAATTTCAATGTTTGGGGTTACTCATGACTCTCGAGTCCTACTTTACACAAATGGGTTTTAAATTTAAGAGATCGGAAATTCAACGCTTTTTCCAACGGTGTAATCAGATTTTGATTGTATCGAAAATTGAGGGAGCTATGGCCATTTTAGGGTCGCGAGGTCGAAATAACTAAACAAATCTTAAAATTAAAAAAAACTTGGAAAAACAAGGGACAAACCAAATTGCTAAGAGACATTTTTTGTTTGAAACATCTCGATCCCTTAAGTTCGGCGAGTCTAGTCTGAGACACCCTGCATATGAATATTATTCCCAAATTTGAAAGTCAAAACAAATTATAAAAATGTAAACATCAAAATTACATAGTCAGATTTGCTACTAGCAGGTGAAATCACTTACTTCATCAACAGAGTTAAGTCAAAGTCTAATGAACAGTGTTCCTAAAATCCATTGAGTGTTCTGCTATGTTTATTTCCTTAATATGAAATCTGAAGAAGTCGGTCATTCTTATGTTCGTAAATTGCAATTATTAGAACCGCAAATTTGATTCAAAACGATATTACAAAGACTTTTAAGTCAAATAAACTTTTCAATAGGAATAGAAAAGCACCTTTACCATTTTATGGTTTTATGTATTTCTTTATAAACCATTATCATATACAAAACATGATATGGAATATGAATTACCAGATATAAAATGAAACATAATTCTAATATTATCCATACAATTTTTGGAACCCAAATACAATCTTTCGATCGTCTCATGAGTAGAATATGAAATCAATAATAAACGTTATCACCTCCAAGGTGAAACCGGTAGAATTACGACAAAGTCCTCAAACTACATGGTAAATCATACTTGGTTAAATTCAGACTAGAAACGAAATTCAATCAACATTTTCATAACAAATGTCATCACTTATCACAAGATTACAGCATTAATTCAGGAACTTCGCAGTACTGTTAGCCCACTTCTTCATAGTAAAGAAAATTCAAGTAATTTTAAAAACGCGTTGAAAAAATCTATTATCTGATACTAGAAATTCACTGTCTTGGCTCATATTTTGGGGGGATAATTGAATTTATTGGTCGCTCAATTTCAAATGAAGGCTTGCAGCGGTATTCAAAATGAGAGCCATGACGTTTTGGTTGATGTTTCGGTTTATTTTGTGAACTTGTAATGATAATCTCGAGAAATTGAGGAAAGTGGCTAATTCCCTTCCAGATGTAACTCGTCCAATTATAACAGTACTTATTGATAAAATATTAAATTAACAATTAAAATTGGCGTTTCCTTCCGAAATGTAGAGTTTTGAAAGACTACTGAGTACGATTTTGGTGTTGGGGGAGCAGGGGTACTCGTGGACTGCTCAGATGTTTGTAGAGCTGGTGGGGAGCCTTAATTCACAATAGTGATGCTATTTCGTTTAATTAAAACTCCATTTTATGCACCTCGACTAGCGTATAACTGTTTCTATTTATTTCGATAACCTACGATAAAAATCCAGTTATTTACTGGCAATTTGGAGAACAATCACAATAAATGTCCACTTTCTCGGTGCCCTGTAGTATCGTGGAAACAAGACACCTAAAAATTATTGGGTGTCTAAGAGTTTTTTGAGATAGGGATAAACTTGACATCAACCCAAGGTGGTAACTAGAACGATGACTAATTAAATAAGTGAAAAACTCAAAATATTCTCAGTGTAGAATGGGGAAACAGCTCAAAGTAAAATTGATGATATCACATTTAAAAAAAACATTGGAAACATTTAAATGTAAATGTTTAAATAACGACAACCGTGTTTTCATTATCATCATGCTGTTCAAGATAGGAATGATGTTTATTATGAATGTGCTTCAGAAGGTTGGCTTTTCTGTGACTCTTTTTGAGGCAGTAGGGACAACCGAATCGTGGCTCCTTCCCGCACTCCCAGCGCACGTGGGTGTACAAGTTGTGCTTGTGTTTGAAGGTGCGGCCACACGAGCAACAGAACGACTCTGCAAAAAGCCACAGAGCCATTAGTGGGGCCTGGCACTCGAAGATTCTATTTTTAGGTAACTTGTAATTTTCTGGAGCCTATTTAGGAACGAAATTAAAATTGATTACCACCCTATTTTTTGACCCTGAAAAGTCTCTTTATAATATTGCAAAATTCATAAATTTCCTATAAAATATATTATTTACCTACCTTTCTTTGATAATAATAATTCTCTTTCAGCCGCAATTTGTAAATTATTCAACTTGAAGACCGCTACACTAAATGATCCTCGAAATTGTTGCATCAGGGTACCACTCATTTCGAAAAACCTACACATTCC
Source organism: Apolygus lucorum (assembly GCA_009739505.2). Lineage (NCBI taxonomy): Eukaryota > Metazoa > Arthropoda > Insecta > Hemiptera > Miridae > Apolygus > Apolygus lucorum. The sequence goes on from CM019169.2 coordinate 28,533,709, forward strand.
ATCATGGATTTAACCCCAACCTCTCTTTATGTTCTTGACCTCAATTTCTCACTAAGGGCTAGATCTCAACTCCCTACATGGGCTAGATTCTCCAATTAGCCTTTATGGTCTGCAGCCCAACTACCTGCCCTCCTCCTAAGTCTAAAACGACTCACCAGGGCATTACCATTCATTGTAGGAAATAAAAGCAAAACAGCCAAACTTAAAAAACTATATATTTTACAGAGTAAATCAAGGATGGCATGAAGTCGTAACATTACAATCAAAGGCCCACATTTTATCGTGCAACGTCGAACATCATTTATGGGTTAAAGAGTTCAGCTTTTCAATGGCATTGACAGAAATTACTCGTTTCCCTTGGAATCCACCGGCGGACCAGCTTCCTTCCAAGGTAGCCTCATGTCGTTTGAACATGTGAATCCTCAGTTGATTCTTCCAGTGCGTAGCGTAGGAGCAGAGCGGACACTGGTGCCCTGGAGGTTTGCCACATGCATGCTTCTGATGAGCCACTAAATTCCGTTTGTAGCCAAACTGTTTGCCGCAGTGGCAGAAGAAGTCACCAACTGAAATGAATTGAGTAGGGTGAAAAATTATAATAGATTAACATTGGATATGAGGGAATTTATGCGTGACTTGAACGGGTCAACGAGACAAGTTGAAGTAAAGGTCAAAAACGTACTCATGAACCCTAAGGTGGTCTTCGATCTCTGAACTCTGATTCGCAGTGGGTATGTGTGAACAGTACGTTTGTTTGACTGAGCTCAGCTCAGAAGGCTCATGAGTACCTTGTTGGCCTGTCGTTGGTTCTCAACATGGAAGTGGTAAAGGATAGAATGAGCATCCACCATCTTCAACCATACTTTCCACTTATGGAGACTCATGATTAGAGCCACCTGAGCGGGAAAGAGCGATTCACAAACGCAACGGTTTTCGCCTCCCAGTCTTCTTCCATTGGTCCGTTTCTAGAACTCCGACCAGAGATGCCCATTCTACCCAATACTACTTCCATGGTCGACGATGAATTAACTCCACAGCATCATTGTAATGAGGTAAATATGAAAATATCCTCTTAATAGAAATAATTTTCAAGAACACTGAGTAACTTAGGAAGGTAGCCATTAGAGAAAGGATTTGACTATGTATGGCTCGTTTACTTACAATATATTTTTGTATAGAAACACCTCAGGGCAAATTCAAAAAATTTCAGTCCTAACGACCAAAATTATTACAGAATCGTTGTAGTAAAGATCATTGAATAGTCAATCTTCTCTGCGGGACTGATAACTAATCAAAGTTTCTTCTGTTAAATTAACCAAAATGGCAGTTATTTTAGAAGAATAAGATGTTATAGAAAATTTGAAAGCGATTGAAGCGGATATTTTCATATTCCTACCAGGGTCAAACAAATAACGCAATAAAATAAATAATATAATTTTGAGTTCATATTATCATTACTTACAAAATACGAGCCTTACTTGCAAGAAGCGGCTCGAAGAACATTTGACGTATTTGGGACAATTTGATTGACCCTGGTTTCAATTAATTCAAACCAATTCATAGTAAGGATGAGACGTAACTAATGGAGCTACCTACTTGTTATGAAGATCCAGTTAAGAACCACACCTTGAGTACTACAAGCGAATATGGAGACAAACATGGCGTGCACCTTCCACCAACTTCTACCAAAGCGGTTGATGTCGTTGTTTTTTTTTTTTTTTTTTTTTTTGAGAAAATTCTAAATAGGAAGATTCTGTACGACAAAGATGTTGGAAACATGGAAGCACAATGTAATAAGGACGAAAAGATTATCAAAACTACAGAACTACAGATGCATTCAAATACGGTTAAAAATTCAAAAATTATTACTAAGTACCCTAGGAAGACATTCACAATCACTAAAAGGTATGAGAAGTTCAAGCATGGCCTGCAACAATTTTTACAATATTATATCATAATGTATTAGGGATGTAACAATTAATAGTGTTAAAATAGTTACTTTTAAGGGTAACAATTTCACAAGCACCCTTTATTGAGGGACTTTACAAAAATAAAAAATAGGCGAGTATTAAAAAAACCAACGAAAAACGAAATGTGACGTGTATTTTAACGAGGAAGACAAATTTCACAGCTTTTACTAAACGCAATAAGTTATTTGCCTTCAATAGCACTATTTTAAGACAGACTAAATGAACGTGGATAGCAGTAGATATATATTAATCGCAATAAGAAACAAAATACAGTAACTAAAATTCAATTTTGCACGTAAAAACACAACTGACAGCGCTCAATCATAGTCAAAATATTATTAAGTCTTTTCAAGAACCATATTGGTGGCAAAATAGATTTAATGACTGAATTAAGATAGTATTTGTGCAAGGCAACATGAATGGTTCAAGGAGCCATCAGCAAGTCCAAAAGGGAACAGTGAAGTTGTAATGAATTCTAACAAATCAATGGTGAACTGAACTCAAGGATGGACTTTGAGGTGGTCAAAAAAAGTCAATAAACTTACAAAACTATATATTTATATAATAAAAACCAGTAAAACACTGTTTTTCGAAACAATTACAATCTATGGCCCACATTAAAATTACTGTAATGATATACTTATTATAATTACGTGATGTACCGTTCCGTTATTTCAAGGACATGGACTACAATTGGTAGTCCTATAAGAAACCCCAACCAGGTAACCAGTCAATCGAGTGCTACTCGGTGTCTTTTGAACATGTGGATCCTCAGTTGGTTCTTCCAGTGTGTGGCGTAGGAGCAGAGAGGGCACTGGTGTCCCGGAGGGCGACCACAAGCGTGCTTTTGGTGAGCTACCAAATTTCTTTTGTAGCCAAACTGTTTTCCGCAATGGCAGTAGAAATCACCACCTAGAACCCACCCAGAAGATATGAACAAACGAACAATCAACAAAAGGATTAAATTACATGACTGAAGGAGGTACAATATGAAGATATAAACGGTGAGTAGGTTAAGTATTTCAATGAGCAAGCTGATTTAGGGGTTAAGTGATGGTGCAATTGAAAACGAACTGCAGAATTCGTGTTCTAACGTTAGAAAGATTGCTGATGATTTTGTTTAGATGTGATTTAAATGTACATAGAGAAGACGGCGAACGCAGAAATGCACGAACGTAAAAATTTGAATCACTAAGAACGAGAAAAAATGCTACTTTGTGATGAGTATTCGTAGCCACAGTTTCGCGGAATATGGATTCCACATGCATGGCCCAAAGTATACGTTTGCAGTGAACATGGTGTAGCTGGACATTGCAGAGAGATTTACATTGACCAGAAACATCTTTCACTTCACACAAACGAGTCGATACCTAATAGACGCGAACCATAAGGAAATGGCCGATTGAGAGTAAATTTGCACATGTAGCAACGAGGATTTTAGATCAATGAAAAGAGGGGTGCATTTGTAAATGAAAGCGTTTGAAGCACCCCCAGACACCTAAAGATGGTCACAAAAGGTTCAGCCACTGCTCATTCTGGAACACGAGGCGACCCGAATGGAGCCTTTAGGTGGCCGAGTCTTGTGGGAATACTGTTTGAACTTTGCTAGAATAATGTTTACGGCCAAATAGTATTGACATTCATCTTGAAATTACAGTAAACAGAAAAATAGTTTTTAAAATAAACGAATGCGTGAGTAAACCTTCTCGACTAAAATAGAAGGCAAGGCAGTTTTCAAACTACTTGGGAAAGATAAAAATGAGGTTACAGACAGAGAAAGTTGAGAAAGAATAAAGTAATACACATTTTCGACAACATAGACGAATAAAATGAAAGAATTTCTGCGTTCGCCATCTCTTCTTCGAGTGAATAGGAAAAAGTTAGAAATCAACATGCTGAAACAACTAAATAGGTATTAAAGAAGTTGTTATTTAGTCAACTGTCTCGGTACCATAGTTCTTCAAAAAAATGTAGGTACTACTGCAGGATATGAAAAATTAATTGATTGTATGTAATCCATACTGGAAATAAAAAAAAGAGGTTGATAACAGTTCGTATTTGATAAAGTTAGTTAGTTAGATGAAGAATTACTGGGGACTTCTATTCATTTTTGTTTAAAACTACCAGCATTGTCATATTGAATTTGCAATTGTTTGTGCTGTAACCAAACTCATTTTTGTTTGTTGTTCAAAATAGATTTTGACCTAAATTCAAAGTTACATTGTTTACAATTCTAAACCAGTTTGTAAAAAAAATATAATATTGAAGATTGTTGGGTTTTAAAAACAAGTTATATCTTCATATAACACCTCCAATACATTTAAAAAAATGCTGTTAAAGTGATCGCAACAAAAGTCAAGCTACTTCATGTTATTAACCATGAACCACACCACTATGACAGCAAGCTTTGCAACAGAAAAACTTGGGACGTGCACCTTTCACCGAGGCACCTTGGTCACAAAGCATTATTTCAACAACATGGCGTCTTGGATTAGGAAGTCATAATAAAACCTACGAGGAAATGTGAATTTATTAATTAACGGAATTTGAAGACTTATGTACAAAAATGACAGTAGAAAAGGACAAAAATAATATGAAACCGACAACTCCGATTTAATTACATGATTGTACATATTGATGATTATTTATTTGAACTGAATTATTTGAAAAAAATATAGGGTCTTCAACAATTTCTTTTCTGTTTGAACAAAACAATATTAGTACTCTTCATTATAAAATAATTGTAATACGAGTATAATACAATAATCAAAACAGATAAGTAAGTACTATCTAAATATTGGTACCTAGTTTATTTTCAATCTACGTAGGAGTAGTTTCGAACTAAAAAAGGTGCTTTTCTGAGAATCGCGATATTTTTCTTTAACCTTTAAAAGGTAGGGAGGAATAAAAAAATGAGATCAATATCTAAACTTTAACTAAACTCTATACGATTGGGAATCTGATAATTCAAAAACAGAAGACTCCTTTCACCTTGCCATTTGAATCCATAAACACATACATACCTACAAAATCCAGGTAGACAACTTGGTTAATATAATATGAAAGTCAAGACGAAAAAAGAAAAAAAAAGGTTAACTTACGAAGCACCTAAATATTCTCAGTCACATACGAGAAATGTAAATAGTAAATCTACCAGAAACTTGGAAGAATTTGTTTGTTGATCCTCATTCTCAAACATTTAGAGATGCTTCGCTCTACGAAAATGATGGAAATGAAATTATAATTTCTCAAAATCAAACATGTTTGCCAATACGATGATTAGCGAGATAACATTTAAAATAAATTATTACAGCAATACATGGTGTGAAGGTAATTGGGACTAAGATGATAATTAAAGTATAAAAATTAATTAATCACATATCGTAAATAATAAGCTAAACTAATTTATCATGTCAAAATTAACGACCTTGAATCACTGGTTTGAATATATTATATTATTGTTCTACGCACAACTCAAAAAGTAACAAAAATACGGATTTTTACAATTAATTTATTATATAATTCTGTTTTTTTATAAAGATGGATCTTCAGCGAGTCCTTCCGGAACGTCTTGTAGTCGCAGACATCGCAAGAGAGAGAGGGCTGCTTACCGCAGTAGTTTCTTCTATGTGCCAGAAGATTATGCCTCATCGTGAAACTTTTGCTGCATTCACACATGAATTTTTTTCCTGGAATGAAAATTGTCAAACTTGGTTAGAAAATATATTAATCTTACATCAAATTTAAAGGTTTTATTCTCGCACAACAAGAGAAAGGCACCCTGAAAAAACAACGCCAACGTGACCAGCTCACAATGCAGCTCTAAAACCTTTAAACAATTTTTTTCTTCTATTTATGTGATGTTTTTATTATGCGACCTGAACGACCGTAAGTATTTAATTATTTAAAAAAATTACATATGAACATTAAACTATACGAGTAGTATCTACGTACAAGGCACATCTAATACTTTTCGTAATTACGGAATTGGAAAAATGTCACGTTGGAGTGCTTTTGGTTTAGTATTTTCAATAATGAACCTTTGGAATCGACCGAGAAAACAAATTTGTTAATCCCCCTCAAAATTTGATGGGTTTACGTTTCAAGGTACGTAGAATCCAAAAATCGAATAAAAATTTGGCCGTCCGTCCGCGGCACTTTCCTCACTTATCATTGACCGATTTTGATGAAATTTGGTATGTAGGCTCCATTTGGGGTCTAGTTGTGCCCCGAAGCTTTTAGTTGATGTAAGTCACTCCTAAGGGTTGAAATTTTGAATTTTTTTTGTTGATATAAAGGAATTGTTTTTCTATCAATTAAAGAAAGTATTGAATTTTTATAATTTTTAGAGACCACGCGGAGCCCTTTTGGACAAACCGTTCGCTCCCTACGAGAATTTAAGAGTTGGACTTACGATAAATCAGAAACACGAGTGTGAATCGCAAAAGAGGCCAAATGTTCGTTCAAATTTTAGCTGACCGAAATGTGATCGATGTTTTTCTTCATGTTGGTTGGTGTTAACAATGGCAAAGCCGTGTTCTTTGCAGACGAGTAATCCATATAGAAAAAAAACCTCTGTGTAATAATTTGCAGCGTTTTAGTCATTCCAGGCGGAAAATCTTAGAATTGAATTGTTGAAAAAAATAAATAGGTGCTTGGGTAATTCAATAGTAGGAAGGTACTTACCGATAAATGTTTATAGTGAAAGTTCACAAGAGTTCACTTTCTTTCTTTCGTGAGTACAATTAAGCTTAATCTATCAGGAAGGGGAGATAATGCTAATCGTGAACTATCATCTCGTTCAATTCAAACTGCATCATCAAGTATCAATACAGACCCAACCAAAAAACACATTTTTATCAGTGAGTAAATTAGGTAATTATGTAGGTAGAGTACGCTCATATTTCGTTCAGTTTGGTAAGGGTCGATTAAATGAAACTTTACTTCACCCATACATCCTGTAATATCAACTTACTTCAGAATCCTTTCATAAAAAGTCCTAATTGAAATCCATTGAATTATAATATAATGTTCTTCATGAAATGGTTTCGAGTTACATTGTCAAAACGGCTAAAGATGGACAATGGGGTATTTCGGTGGGTCGGAAATTCAGGTTTTTGACCTCAAATTTGGATTCAGCACCCTTGAAAACCTATATACTACAACTTTAAGCCTAATGATACTATAACATGTAGTAGAAAAATTAATTAAAGAGATCACACGTTTGAAAAAGGCGGGCCGCTATAAATGCACACACACTAGGCAAGGACTACGCCGCGCGCGTGTGTGAGTAGAATTTTGTAGTAACCAAGAGGTCTTCCAAGGGTTTCTGTGCATGGATACTTTTTTCAAAGACAGTTGGCTAGCTACGTCACGATTGGCTAGCTACGTCACACCATTCAAATCTTCAACTTTCCTTAGCTTCTCTGATTTTTTAAAAACATTTTCTCGACGAACAGACCCGATTACCGTTATTCCTGAGCCATACTCTTTTGAAATAAAAAATTTAAAAAATTGACTGAAATACCCCATTGCCAAGTCAGGAATCTGTTTTTGTTTTTTGTTAAGTTCAGAATCACGCCTGCAAGTGGTCAAATAACAAAATGGAATCTGGACAAACTTAAGGGGAAAAAGTCGTTACACCAAAATGAGAGGCTCCCGTATTCTTTGAGGTCGGCGTTACCTGCTAATGGGGGGTGCGCCTTGATTTTTTTTAGATTTTTAATCGAAAGTAGACTACATCCTGAGAATTTTGGCACCAACCGCGACCTTCTAGCGTGAGTAGATCTTTTCCTATGATTTTTCAAAGTTTCGACCGATTATGACGTCACGCGCCCCTCTCGCCTGGGCGGGACCCCCCAGCCCACTGTGACGTCATAATCGGTCGAAACTTTGAAAATTCATAGGAAAAGATCTACTCACGCTAGAAGGTCACGGTTGGTGCCAAAATTCTCAGAATGAGGTCTAGTTTGGATTAAAAATAACAATAAACAGTTTTTCCTACCAAGGCGCACACCCCATTCAATCTTCTATCTAACGCACCAGTGGGTATGTGATGGAGGGATTTTTTAAGCTGAGAATGTGAAACATGAAACACACGCACACGCTCTATATCGATAATTGTGACAACAATTTATTATAAATCATGAAAAGTATTGTATTTCATAAAACTCCAGTGATCTTACAAATGCAATAAAAAATGACAGCCTTTTCACGACAAATGCTCGTCACAAAAGTCTCATCAGACATTAGTTAAATATGAAGAACACATACATCTTCGAATCTAATTTAGGGCTTCCAATCATACATTTTCGAGATTGATGTGATTTTTGAAAGAAGAACGGTTCCCACAATCTCGCACTTGAGAACAAAAAGTAAGAATTTCAATAAAAACCACTGTTAAAAAAAATGTCTCACAAGTAGGAGCTAGTATGAGGTGTACATGTGCATCCAAATCGCACTTCTAACGTGAATATAGAGAGTATGTGTAGTTATTTTTCTTAGACGAGCCATAGCTACGAGATCAAATCAATCAGTAAAATTCGAAAGTAACTTTTCGGAATCGAAAATAAGTATGTTAATAGGTACTCTTTATATGAATCTAGCGCGGGATCTACAGTTGGTACGAGCGTATTAGAAGTCCTAGTCTAATTGCATAATTATCTTCTCAATAAGCAGATCTAATACCTAACTAGACCTGGTACCATCTAATAATTATCCAGAAAATACATTAAAAATTAATCTCAATAGACTTTGACTCAAGTATCTCATAAAACATATGTGATGTGTTATGAAAATAAAATTAATCTGATACTTTTCTAATGGTGTTACGTTATATTAATAATAATATATTTCAACAATATAGGAGCAGCATTAATGACGAATATTATGTATCAAAACGTATGGCTCAAAGAAACTTTCGCCTTCACTCTTGGACATTTTCTGTGCTGTGGAGATCAGTACTAACACGAAAGTTCCGTACATTGAGTTTTACTAGACATTTCAATGATTATGGGATGGAGACAACTGCGAGTTGTTGAAGGAATATTAAGCACTATTATTTTTGATAAATGTTGACAAAAAAAAAATGCATTCTATATGATTGCTTGATAACTTAAAAATACATCACCTTTTGGAATTTTTGACACGAATATGTCAAAACACGGTATTTTATGGGCGAGTAGTCTTGAAGCTTTGGCATATATCGAGAGATTTTCAACGAGTGGATAACGAATTTTCTGGGTGGAAAACCGACTGAGTATCATTTACAAAGTTACTACGGGTTTGATGTGAATTAATTTCAATCGAACATTGTAATCATTTTTATAAAGATGTTTTCGAGTGACCACACTCGAAAACATGGTTACCAAACCATGGGTGGTTGAAAGGTGAAATCGGATGTTTTTTCATGACTATTGCATTGTGACTCAGCGATACCGCCTATACCTACTCAGTGCAAAGACATACCTACTAATGTCACAATATATCAGCGAGAAGCGTGGATACATTTCCCATTTCACTAAGTTTGTGAAAAAGAAGAATTTTGGATATTCTAACCATTAGAAAATGTTTAATTCCGGATGAAGCTGTATTTACAATTATTATAGGCATTGCAAACTGTACAATATCTGTACAATATACAAAGTTCTAGAAAAATAATACACCGATCTAAATATCACTGACTAGCAAATGCAGCAGATTGATGTATACGAGTAAATTCTAGGTAAATTCTAGTTCTCACTAGCCAGAAATCGTCCAGAAAAACAATCTTTGACAAAATAAACGAAGATTGAGAAAAGAGTATTGGAGCTGAAGATCATCAGTCACGTGTATAAAGACGAGACCCACGAGTTACTTTTCACCGATGATTGAGTTACTACATTGAAGAAATGATGGATTTTACAATCGCGTTTCTAGATTATCATGAAGTACAGAACTGAAAGTGTAGGGGCTGTGGAACCTTCCTGTAGGATTACTAATACCTCTGTGGTTACAGAGGATGCTCCATCGAGAGTGAAAAATTCCAAGACATCAAAAACAAAAATGTCTCCTGATACTTAAAGCGAAACGGTGGAATTATTTTTGGTGTGCTAATGTTCAGAATCCCACAAATATTATTGAACACCAATATTCAAAAATATTTGAGGGGAAGAAAAGCTGCTTCTGAAACGGTAAAGATGGTAAAGATTCCACAAATGGGGATCTGTGGGTTTACAAATTGACGTAGGACCACACTTCTCCCTATGTTGAGCAGGGTCTTCCATTTTCTCCATTGTGTTATCCACCCTCACGAAAATAAAAAATGCTATTGAGAAGTGGTTGTGAAATGATCTGACTGAATCTAGGGAACACCAAAGCAGTAATGGCCTTATAAAAACTCATAGGATTGTATTGAGCGCTGAGTGGCAAAGCCCTTAGCAAGTGGTTTTTGTAGCCTTTGAAAAAGCATTTGACTCCATAGATAGAGGTCTTGTGGAAGATCCTGGAAAGATGTGAAGTTCCCACGAAAACCATAAATCATGAGAAATTAGAAATGTTTTGATTGACAGATCATTCGAGAACCAACAGAACAGTGATTTAAAGATCGAGGCAGGTGTCAAGCAGGCCTTTAGCCGACTTAAAAAAAAAAATCGTAGTGCTAGTAGTGTGATGCAGTGAGGGGAGATGGATAGGCACTCAATGGTGTTTTGGAAAGCGATTGGACCTTGATTTTGCTGATGATTTGTGTCACCTTGTCCAACGATTCAGACAGCCACGTCAGCCAGCCAAAGCTTAATACTTTGAACTGAGTAGCAAGTCCAGTAGGTCTCCGTATCAACACTAATAAAACAAAGGAGATTATGATAAACGAATTCTGCCAAGATCCACTCTAACCTCTTTCTACTTTGAGAGCTAGACTGTCACGCCTAGACCTATATTATTACTCCAGGAACTAGATAAACTATTGAAATAGACAAATGCAGAAGCATATACAAGGCCGGTCGACGATAGTATTTTAACGAAACATGGCTCACGCTTTTTGAACTCATAATACCCACAACTTCTTTCACTACATTCATGTCTCGATCTACTGAAGAAACAGAAGCATCTTCTGTTCTTCTGGTACAGTAAAGTTTTTTTTTCAAGTAAATGGTATGTTTTTACAGGTCTCTCATATAATCTATCATTTTATAGTATCCTTGCAGCATGCAGTTCTATACAGAAGTAGGTCTTCTTTCGTTCTTCCGGGCGAGTGGAGTGTGGATGGAATCCTTGAGTAAAGGGACTTAACAGAGCCTGCTCTGAACTTCTTTGTACATCTACGACTCAGATCTACAGCATAATACACGACGTCGCATTATCTTCGACTGAGCCAATAACTCGAACATTTCAACAAAATAAAGTAAGGAACGCAAAAAGTCCAAGTCTCGTCAGAATAGACTCTCCAAACCCTTATCTCAAGCCCTACGTAGGGTGTTTTGAAAACAAATGAACTTTCAACTGCGCCTTCCACCGAGATTTCCAGGGGCAGTGGGGACATTGGAAGCCAGGGGGTTTGCCCCCGCAAGCATAGCGCTTGTGAGCGTTCAAATTGTATTTGTAGCCAAACGATTTCCCACAGTCGCAAACAAAAAGCTTTTTCGCTGTAACAAAAAACAGAAAAAATTTAGGTGAATATGTTTCTTATCACAGGTTTAAATAATAATACTGATAAAAAAGCCTTCAAAAAACAGAACTAGGTGCAAACAAATTGTTACAAATTATTTGGTATCGCAAGATACTTGATAGCCTAAATCTTAGGCAAATCAGTAGCAGGTCTAAGTTGTAATTAGGCTTTCAAGTTATGTGAGCAGGCAAGAAGTAAATCAATTACAAGTAAAACGAATAAAAATTGTTATTTTGACATTTTTCATTTGAAAATAGAAATTATAAAATGAAATACGTAGTAATTATTAACATACAGTGGTTAGACGAGTGGTGGATTATGGACGGCGTTTTTCCTAGTACCTTACTATGCCAATAAAATGAATATTACAAAGTCATATTTATCGAATCTCTTGTGTTCAAATTGAGAAAATTTCTATGCAACTTGAAAAGTAAATTATTAGAGGTAGTAGATTATGGTTTTAAGCTAGATTCAATTTTGGTTTATTATTTTCAATACCTAATGAACCTTTGGAATCGAGCAAGAAAAAAATTGTAACTCTCCTCATAAGTTGATGGTTTACGTTTCAAGGTATGTAGAATCCAGAAATTGAATAAAAAAAATTTCCGTCCGCCCGCGGCACTTTTTTCAGTTCCTATGGACCAATTTTTTGAAATTTGTACGAGTATATCGGCTTTATTTTGTGTCTAGTAAAGACCTAAAGCTTTAGCTTAGTGTCAGTCACTTCTACGTGGTAAGACGCGGGAAGAAACGTGTTCAAAACGCCCTGGCTCGAAAACTTACAAAATATAGGTATAGTTTTTTTATTCATTTAAAATTTTCTAAATTTTAAAGAAACTTTTGACACACTCAGAGCTTTGTGGGACCAAACTTTTGCTTAATTAAGATAATTATTTATCTAATTAATGAATCTTCCGTGACTTTTTTTTCATAAATTTCTGGTAGTTTCACATTTAACGAATAAAACCACCCAGGCGATCAAAAATATTGTTAAATGTGAAATTTATCTGAACACGTGGGTCTCTCTAGCCTTGCCTTAAGGACTAAAATCCCTCCCCTCCCACCTACCCATGGTCCTTAGAAGGTAGTTGAAGGGCGAGCTCTACAGAAAAATAATAAACCGTTGCGTGATAATTTGCACGTTTTTGTTAGGTAGGTGACTACATACTTTAACTAATCAATCGAACTGAAAAAAGAATTTAGTTGTCTCATGAACACTGAATTGAGAGATCTCCTTCTTTATTTATGTTAGTTTTAAACAATACAATTTCTCAAAGCGAAATCTTATTTCAAGATCCTACATCGTACATGGTGAAGAAAACTCAATTTTCTCACAGGTATACAAAAGGTTTATAAAAAATGAAGTTATCATACGATAAAAAAAAACAGTTAATTTATTTTTAATACGAGTAAAATGATATACATCCAAAAATCACCTTACATAAATACAGTAGGTCTTATAATTTGTGAACGATTTACAATATGGTGCAGGTATGTCAGGTTCAATTTGCTTCAACTGAAATATAGGTATTGTAAATAACTTGCTTGCTCTTCAGTGACTGTGAGAGTTCATAACTTTTATGACTATTCCATTTTTCGTGTGGAGTCTTGCCTTACAACTGGAATAAACCAATCAGAACAAAAATCAAAAACATAGAAAATAAATTAAAAAATAAATAAATAAAACTTGATGCCATTTTTTCAGAATAGAGTCCGGTTGTGAGAAATTACAAAACGCCAGCTACTCACATGTATCGTCTCCTGCAACGCCAAAATTCCGTTCTTCTATCGTGGCTTGATTTCTCAAAGATATAGTGGTACCCGAGGTGAGTTAAAAGTCTGTAGCCTCGTTGAGTTAGCATTACGTCAGGTTCGACTTCCACCACTTGGCAAGCTCCTGGATAGAGAAATAATGAATTAATAATATTTCCATTATCATTCACTATATCTTCTACTTAATTCAGAAAGGAGAAATCAGGGGTCTAGTACTTACGTTCATTCATCAAAACTAAATAGGTAGTTCTTCACCTCAGCACGTCCTCAGTTTTATATGTCATGAGCTAGTTCACTGCTATTTGGATAATAATATATAGCCCTAGGTAATCTACTGGGTAACGTAGGTGCTCTCTTCCCTCACTGCACATTCCCCAAATAAACCACCGATCAAACATCAACAGAATCGAGACCTAAATTAATCCCCTCCAAATCATTATAGTTATTCCAATGTTTACCAGATGGGAAATAACATTTTCATGGAGAGGAATTAGTAAAATTCTAAAAACAAACTTGGTTAGTACTCTGTTAGACACTACAGTAACAATAAGTAATGATGTTGCTAGGTTAATGATGTTTGTCAAATGAAGATTGTCTTGAATAAATTCGTCCATTCGTGTTATTATCAGAATTTACTCATTTTAAATCGATCGCAGTTGGACCAGTGTCCAAGACAGTCCACGACTGTGTTATACACTTTCCTTTCGATACTATTAATAAAGGAGTAATTTTAAGAAAGGTTATAGACTGAATTGGCACATGTCCTATACGTACATAGCATTTAAAGTCATGTTTAGGGTTGAATACAGAGAGAGTAAGTATGTATCTACAATTTTTCCAGATTCTCTTTTTACAAAAAAAGCTCCAGTTTCTTCAACTATCAAATCATTATCAAAATCATCTTTTTTTCTTGTTTTTAAAATTATTAGGTACTTATTGCATTGTAATTTCAAAATAATGTTGAACATTTAATTAATAACTTCCCAAAGTAACTGGGTTCGAACAAGAGTAACAGAAAGGGAATATTCACATGTTTTCTCCTGAGTCAACAGAGTTGATACGACTTGTAACTTCAAGAAAATATCAATTTGCAAGCGTAAAGGGGAATTTCGCTCAAAACTATATTTGCACAATAACAAACATTTTCCAAGATTTTTAGGAATTTCTTACAAGATTCCTGGAGTGGATCTCGCACCCGAATACTTTCGGCAGCTAGACCAGTGCTCCAGAAATTGGACCAGTTCAGAACATTTGCTTTTGCTTGTTTTTTTTTTTTTCTTCTTCTTCTTAACCAGGGTCATCTTCAGTTTTCGTTTATCTCAGTAAATAATTTCAAAAAATCGAACTATTTTAATTCAATGAAACGGGTTTTCCGCTCTTGTAAATCCAAGTCTTCTCAGGAACATGAAAATATAGACTTCAATAAATTACTCCAGATACCATCCAAAATAAAAAACGATTATTAACGATACCTTCCAAGATGTTAACGATTTATTTAATAACTAGCACATAGTAACTACGTAGGTATATACACGAGTAATGCCGAGAAAACCATTGCACGTTGTCTGACGACTAGCAAAACTATTGTTTGTAGGATGAACATTGTAGTGAGAAATGAGAAGGCGGAATGTCTACTCTATCAAATTCGACGTTCAGACGTGATGCACTTGTTCCAAATGTTCTTCCAGTTTGGTGCCCCAATGGGATTTGAAATCACACGTCATGCAATTGAATTTTGGGGGTTTGCCGCATTCCATCTTGACATGAGCGAGGTAATCAAACTTCTTGGTAAAATTCTTTCCACACTTGCATAGCCAGACGGACCCTGAAACCACACGAAGATTATTAGGTAAAGCCTGAAATAAGGCGGTAAGGTCATTTTTTCGACGGTGATCTCTTAGTTCTGAGCCACAGTTTTAAATTTATTTTTGATGTGATCAAGAAACAAACCTTTGCCACGGTTTTTGGAAACAGGAGACTCAGAGAGTAGGTCTTTTGCACCAGAATCTACATTGCTCCTGTCTGTTTCTTTTTTCTTCTTTTCAGCAGAACTTTTTTTGCCGCCTTCTTGTTTCTCTAGTGATTTGATTGAGCAGGCAGAACCAGCAGACGTGTCTTCCGAAGCGGATAATACAGAGAGTTGACCTTGTGCACCAGAATCTACACTGCTCTCGTCTGTTTCTTCCTTTTTCTTTCCAGCAGAAATTCTTCTTTTAACTAATCAATTTATAACCAATTCAGTACAAAATTATAAATAAATTTTAAAATTCAAAATTTTTTAATTATAAATTTACATTTAACACATTTTCAACACTACATGAAATTAATGCTGCAGCAATTCGTAAGAGACTTGAAAAAAGATAATAAGAAATTATCCTACGTTTTATGGGTACAGGGGAGAAAGGTGGTAAAGGCGAAGTTTCAGCACTACCGTAAGAGATCAATTTAGATTTTTCGAACACTGGTTTTGGAGAATGGTTCTTGTGGTCTTGGTTGGTATCACTACTCTGTTAAATTTTATATATAGCCACCATTTAAACTTGAATGATGCTAAATTATGTTATATTTTAGGGTATTTACTAACATTTTGGCAAGTAAGGAAATACATACCTCTTGGGGGAGTGGATTTCAAAAGTAGAGATCGAGTAAAAGAAAGCTTGGCTCGAGAAGGTTCAATTGGGAACCTTTTCAAACCTGGTTTGATGGCTTTCGAGGGATCGCATACACTCACACCTGAATCTGAAACGCACAATAAGTTAATTGTTAGTTACTGTTTCATGTTTCAGTACAAAACTGTTCTGTGCAAAAGTTAGCTTTACAACTGAAACTTTGAAAGTATTTTGGTCCTCCACAAGTCAATGCAACCTAGAATAACACATGATATGAATTCAACTACAAAGTTTGTTGATCAATCTGCTGGAACAACCATAACTGTTGCATATCACGTGTAACCACATCTCGTAAAGTTTCACCCTCAAACGGTAATGACAAAGCCTTCAGTCTTTCTGAATCACCTCTGGAGCTTTTGGTATTTGGGGGCTTAGCCAGGAGAGGACGTTAACCAAGAAATCAATCACAGGAATTTTTGTAACTGCAACTTCATAGTCTGAAAAACTGTCAAAGAAAAGGGAGAGTGGGGTAGGTACTTACTTGGAGGTACAAATCGGCAAATATGTTTGCCGAATCAAAGAAGCTGAAATGCAGTACCTGTGACGTCTAGAAGGGAAAATAAGATGGGTGGGGGTTTGGGACCAAACTGTACGGAACAATCGCCCATATCTTGTGGAAACACGTGGAGGACGCTAATCTGCGCTGTTTCGAGCGAGTGATACTAATCCGAAGCAACACATATATAAACGAAGGATCTGGAGGGATGGTATACAAGGTGAAGTTCCAGAGCCAGACCTTGACGCAAATTGGAAGAAAATATTCAGGAGAGCGCTAGCAAATGAGTGAGAGGGTTGTCTTCATTTTGAAAAATCTCCGAACCGCAAGATATAGAGGAATAGCCAAGTGCTTAAACTTAGTGAAATATCGTAACAACTTTGAATACCTATACATTCCTGCACAATTTTTGTCTATCAGAACTATAGTTGCGTTACCTGCATCGGTTGTACAGGAGCGAGAGGTTGAAGCAGCAGGCTCAACCTTATTCTCCACGATTTCATCTGTTTCCCCCAACAGTTTCTCAACCACGTCATCAACGTTCTCAATGTCTTCTGCCCACTTATTTCGCTTCTTGGTTACTTGTTCATGCTCATCCGGTCTTTTCTTATCACTCTTCATGCATTCAACTGATTTCTCTGTAATAATAATACGTATAATAATTAGCAATAGAATAATGATGTAATAATTTGAGAGATTCATTGAAATACAAAGACTGCACCCCACAGAGGACCCATTTCCCAACAGTTTCATGATTCATGAAATGAACATATTCATGAAACCCCATTTTGTATCGAAAAAATCACCCGTCAGTTTTTAAGGTGATGATCGATGATTTTAACTTGTTTTTTCGCTCTGAAAAGTCGACTTTTTAAGGGTCAAAACGCCGAAACGTTACAACAGTTCTGAGCTATTTTTACAATTGATAGGATAATCGCATATTGAAAAAAACAAACAAGGTCGCCTCATGATTCTTCCTGAAGAAAATAGCGCACTAAATAGATCAAAAACTATTACGTGAAAATCATTTTGCGATAAAACTATTACGTTCAAATACTTTGCAAAAAACTGCAAATTATTACACAACTGTTTAATTTTCTGTAAAGATCACCAGTCTGCAAATGATCGCATTTGATTAAAATTGCCTGAAATTTGTCTCACTTCCGTCAGTGAAAGCTAGTACTAGGGGTCGGTGGGACCCTGACAAATTTCACAATAATTTCTCAATTAACAATAGTTGATCTGCTGGGTGGTCTTGATTCATTTTTTTTTTAAATTGAACACTATCTTAAATTGCTGGAAAAAAACCCCTGCACATCAGAAGTTTTTGAGCTAGGGCGTTTTGAAAACGTTTCCCCTCTCTTGTTATCGCTCTAACAGGTGGATCTGGAAAACTTCACAATAATTTCTCAATTGAAGATAGTTGATCGGCTGGGTGGTTTCATTATTTTTTTTAAATTAAACACTATCTAAAATAGGTGAAAAAAATACCTGTATATTGGAAGTTTTTGAGCTAGGGTGTTTTGAAAACGTTTCCCCTCACAATTTATAAATTGGAAGTGACTGACAACAGCCAAAACCTTCGGGGCACAACTGGACCAATTGAGCCGACATACCAAATTTTGGGTCAAAAGTCTGCTGACTTTTGAGATGACAAACAGAGAATTAAAGGTCATTCAGCGCATGCTTGTTTTTCTTGTGTCTCTTGACGTTGGCGGATCTGTGAGATGAGTACGAACAGAAGTTGCACTTGAAAGTCGGTTCCCTTCCACATTCCTTTCGCTGATGGTAAATAAGGGAATATTCCATTCTGTATGTCCTTCCACAGCTGCACAGAAACGGCCTTTCAGCTCCTGTAATACACAAATTCTTGTAATGCAGCTAATGGAAGACATTCTTCCAAGTATCACGTGCTTCCATGTAAGGTGCTATGAACCCCAGGTACCTCGCAATAAAAGCAAAATCCGATAATAATGATGATAATTTTATGTAGTTACGCCGGAATACTCATCAACTTTCAATTTGTTGGTACACAAAAACATTTAGCTATAAACATCAATATAATGTTGTTTGATACATAAAAAAATTGTACAGACAAAGGAGTGGTATCCTTCTTACAGAGGTAGTACATGAACACTGCCAGATTATTGAACAATAAATCACCCAGCGGAACTAGGAGCTCGCTAAAAATAGCTCAACAAGTTCACTCGTCGGAATTAACTTCAATTCAGGAACGTATCCTAGTTATAGGTTGAATTAATTGCGAAGCAAGTACATTTTTCAAAATGATACAGTTAACATCTCAACCCTCCGTGGAGATACTGACTTCACACCACTCAAAATATGCGTGATATAGGTATCCAACAAATGTCTGCCAACTTGAGAACAGAATCACATAGAATATCATGAACATATTGAATTAGTTGCTGTAAAAATGCTCGATTTTATCACTGAGCAGTACCCAATATTAATCAGCTTCCATGATTGAGAAATCTTTCGCGATCATGTTGATGGTAATTTTCTATTTCATGATCGCGATGGAATTAATGTGCATTCACCATCCAAATTTGAGAAAATCGGGCTATTAGATCGTGAGGAATTTGTGTTTATCATGTTAGCGCGTGTGCACATGCTGCTGATTTTCTATCGTCTTGAAGCTAGCCCGAATTATTCTAAACATGTCACCAAAATCGGACCAAGATTTCGTATAATTATGCTGCGGATAAGGAATTTACCATAAACAGAAAGGCACGAAACCTAAATTATTTAAAAAAAAGCTCTGACAAGTGAGCGAAAATTCTGATTTTGGGGGACACAAAAGTTATAGACCAGATACACGAATACTAAGCTTTCCTTCTTCGATAACTAGGAAGCAAACCATTTCAGGGTACGGATAGTTATCAGTCAACGCAAGTGGATATGTACGGCTGAGAACACTTTGCATTTTCAAAAGAAAAACCGTACAGTAGTAACCAACCCAAACGCATTGCAATTGGAACAAATCTTATAACAAAAGTGGTACTAATTGCACAACGCCAGGAATGACTAGTAAGAGTGTGTGAGTTATACTTGCACGAAATACCCACAAACATTTGGAAAGTGTGACTTTCGTTTCGAATACTTCCATCAATGATTATTCTAGCACATCTTTGTGTATCACGTTCATATGCCTCCTCAAATGGCTGGGCCGGTAGGAGGCATACGCGCACAAATGACACTTGAAGGCGGGAACTTTCCCGCATACCCACTTCTTGTGTGCAAATAACGTGCACTTTTGTTTGTACGCTCGTCCACAGGAATCACACTCAAAAAGTCCGGATTTGTTGACTGGAATGAGAAAGTCATAAATCAGATACGTGAATAAATTTGATATCCTATCACAATGTTGTACTTGTTTTGAAAACGTAGGTAAACAAATACTTCAAACATTAGGGTCATATTTATGTTCTAACATTCATGTTCTAACATTTATGCTTAACAGGAACAGCTAGGGCCATCATTAACTCTGATTGTTTCAAGTGACATAAACCACATAGCAAGCCTTATCTAGCTACTAAGGTCAACTCGATTTTTTCAGGTTAAAAAGGTTAACAGTTCCCTCATAAAGGACTGTAAAAGAAATAAACCTGCCTACATTACTTCATAAATTTTAGTCACACCCTTCCTGGCATTGCAACATGCATACGAGTATATTTAAAGAATAACCTTCAGCTCAAACTAGCTATCGAACATATTAGTGAACCACATTTTCTTCATTATCTAAGCAGGTCTTTCAGCTCATCACACCTTCAGCAGGCGTTAATTTCTGTTTCAAACTGGATAGTGGACAATTGAAATTTTTCAAAGTAAGAGAAGTAAACAATATATTTTTGACTAGAAGCACGAGACAATTCAAAATCCTTATTTGAATAAACCTAATAAATTTTTCACAATCCAAAAGAGTAACCACACCATTGTTTCGCTCGAATAATGAACAAACTAAAAACAGAAATTGTAACTACGGTACAAAAATAACAGTGTTTATCGATGATTTAATGCATATTTTCTGATTTTTTCTTAGGAGTCAGTATTCTATGTTTGTTGAAGAGGTGGAGCCTGTAGCTTTTCCCCCAGTGGGTCTTGTAGGGACAAATGAGACACTTGAAGGCAGGAGCTTTCCCACACTCCCACTTCTTGTGAGCAAGAAGAGTTCTCCGCTGTCGGTAGGCTTTGCCGCACTCGCAGGGGAACAGGCCTGAACAGGTTTAAAAGATGGTACCTTATAGTCACTGCCCTGCATCATGTTTAAGAGCTGCCTCACATAACCGCGAAACGCACATTATTATTTGTGGAAAGTCTTTGTTGTCGAAAATATTTACCACAAATACTTTTATATTATGAAAGCAGGTGAGGTCAGTTTCTGCAAGAACCCCAGGGAGAAGCATGTGGTACGGCTCGTGTTGGATGAGGCCTGAGTTGAGCACTATAACGGATGACTTGCGACCAGTAATGCAAGCTTAATGTAGCATATTTATATTCAGTACCCTGTTCGGCAGTTAGTACCCAAGTTAATTGTGTAAACAAATTCATTAAAACTGATTTTAGTTGCAGGGAGCAAGTGATTAGAAAATCGCGGATAAGAATCGAAACAATATTTTATTAGCTCTGAAAACAATAACTACTTTAAAAAATAAATCACTCTGATTCGTTATAATAATGTAGATATTTATATACCTACTAAATTTTTAATCTGTAAAAATTGTTAGAAAAAAAGTAGTTAGAAGTGAAAAAAAATCGTCTCCTTTTATTGGTTCTGTTTGTTGAAACCATGTTTGTTGAAGAGGTGAAGTTTGAAGCTCTTGGCCCAGTAGGTCCTGTAAGGGCATGAGGCACATTTGAAGGACGGAGTCTTTCCACATTCCCATTTCTTGTGAGCGAATAGATTGCACTTAGATCGGTACACTTTTCCACATTCGCAGCCGAAAGGTCCTATAAAAATACGTCGGTGGAGATAAAATGTAGTATGAAAGGAAAACAATTATGTCTTTCAAAAAACAAGTCGAGAGTTACCGTCAACATCTCGCCGTACATGCTATGTGAATTTACCTGATTTTGATAGAACCGATGGAGTCTCCACCCTGATACCTGAGTTTTCTCAGGATTAAGTGAATCCCTTAATAAATATTGCGCTGACTTAAAAAAGTTGAGAGTGACTCAACCAAATGTACTAATTTATACATATTTTGAATTTATACCTGCAAACATGTCATGCTTATTTTCCTTTAAATGACGACAAAAAAATGCATTCTTGAGTTGATCAATTTATGAGGAATAAATATTACGTAGATACCCACTTGAAGTAGAATTGGATAGAATTGGATTCTCTAACATATATATTGAAACTGCATATTATTGGAAGATGGTAAGCAAATAAATAATTGTTTATTAGTTTACAGAATATAGAGGTTAATATAATAGAGATCTACCTTTGGTACTTCTTACAAATAGAAATTCAACAGATCAATGATTAGATATAAATTACAGGAAAATATATAGATTCCATAACGTAAAGACTAGGGTCGAAAAGAGAACCAGGAGGTTTGGGTAAGAGATAGGAAGAGAGTGTTGACTATTAGTATGATTATTTGTTGGAAGTATCCTTCCATAAACTTAATCATAATAGGTAGGTAGTACACAATGTAAGGAATAGTGAGCTTCATTATAACATAAATATATCATTTACACTTAATGAACAAAATCAATATACTACCTACTCTTGATGAACTCAATGAAGTTAGCTCAAATTGGGTACCTACTTAGGATTTAGAAAATACTTGCAAATAAACAAGGAATGGCAATTTTTACAAATTATTCCTTAGGAGAATAGGAATTCCTACGGTTATCAACAATTTAGACAAAAATAGTACAAGACTTACTTGCTAAAGAAGATAATCAGGAACTGGTGCAAATACTAGATAGGTACGCTTGACAGGTAAATTTTGATACTAAAATGTTGTAGGAAACCAAACTTCTAAAACATGATATTACTTACATAAAAATTACGTAAAATTTGCGCAAATAGCCCAGGAAGAGTAACTACTTTTATACTGAAAACTAGAATACTCAGTTAAGCTTAGGTATCAGTTCGGAGAAGGACTGAATAAATTTAAACACATTCAAAAACAAAATCATATAGGAACCCAAGTAGAAATTAGGTACTCAATTACATTGAACGACGGTTAACATACTCACAAAATAATTTTCGGAATTATCCATGTAATACTTCATAAGAATAATATTCCACATATTATGTGGGAATATTTCTCAAAGAAAAGTATCTCCTCATAGCATTGCACATGGGTTTAGTACTATATGATAGGACTAGAGAATGTAGGCAAGTGTGAAAATAGTTTTGAATTGAAACTAGAAGTATGGCAAAATCAGTGCACCTTTACTGGTAGTCATCCCCCCCCCTACCATAATTAAAACTATCTAAATACCTTTTTTTCGAATTTTTGAATGAAAATTTGCTTGAAGTTACTACTAGATGAATAGGTAGTTTTCCGATGATCAGATCATCCAAAATCAAACAGCTAGCTAGTGCCGCACAAAATAAATTGAATTACTCCTACCTAAGTAAGAAAAAAATAAAACAAGGAAACAGACTCACAAACATTCAACATTATGTAAGTGGATACATATATGGTATGATATAATACCTATGTTGCAGTTCAAAGTAGGGTGGTAGGTTCAGTGCCTATACTAGGTAGGTACATTGAAAGGACTAGAACACTTTTTGTATCAACCAAAATATTTTTTTAGAAACGACAGGAACCGAACTATCCGTTTCGAACGATAGCGCTAAACACAAATATGTACAAATATATAAATAGGAATTCTCAAGTTATTTGATTAGTATGTTGAGGTTTTTGAATTACTTCTCACATAGGTTGACACACGATTAAGGCCAGTTTCGTACAAGTATGACACACAAAATTACGTTGCATGTCAGTTTTTACTTAATTGGCAGGTTTAAATTATATCTTTGAGTTTTGATACATTTTGAGGAAAGTACATAACATAAGAATACTAATTTTGTGCACTGGTACCATGCAATCGTCTGATATTGTGCTCTAAATTGTATTTAGAGTTTTTCACTAGGTAAAAGGCATACATTTTGCAATGATCGGTACCTACACCCGTGAAGTCAACCTGACCATCCAAACAGCCGATTACGTAAACCATTGATCACCAGTTATTGGTTTATTAGGAAGAAGTGGTCGACGTCAGAGATGTCATTGAGTGTGAGAAGGATGTCTTGGTGTTTTCTAACGAAATGGCGTTTGAGATTGCTCTTCCAGAAGGAATCGTACGTGCAAAGTTTACATTTGAACCCTCTGACGGCTGGTTGAGGATTGGGTGTGGAATCGATTATCGCTTCAGAGGTGAACAACAATCCTGAAAAATCAATGACGCTATCAACAGTTGTTTGGTATGAACGGTGCTTTCAAACTACACAAAATCTTATTGGCTACCCAGCAGTCCGACTGAGCCACACGTCCTACAATGTCGATAAAGATTATCATTATTAATACAGTAAGTAATAAATAATTGGGAAATGGAGACCGGAATAATTTGTCATAATAATTTTGTGTAGAAAGGCATGAAAGAATCTAGTATCGGTAGTAAGGCTTGGGTGATGACACCACACAGGATACCTGCCTGGGATAACCCACTCGAACAATAATTATTCTTCAGAACTCTGATGACTAGAGGCCAAGGATGGAATACAAAGGAACGTAAAATAAGACTCAGTCGGACCGCATGGAGCCTTACCAACTCAATAGTGTTTCAATTTCAAGCCGACAGCTACAAAAAAACAAAGATAGATACAAAATAATAAAAATTTAAGAAATCAATTACAAAAACTACAGGTTTATTAAGCAATAAAGTAGTGCAAAACCGTAAATAATTGCCAGGAGCCCTAAAACTTCAAGAGCGGAGTCTAAAGCAACTTTTCTTACCTGCAAGAATTTTATGTAATCCAAAAAGTGGTGATTATGCTAAGTTTTCCTAAAAACATTGACTTCAGAGTCGAACTTTCCCCAAGAACTTGTTACATTCATCCCAAGATTGAGTGTAAAAATCAAATTTTGCTAAATTTGTGGTGGTCAATAAAGTATGGATCCTGACTGTGCACTTATCTACTCAAGCCATATTTTAGCCATAACTTTAGCTCCAATTTTGCTTGAAAAATCTATCGAAGCTACAGGAACTTTTGTTTCTACGTTCATGAGGTGAACTTTTTTTCGAAATCAAAATCTTCATTCTCATCTTACGTCCATGAATCGGAGTTATAAGCAGAAATGTCAGTTTTCATCCGTTTCGATGACATTTTCAAGGATTGTATAGGCTGAGCTCCCCTAAACTAAAATCTTTCTCAACCAAATGCAGAATCTGCTCTTCGACAAACATCAATTTCCTTACCATTTCCGTATCTCACGATTATAATGGACTCGAACTATGATAGCAGTTCGGAGGTGTTCTCCATATTAATCGTTATCAGGCCATCAGTACACATGGCGTAAATAACTCTCACGATTCCTCATTCATATTTCCTGTTGAATGAAATAATCTTTTGGCAAACTTAGATTTTTAACCCTAATATGACCATAGTGTCACAAGTGTCACCGAAAAAATCTTGGGAATTCCACAGCTGTCTCAAGGTGTCATCAGATTAACTAGATTTAAATCGCAATTTAAAAAATTAATGTACAGAGCTGAATTTTTCAAACGACATTTTGTAAGTTATTAAAATTTTGAAATTTTTTTTTCATCGATTCCTTAGGAAATTTTTGTTATAACTCTGTTCTGAGACAACAAAAAATTCCCACAAAAAATCTGCTGTTCATTAAATTTAAAATCGCAATTTAATTTTGGTTACTCAGGGGACACTTTGGAACAGCTGAGGAGTTCCTGAGATGTTTTCGGTGACTCTGGTGATACCATGGTCCAATTAGGGTTAAGGAAAATCTAATTGATTGAAAACTCGTGAGATTGTCTTACATTGTTACGTCATGGTGTGTTTTATTAACTGACGTACCTAATTATACTCGTGCTTGGATGAATACTTACCAAAATGTTGTAACGAGTATCTATCAATTTAGTAAGATACCTTTTCATTGTGATGTTGTCGTTAAAAGTCAATTCTCTTTATGAACTAGTAATATAGGCAGTGAACTAAAAAAATGTGTAACTATTTTTTGCATCAATTCATCTTCAGTCTAGATCACACCCCTTCATCTCCATCAGTAGATCTCAAATCCCACGGGCTCAACATTTAGGCACGGTTTTTCGAAGTTCAGTGCCGATAGGAATCAATCTGCCCATCATAAACACCTTTTGTTCTGGAGGAAAACGAACGAAAAATTCACACGCAGGAGTGGAAAATTAATCAAGTTAAGTCAAGAATCATCGAATTTTTACTGAATATTATTATTTTATATGTTTTAACCCAATATGTCCAGTTAAGTTGTGCGGCCAGTATGTTTTGTAGGAGCAGTACGGACAAAAGAAACCAGGGGTTTTCCCACACTTCCATTTCTTGTGTCGATAATAGCCAGAGGGAGTGTTGAAATGTTGACCGCATTCCCCGCATTTTCGACCTACAGACAGCGTAACGAAAAATATTGAATAGAAACACTCAGCCATGTGTAGTACTTTGTCACGCCAAATACTCAAATATAAGTTTGGTGATAACCTAGTCAGAATACAGGAATAAGGAAAGACAGACAGACCTTCGTCTTCAACAAACCAATCTCCGTTCCTATCATGCATGAGTTAATACGAAACGAATTTTCATAGAAGAATTTCTAACGTTGTTTTTTAACTTTAGTATATATTTTCTTTTTTTAAAAATAGGTACTTCATGAATTTTAAGGCGATATGTCAATCATTCGAAGTAGAGATTCCCACTAAAAACGTCAAAAAACTCGTTTTTAAAACTATTTGAAACTATAAACTATTTAACTATTTTTTGAAATTGACACTATTTCACTATTTTTTGAAATTGACACTATTTGGGAGTTTTTAGGTAGACCTATGGGTCTATAAAGTCAGATTTTTAAATGCCTCGAACTTACAGAAAATTAAGCCATGATCGTATTCTCCAATTGATTATGTTCGTATGCTTAAATCCTAGAGACTCAACAACTTTTAACCCCGCTTTTCGCAAAGAAGGCGATCCCTATCACGATATCACGATTTTCCCTTGGTTTTGATCCAAGAGAGGCAAATGACAACTGTTTTCTCAATTTTTAAGAACTTATAGTTTTAATTAATAACCATAATTTAAACTAATAAATATTTTAAGATTGAGAACCAATTTTTTAAAATCACAAAACAAACAAATGACAGGGTAAAACCAAAGAACAAACAGCATAAAATAATCCAACTTTTGGTTAAATTTATAATTAATGAATCGAAAATCGCGCACCCCACTTTTGCTCTCTTTGTAGTTTTATTGTAATGCCAAATAAGCGGGAGAGAGATATTGAAAACTAACTCACAAGAGTTGTCTCGGCTCATTTGTTCACATAGCACGTTTGGAAATTCAAAATATAGGTAAGACAAAATAAATAATCATATCCGACATAGTTTAGAACAAAAGAATATCATGAATTTTTATGTTTGAACATTGTGTCTTCTCACAAAATGTGACCAATAGCTTTTGTACTCACAAACAACACACATGAACTCAGGATTTTTTCAACAATGCCACCTCCTTGTAAAGGGATAGTATAGTTGCTGATGCTTTCATAGCAATCCAAACAGCAAGGGAATACAGACATTTCAAACGGGCAGGAAGTACAAATTTTAACGCACGAAATGTAAACCAAAATCAAACCACGGATCATAACTTATTAGTACAAAAAATTTAAAAAGTTTGTAACTATACGTTTACACTACAAAAAGTTTGTAAAAGGTTGTAACTTTGTTGAAATAAAGTAAAAAAGTTTGAAACATATTAGTACAAAAAAGTAAAAAATAAAGTAAGCAACCATACATGGTGAATTTCCAAGGTCCAACTGACATCCCTGAGGTGGCGGACGTCATCAGCTGTCTTCCAAATGGAAGATCAGAATTGGTTCTGATGATTTCGCTAATGGGCCTCGCCCGCTCAAGTGGAGCGGGGTTCACCAACGGCCCAACCCGAAAAATTATCTAGACCTGCGATACCGCCCTCGAGCGATCAACAATCACGATAACTAATTAGTAGGAAAATATATTTGGGAGGAGACGTTTTTCTGATTTATTATACGTCCAAACCTCTTAAGAAACAGTTGGTTGCTCCGTCCTACAGAGCTATCCGAGTGGTGTGGGTGTATTCATAACGAAAATTTCATGAATCACAATACGAAAAAAAGATGTAGAAATGATTTTATTTTGTAGGGAGTCGGTCCAGTTGAGTGAGTAAATGCTAGATGGTTCTAGTGAGCTAACTGTGAACTAAAACCTTCCAATGATGACCGCAATGTTCTCGTCGAGCCACTGATATTTCTGTTCAATTCCATAATCAAACCTAATCAAGTGCTACTGGAAACGTACAATTGGTCTTACAGTCTCTGGGTGTTGCCATACTTTTCGAAAAAGTGAACATTCTTAAATTATTTGAACAACGTGAGTCTAGTGAACATTCATTTGCAATTCACTCTTGTGTTTCTGATTTATTAATTGTCCAACCCTCAAGTCCTTATAGGGAGCTTTGGGTCCTACATAGTTGTGGTTGGAATCATTCGAATCCAAAAAGTCATTTCTATTGTAAATTGAAAGTGTTCGAGCTAGGGCGTTTTGAAAATGTTAACCCCTATTTATCACCAATTAGAATTGAATGAGAAGGAAAAAAAAGTTTCCCTTCATAACTAAACCCCCAATTGCGTCTATTTACTAAATTTCATCAAAATCGGTTGATGGTAACTGAGGAAAATGCAGTGCATTTTATACTGGATTATAATTTTTTTCTTGCTTGATTTCAAAGATTTATTAGTGAAAAAAAACAACCACTAAATAAAATACAATACAACATAAATTGTATTTGTTTTTTTAGTGATTATTTTTTATGAAGTCACGAACTAAAATTTCGACTAAACACAAACAATGTGAGTGATCATCACGCCAAAACACTGCAAATTATTACACAAACATTTATTATTTTTCTGTACAGATCACTCGTCAAAGAACACGTATTTGCCATTGTCACCACCTACCAACCACATACCTACTTCACAATCAAGTTTATTTGAAAGAAATAAACACTTCACTTTCAGTTCTAAGAATCAGGGAGTTGTTGTTGCCCTAATTATTAGGAAATTTGATTACTGGTTGCTAAGGACACAAAATTAAGTACAACTCAAAGATAAGAACAGCGATCGCATTTTGGTCAGCTGAAATTTGACGGAGGTTAGGCCTCTTTTGCGATTCACTATCGTGTTTCTGATTTATTGTAAGTCCAACCCTAAGGTTCTCATAGGGAGCGAACGGTTTGTCCTACAGAGCTCCGGGTGGATTCTAAAAATTCAATCCTATCTTAAAATGATGGAAAACAATACCTTCATATCGAGTTTTTTTGAGCTAGGGCGTATTCAAAATTTCGACCCCTTAAAAGTGACTGACATCAACCAAAAGCTTCGGGGCACAACAAACTAGACCCCATATACTAATTTTCATCAAAATTGGTCCATGGGAACTAAGGAAAGTGTCGCGTACGGCAGACGACGTACGGACGGAAAATTTTGTATTCGATTTTTGGATTCTACGTACCTTGAAACGTAAACCATCAAATTTTGAGGGGGGTTAACTTTTTTCTTGGTCGATTCCAAAGGTTCATTATTGAAAATAATAAACCAAAATGTAGAACAACTGTAGATTAGTTGGCTTCAATATTCGACAGGACTACCTGATGATCATTGTTTACGTATCCTTTCTACTAAGGATTCTCGAATGTAGAAGTTTTGAGACTTTTTTATATTAGATGCTTTAGGGCAATATGTGATTTTAATGCTTGCGGCCAGTGTGTTTTGTAGGGGCAGAGGTGACATTGGAAACTCGCAGTTTTCCCGCATTTCCACTTCTTGTGCATCGCATACGAAGCTTGAATGTTGAACTGCTTGCCGCAAGCTTCACACGTTAGACCTGGGAGACATCAAAAAGTTTTCCATCAGTACAAGAAGAGAGACCAACGACGTACCTAATATGTCTGGTTACTTTTGAACCAGATTCTCTAGTCCAGTTGGAGCTCCAAATTAATTGATTCTGGTCTAAATAATATCTAAACTGGAAAGAATAAATCCATCCGCTATTTTTTATCCATCTGCTCTGGGATGGATAAATATCCCGACTGGAACTAAATATTTTAACCTGCCCTTTCAACATTAGTGACATGATCGAAACCAACTCAAAATGCAGACTATTATACGTTATCAGATCAAACTTCAATCCTTAAACGAACAAAAATCACTTCAAACAGGCTTAATTATTAATGTTTAGTAGTTGTTCGACTCTTTTTGAAATTGGAGTTGACAACAAAAATGAGTGATGACACCAATGCACGATTATAACTCACAAAAGTGAGAGCGAAACAATATTAGTTTGTTCCAAGCAACCAAATATTTTCCCCAAGTCAAATAGTGCTACACACATGAAAATATAAAACAATTTGCTTATTTCAAGCATGATGATATCTATTTATATTCACTGACTTGTAATGGCTGAATAGTCAAGTTATAGATTTCATGAAAATTTCAAATGTCGTGGATCCAATTTCAAAAATATTTGACTGACCAACAGTTGGTCACCAACTGTTTGCAAAGGTTGCCTGACTAGGGGCCACGCTGTTTCTTCGACGCTGAAGGTACTGAATTAATAAGAAGAATGAAGCCAAAGGCTTATGATTAGAGGACAGTGAGTGTTCAGTTGCACTCAATATATGATTCTGTAGTACCTATTGTAGTAGACAAGAAATTACCGTAAAATAGCTTCTTAAAAGCTAAATTTGAGTCAAAAATTTGAATTTGAAGAACCGGCCTATAATTCTTTGGTTTGACTAGACAGATATGAAACCAAAATTGTTCAGGAAAGGTCAAAAACGTAGGACGGGGGAAAAAATTTATTTTGGAGAAAATTTTAATTTTCAACCTTGAAAAATGAAAACAATACTTTCTCTACCTAGGGAGATTCGGAAGCAAAATTATTCAAATACCTAGGTACTCTAAAACCAAAAATTCCAGTAAAAATTATGTTTCCACCATGACCACCATGACCATGATTTCTTTATCATCTCATTACAAGGAATCAACCACAGACAGTCTCATAATCTTACCTGGGACTCCTGCTCAAATACGGAAAAGTCGAGAAATGATAGTTGATACATAATATGTATAAAATGTATAAAATATGTATAAAATGGTGATATTATCACCATTTTCGTTGGCTCGAATTCTAAAAGTTTGTGTCAGTAAATTTACCAACAGCAAGGAATAAAACTGATTTAGTTCTAACGAACAAGAGTTGAAATTTCCATTAATACCCGTCCATTTATTAGGTACTAACTTTGCCCGAGATAACAGTTCAAATGAATTTTACATGAATTTTCCCAAAATTCCATCGCAACTTGTTGTTTGAAGCACCTACAAAATGTCTATAGCGGGAAAAGCGGTACGGCGAATGGAGACAGGCGAGCCGGAGGACTCTAGTGACGTCACGCCTCTTCCCCGCCATGGAGCGTGAGCGCACCTCCTCTCCTCTACTCACCTTGGGTTGCACTTATAGAAAAAAGAACGTTGATGGGTGAATGGAGTGACCATGTTTTCGATGTCGTTTTTGGAGTCTAATATTCAATTTATTATTGTAGTTTGGTTTGGTACATGTTTCGGCAAATACATCGTTGCCTTCATCAGCCTTAACAAAACGGTTTGGGGATCATCCCTTGTGCTGAACTCTCAGTTCTCATATAATTGTTCATTTGCTTAACTCCCCAAAGTTAATCACAGTGCAAAATTTGAAAAATTAAGTTGGAAAACCCAAAAAAAAATTTCATCAATTACCTCGGATACATTTCTTCGAAAGTTCGGCCTGCGAAGGAATGAAGAGAGAGGGAGAGAATGGGGAAAATCATTCTTCATTGGGTTACAGATCAGAAAAATTTAACAAATTAACGGTATGCTCCATAACAAACAATGAAAAGAAAAAAGCAACAGCACAAGGGACGATCCCCAAACCGTTTTGTTAAGGCTGATGAAGGCAACGATGTATTTGCCGAAACATGTACCAAACCAAACGACAATAATAAATTGAATATTAGACTCCAAAAACGACATAGAAAAAAGAAGGCAAAGGAAGTCCTCAACCAATAGATGTGCATTCTTTCAATAGCTAATTCTCCATTCATGATACAATGTCTAACACCTCATGACACTCAGCAATAATAAGCGAGTTCTTCGGAAATCTGGCTATACTGATACTGTTTCTTTGTCGTAACCCCGTAACAGCCCGATGGCTCCGGACAGAGAGATTATTATGCACAGTGCGAAGTTGGACTCAAGATTGAACTTTTGGATGAATTTCGATTGACATTTTGCATGATGTTAATTATCCCTCTTTAATGGGGGACCCCGAAGTCATTATCTCTTTTATCCTTGCGTTGGCCGGGAAATTTATTGTTTGAGCCAAACGGTTCCAAACCAATCACCATCATATTAGGTATCCTCTGACATAGAGAAGAGAATCCGCTATTTTATAACATTATTCGCATGGTCAGAATCAAATTTTACTAATTCGAACGCCGGGGGAATCAAAAACTGGTTTCTTTGCGAAGGGTTTTGTTGTCATGTTTTCAAACTATTTAGTTTAATTCCTCCCAGTAATAAGTTACATTGTGAGGTGTTTTAAGGCATAATGGTTTTTTAAAGCATGTGGCCAGTGAGTTGCATAGTTGCAGAATTTACACAGGAAATTCGGAGATTTGCCACATTTATATTTCTTGTGCTTGTACAACGCCGATGGAGTGTTGAAACATAAACCGCAAACATCGCATTTTCGTCCTGCAAAAACAACACAAACATAATATAATGAAAGAGTGTTAAATACAGTATACAACTACAATATTGGATTGAAATATTCCTAGGCTTACAAAAACTTAACTCGCAAGGTGGAGTGCCGTGGGAAGGGCATTCACTAATAAGCCACGGTAATAAACAAATCTAAGCATAAGCATAATTGGTTTCGAGACCCCAAGGTATCAGATTTCTTGTCTCAATTATTGAAATACAAAGAACAACTCCTGTTGCAACAAAATAAAATAATAATAACAAATAAAACGTTATACCAACATCAACAAAGAATTAATAATATATACGTGGTATAATTGCTAGGGCGCAAAAATATTAATAAGTTTCAACTTCGTACAAACCAAATCAATGAATTTTACAAATTTCTTGTGAGGGAATTGGTCGAAAATGTTGATCATGGGCCCTGCATCTGATTTCAATCAATCCGGTGAGGTGACTGGGTAACAAAAGCGTGTATCATGGACGAAAATGAATACGATTTTGCCATCTTAACCCGGCCAAAAATGAGACCAAACTACGTTACGCGAGACCGATAAACGAATTTGACTAGGCGGTAATCTGTCGAGGAGGCGTCAACTCCCGCTAGGGGCGTTAGTGGTAAAAGTAGTTTCTCAATTATGTTACATACATGTGAATCATGACAGCTACGTAGTGTAGACAACAGTAACGCATTGTGAAGTTTGAAAAACAATATAGGTAGCTATACCTTATTATTGTGCAAGGTTCGTCCCACATATTGACAACAGAGGAAGGTGCGTTATGAAAAATATTCCTAAATTCTCTAGTAACATAGGTAAATAATCGTAGCTGGAACAATCCGCAATTACCTATTACTGAAAAAACCAAGAAGTTAACAGTTTTAATGGATGCAAAAACATGTGCCATGTTCTATCAAGATTTAGTGCTTAGCACTAAATTTTTTTCAATCAAACTAATCGGTCCAGATAATAAAATAGTAGATACTAAATTACGTTTTCTTAATTTTCAAGACAATAAACCAGGTGTTTTATTTTTTGGTATAATTTAACTTACAAAGTCTTAACTTACAATTATTGCATTAACATTTTTAAAATAAGACAGATTAAATTTTAGTTTGAACTTTTTCTTTTTTTCGATCTTCTTTTGGAATGACTCTTGACATGTCTCTTGAAAGCAGCCGGCCAGGATGACTTGTATGAGCAGTGTGGGCACTGGAAACCGGGGTGTTTACCGCATTTATATCTCTTGTGCATATAATACGATGTGTACAGATTGAAATCTTTGCCACACATCTCGCATTTGCGCCCTAGAAATGTTAAACAATTATGAAATTAGATAAATTATATAGGTACCACTCAAGTACGTTGCACTGAAGAGGTGGTCATGAATCCTACTTCGGATCACACTTTTTCAGGATGGCCCTGAGAGACTTTAGATCACGATAAATGTTCAAGCAAAATCAAGTGCCCCTGGCCAGACGTTCCTATCGTCTTATTTATCAGAAGTGCCTATGGTCTGAAATGCATTTAGAATCGTCTAGGACTAACCACCACAAACAATAAAAATTTCATCAAAATCCGACATGAAGTTCTTAGAGTTATATTCAGTACAAGAAATTGTCAAAGAAGACAATTCTTCAAAAAGCTGCTAAGAGCAAAATATCAGAGTACATTTTGACATCCAATTTTTTGATCCGTTGCACTAACAAGCCCACCTGGATTTTTTTTAAAACTTTGCTCCGATTTTGAGGGTAATTAGAGCTTGATGCAGTTTTTCAGAGTGTAAAGGTGAGGGGTGTAAAATATGAGAAAATCAAATAAACTTTCTTCCCAATAATAGTCAATCTACTGTTGTATCTTACTCTTAGTAGGTATGGAACGAAATTACAGAAAATTATTTATTCTGGAATCATCCAAAGTTTGATATTTCAGAACCAGAATCTAAATTCGTTACGTTCCTTCTCGCATTATTTGTATAAATTATTCGTTTCCCACGACAACAGTAACATTCAGATTTAGAGCACGGTAGGAAGCATAGAAAATCAAGGAAGGAATTTAAAAAAGGCCGACATTTCTTCTACAGATACAAATGTTTATTTCCTCAGTGCTAAGTTTCAGAATAACATTATCCAATGTTGGGCTTTTCAAATATAATTATGATTGATTGTATGAATAATCAATGCACATCATCGCAATACATTATTAGGCTCACAGGAAAAAGGTGTAGTATTAGTGCACCTATAAATACTTTCTTTAAAGTTCTGGGTATCTGCACATTATTAGATTTAATTAGTGCCAAGTAGTGGAAAAGTAAATAGAAACATTTTCATACGCTTTATTTTAAATATTTTTGAACTTGACGAGGTTCAAATTACTTGAACATTACTCCACAAAAAAGTACTATTAAACTTTGACTAAAAATTTATTCATGGCAATTGGCTATAAGATATTAAAATTGGCTGTACATTCATTCTTACATAGTCAAACTCTCCTAAATTAATGCTTTTGAAGAAACTATCTTAATACAGTGGAATCAGTCCTCAGTTGGGTATATTATGAACAGTAGGTATCTAGGAATAAATCGTAAAGTATTTGCTTGGTGATTCCGAACAGTAAAAAAAGGAGTCAGTTTATGACAAAATAATTATTTTTTGGAGACTGCGGAGCAATGATTTCGGTCCCAAGGGACTCCAAATTGTGTGCCAAACAATCTCCCAAAATGACACAGAATGCCCGAGCGCTCGAAGGGAACATAAGACATCCGGATAAACAATCTTACGAATAAAATGTATAGTAGATATTTACACAATACAAAACTTTACCTGAACAAATTAGGTAATACCTAAGTCCGAATAAGACTAATGTGTAATGACTTTTTTCTATACTAAAATAGGATACTTGCATTAAGGAACCTACGAACCGAGAATATGGACTAAGTACGTTCAGAATAAAGTGGGGGTTTGCGGTTATTAATTGGGTATCCCTCAGAAACTTACGTATAGACTAGATAATACAGTCATTAACCGCCTATTTCTCCCAAAGACGTCCCAAGTAAGGTAAAATTATGGTACAAAAATCGGTGAGAAGATTTTGAAAGAGACTTGATAATCGGACGACTTATTTTATCTCATGGTAAAGCCATACCAATGGGTTAGTTGAAAAGATAATTGTATTTTACTACAGAGACGCTTTTCATTTCGGTGATTTTTTGAATATTGAATTCACAGCTTTTTGTCAGATTATAGGCAGGCTTGTCTCAATCTGTTATATCTTCGTAAGTTCGTCTAACTTAAGTAGAGGAAAAATTGGTTTTCACGAGAGACTTTAGCAATAGATCACACGTCCCAAGAGCAGAAAATTATGAATTGTGAAACTCACGGGTTATCTGTCTAGTGATGTAAATATTACAATTTGACATCCCGCCACCCTTTTTTCACTTATCTAGCTAGCATACATATTTCTGTGTTTCAGAATGGGAAATTTAAATTTGAATTTTCAAATGCAAGATCCCATGTTGGAGGAACTGTTATACGTAAATTTGTAATATGGTAATATCTATCCGTGTATCCCTATTTTCTTCGGTACACCCATATGCTTCAAAGCAACATGCCTCTTCAAATTGCTCGGCCAATGAGTGTTGTACCCGCAATGGATACACTGAAATCCCCGTTCTTTCCCGCATTCGTATTTCTTGTGTTGGTAGTAATATGCGCTGCTTTTGAAATCCTTGCCGCAATCGCACGTCCTTCCTGGATGAATATGGAACGAAAGGAACTTGAAAACTAGAGCTTTTACCAATAAGTTCATAAACGCCTGAATAACGTTGTAACCATATTTTTATTGAAGTGGGTGCAATGTTGGAAACGTTCTAGGTAATGCAAACCAATGTTCAAGACTGCCCCGAAATTTGTTCTCAATTATTTTACAACGTTATTCGGGGTAGTATTAAATAAGCAAGAACTACGTTTCTAAGCATGAACAATCACAAAAGCTATGAAGGATAGAAAAAAACAACCAAAGAAGAACATACCAAAAACGCGAGCACAAACTTGTTACGTAAGGTACCTAAATGTAGCTTCTACAGGGGAACTCACAAGTTTACCCTTACAAAATAGATACGATTCTCAATAAACCAACTGAATTAATACTTTAAAAAAATACTAACTAAAAAAGTACAACTATACTTTAAAAAACGATTTTTTAGGTGACTTTTATTAATTTTGAGCAGAAAAAATTGGATTAGGGGACTTTTGAAGATGCTAAATCCGATGTTGACATAACAAACAGAAAATCCCAATACAAAATAATTTTTTATAAAACAACAAATTGTCGTAGTTTTCAGTTTCATGAGCTAAGTCACCATTATCTCAAAATCAGGTAGTTTCAGTTATTTCTGCAAAGGCATTAAATAATTTTGTGATTATAATCACACTTTGTATACTTCTGAATTACCATTCAGACAGCCCAGGACCTCCCAGAGCACTGTAGCGCCAATTGTTTGTCTATTTCAAATTTTAAAAAGCTGAAAACTGTTACACAACGGTTTATTTACCCAATAAACCTACCAACTCGAATGAAAAAAATTAAATTAAATTTTTGTCATCAAAAAATAGGTAATTGGTTTTAGTATCCGAACTGACTTATTTTAGCCGAAATTATCTAACTCCAAATAAATTTATTTGTGGAAGGTTAGTTAACAGCTCCATTATGCACAGCTTCAGAAGAGTACGCCGGTACATAATATGTATCTCTCTGTACTCTGTATATTATACAGTATCCGATCCGGTAAAATCGGCTGACTTTTGGAAGGCGATTTTGTAAGTATTGTAACTCAATTAGAAATAGCGTTTCACATTGTAAATTTTAGGAATGACGCAATTATCTTAATGGTTGAAAGCTTCCAACAAATGAGAAAAGAGATTCACATTGTGATTCTATTTTTTCCGAACTCTAACCTTTTGAGCCATTGAGGACACTAAATTCTAAAATATTAGATCTTTTTTTAATCGGACAGAAAAGAATTTTCATATATTGGAAGTTTTCGAGCTAGGTATCGAGCTAGTTTCGAATGTGTATCCCCTATTTTCAATCTCTGAGAGACCAAAAATGTTGTGAAACAACTTAACCCCTAAGGTAGCCCATATACCAAATTTGTTGTTGAAAATTATAAACCATAATACTCGTAATGTTGATGGCTAGGAAATTAAAAAGAAAAAAGTAAGTGAGATGTAATTACTACAAAATTGGTACAGATGAGGGAGTCATTGATGATAGAATCAAATCTTGGTTAGTTGTGTACTGCGAATCAGTATTATATTTGTAAGAAATTGGACATCAGAATCATCACATTTTGGCCGCAATTTAAGTTACCAGTTCAAATAGAAGTCATATGTAACTGAAGAGGTGAGACTGAAGTCGTGCCCTTGGTACTAGTCCTGCTAGGTAACTACGCCGAGTCTTGATCATTTCAGCAGGTCATCTTCTGCTCCCAGAGCATTAAGAAAGATAATCCTAGATCGATAATAAGCCATAACGATAAATGAATCTCAACTAGGTACGAAAATTTCTTATTATTATATATTGGGATGGAATAATACTTTTAAACGAAAACAAAAGAAACAATAAACTGAATAACAATAAATATCCTTTATAGCTTGAGAAAAATATTACCTGCTTTTTTCCACCCAACTTTAACAGACCCAAGATGTTCTCAAAATAAATGTGAGTGTCTCAAAGCCGTGTGACTCTTCAAGTTGCCCAACCAGTGAGTAACGTAGTCGCAATGAGAACATCGGAAACCAGGCGTTTTGCCACATTGGTACTTCTTGTGTTTGTAGTAGTATGAGCTGGAATTGAACTCTTTGTTACAATTTTCACATTTTTTGCGTCCTAAAAATAAAACCAGAATGTTAGCTATAAATGAAAACGCAAATTCAATGACAATTCTCGACCTCAAGTTATGAATAGGGTACTTACCGTATTTCGGTGAATCTTTCATAGCTCCGGGATTTGTGGGTGGAGGGAAGCGTAACCTCTGAGAGGGGCTCCCCAGAACAGAATTAAAAAGAAGAACTGAACGATTCCGTTGAATTTCTAGGGTATCCTTAATTACCGTTGCTCTGTGACTTACTAACTAATTTTTCTTTGATGCAAATGAAGAAATCGAAGGTAGGAATAATGCCTTTTGATTATATTTAATGGCATTGATGGCAGAACATATTGAGATATCAATAGTACGGAAAGCACGCACTCCATTGCCAAACTAATAGTGACGGAAAGATTTTATATTTGAGAGCGGCAGTGTCATTATTATAATAATCGTGTGATGATGACACTAATTCGATCCAGTAACTAACATGGTAGGTTGAATTATCAAA
This sequence comes from Apolygus lucorum, assembly GCA_009739505.2. Taxonomy (NCBI): domain Eukaryota; kingdom Metazoa; phylum Arthropoda; class Insecta; order Hemiptera; family Miridae; genus Apolygus; species Apolygus lucorum. The sequence continues at coordinate 28,572,718 of CM019169.2, forward strand.
ACATAAGAAGTTAATTTCATCATCATCATATTATAGCATACATATTGGGGGGAAGACACAACTTGATAATTAAAAAAAACATTGTTAAAAATACATTTATGACACTGCAATAGTACCTTACATACTGCACATTGGATTATCCAATAGTAGTTAATTTTCACAATTTTGCACACAATTCTTTCATGGAAAGGAAGGCATTGCCAAAGTTGCATGTTTACATCCCATGTGTCGTAACAATATTTGCTTCCAGTGTGTGGCGTAACTGCAGTAAGGACATTTGAAACCAGGTGGTTTTCCGCATTGGTATTTCAGATGCTTTTTAAAATAACTCACACTGTTGAAGTTCTTCCCACAACTTTGACATTGTATACCTACAAACATTTGAGAGCAATGCACATGATTAATAAATAACTATCTGAGGTAAAGAGTTACACAATCCACAAGATGTGAGTCATATGCAAGGGCTCATTCGTGTCATTCGTGTCTGAAGGGCTGAACATGTTAGAGAGCTTGAGCTTCCAGATATCAGGACAAAGTAAGTAAAACCAGACCGTAGCGTGAACGCATTATCAATTTTTTAAAACTTTGAAGGACTCCAGATGAAATATTTGAGGATTCGAATCAGTTCACACTGCATAACCTGAAGGACTAATGTTGGACTGCACCTGGTTGGCATGGTTCTAGGGGCACCGTGCACGTTGAGTTTTCACGTTTGAGTAGGTTCTGCCCTCTCTCTGAGTTCAGGATACCGGCTTACTCACTACTTGCAGTTGCCATTGGAAATGAGTTCCTGGCTCTGAAGGCTAATCTTACTATTAATATGATGTTTGTCTTTCCATACCTAATGTTAGATTTTTCAAGGCATAATTACACAGCTATAATATATTTATGTTAGATATATCTTTAGGTAATACTGCCAACATTGAACGTTGAAATTATTTCTTAGAACAAGGAACGTTTCGCTACTATTGCGATAACAATATCAAACAGGTAGAATCAATGAAATTCACGCAAATTCACTATGCGAGAAATTTTCATGATTCGAACAAGGAAAGAAACACGTAAATCGGTTGGAAATTGATGCCTGGGCAGAGTTAACAAGATTAGGCCCAAAAACGCGCGTTTTTAAAGCACTAACCCAGCATCCCCCCCCCCTTAAAAGGCGAAATTCAAAATTCCGGCGACGCAGTGCACAACTAGATAGATTTCTACTTCAAAAAAACAAACCCACAAAAATCGATCGAGAACTAAGGTTTGGGCAGAGTGCACAAGATTTTGTCATACACAGACATACACCTATGGTTTATTAGGAATTGGATTCAGAATGGTCTACATCGGATTAGTATGTGGTTATTTTTTCTTCTGTTGAATGTTGTCCAACTTACCCCAGAGTAATCACATTAGAACGCCCAAGTCTTACTGTGGGACGTCCTAAAAAGTGGGCGAAAACATTAGACGTGCCTATCAATAACTAATAATGGAGCCAATATACCACATGTCATCATAATCGGTCCATAAGAACTGGGGAAAGTGCCGCGTACGGCGGACGGACGGAAACATTTTTATTCGATTTTTGAAGTCTAATTACCTTGAAACGTAAACCATACAATTTTGGGGGTTACATTTTTTTTCTTTATCGATTCCAAAGATTGAAAATAATAAACCAAAATTATTAAGTACATATAAGGTTCACCCATCAAATAATCTGTACACCTGTGCGCCGTGACGATTGAATACAGGATTTCTCGATTATTAAGTCTAAATAGGCATTTATTTAACCTTTTAAAGGTATTCAAAATACTAGAAGAATGAAGTCAGTTAAAAGTGGGTGTACTTCTTTTGAAATACTGTTATGATTTAGTTATCCATTTCTTGAATGTACGAGTACAACAATCATTATCCAGACATGGTATTAATAATCTATGAAATGAACAAAACATAACTATAGCTAAAACATTGTAATTACACACCAATTTTGGAAGAGTAGTTTTAGTTATGCCTAGTTTATGTATTTCTAGGAAATATATCTGAACTAGATGGTTGTCGATTCTTAGTTAGCTTGCTTTCAATCGTTGGAGAGCTTATCGAAAGTTATCTTGACAGTTCTATATTTCGAGTGATATTTGGCTGGTTAAATTTTGAAACTCGGTGAGACAACCATGTGTTTTAAGGCAACATGTTGTTTTAAATTGTGCCGCCAGTGCGTCACGTACTCGCAGTGAGGGCATTGGAACCCAGGGGGCTTCCCACACTGATATCTCTTGTGCATCTTGAGGTACGTGAGGCTGTTGAAGGCTTTTCCACACGTTTCACAATTCAGACCTAAAGAATTGAAAATGTATGATATTATGTAAAAATAATTAATTCAGAAAAACAAGTTGCTGTTGTTCAACATGTACAAGTTGTCTTCCAAAGGAGATCCGAAAAAATGAACAACACAGTTATATTAATCAACAAATAGTGTAAGGTAAATTGAAGGAGTACCGGCTAAAGTTTAAAAATATCAGGAAATAGGCGATGAAAAATGGTTCTGATGTTTTGCGTTTATATTCCAAAGTAAATCTTCATAGAGTTAAACCTCGGTATATTCATCAGTTTTTAAAATAACTATTAAATTCAGAATTATTTGCCAAAACGTGCTTTCCAAGGATGTGTTGTTTCAAATGGTGCTTCCAGTAAGTGACGAAAACACAATGGGGACATTTGAAACCAGGAGGCTTCCCACACTGATATCTCTTGTGCCTCTTGAGGTACGTGAGGCTGTTGAAGAGTTTTCCACACGTTTCACAATTCAGACCTAAAGAATTGAGAATTTATGACATCATGTACAAATCATTAATTCAGAAGATCATCACATGTACAAATTGTTTTCCACAGGAGATCTGAGAAAATTAACAACACGGTTACGTTATTTAAAAGAAAGAATAGGTAAAGTCTATAAGTACCTGGGGTTTAAGTTATAAATTGCAGGTAATAGGCGATAAAAAAAAGGTTTTGTTGTTTCGCGTTTAAATGCCAAAAGTAAATCTTTATAAAATTAAATCTCAGTACATATCATTTTTTTACATTAAAATAATTATTAAATTTGGAATTATTTGCTAAGACGTGCTTCCCAAGGATGTGTTGTTTCAAATGGTGCTTCCAGTGAGTGACGTAAACGCAGTGGGGACATTGGAAACCGGGAGGCTTCCCACACTGGTATTTCTTGTGCATCTTGAGGTAAGTGTTGCTGTTAAAGGCTTTTCCACACGCTTCACAAGTCAGACCTAAAAGATTGAGAATTTACGTAATTAGGCATATACAAATTAATAATGAAAAGAAAGGAATCGATGGTTTTTACTCAATGAGGATATACAAAAAATTAACTCTAAAATCAGAATTTACACTAGGTAACGTTCCACATTCAATACCTATGTGAATAAATTAAACGTGTGTACTTGTAACTGTATACTTTTTGTTCAAAATGTTGAGCTCAAATCGTACTCCAAATATTGTGGGTAACGAACTCAGCCTTTCTCTTGATATCACTGACATTTTGGCATTGTTTTTTGTTTGTTTCGCGAGCCAACAAGGTCAGTCGATTTATTACAATTATAAATAGGATAATCTTACCAAGAAGGAGAAATTTTTAGAAAATTACCTACCTACTTAATATTTGTATTTTGGAGCCAATTTTCATCGAAAATTCGCTAATAGGTACTGAAAAGACGCTCAGTGAGCTAACTTTCCGGTTTTCCTTGACAAACCACTGAGTATACACTGAGCCGAACAAGGAGCAACCTGTTCGAAGCCCTCTTTATTTGTTCAGAAAGGATCGCTGAAGTTGCCATTTGCTCTTTACGGTCCAAATTATTGTGAAAACCTGACAAGATAGATATCACAATAACGATACTAAGGGACGTATTTTGGCAATTCAGAGCCAGAAGCAAAAACAAAAAGGTTTTTCAGCGCAAAAAATACAGCTTGAGATAACATGATTGTACTTCAAAAGAACATACAACAAACTTAATGGTTTATTGAATAACTAACGCAAAAAATAAAACCAATGTGATAAAGAAATTTAAAAAAAACAGTAAATTCTATTTTATAACAACTAGACATTGTGTTTGTCTTCAACTTTGGTTAAAAAAAATTAAGGAACCTTATCAAAACATTTTTAATAGAAAAATACAAACCAAAGATAGGGAAAATTCGTACGAAAGTTTGTGCTCCGGAGCTTTCTGAGCGACTTTGGTTCCGGATCAGTCTGTCTGTGATTAATCCTTCGCCCGGGAATAATTAGCATCGTCATGTTCCAATTTTGACGAAATTTTTAGTCCCGAGAGTTTTCTACGAAGTTCATCAAAATAGAGCAGCAGCGAGTGCAAACGTGATTTTACTGGCAACAATTTCTGATAGCTCCATTTTATTCAATTTTTGAGGGTACTTTGAAGCTGAGCTCAAGAATAATACCAATTAATTTCATCATAACCAGCATTGGCAGTCGGACGGAAATCCAACCTGAAATGGTTGTTAACTTTACTTTACTTTTTTCATCATAACCCGAACAAGTTACTCTTAAAAATTCATCAACATAATGGCGAACGACTTTCACAATCGTGTTGTTTATGACGACTCAACAAAAACCAGGAATATGCTCGCGAAAATGTGTTAAGAAAAGGGAAATTTGCCAGTGGTACTACACAACCCTTATGAATATGTAATTTTCTTTTCTTGACATGATTTCTGAAATGAAATTGCCTTCACCCGCCTTCATGATCACGGCTGTTCGAAAATAGGGTTTGTGTGATAATACATATTAATAGGTGATAACTTGGATGGATCTGCAAAATTTGGTACAGATAAAGCAAACGTCACAATAATTTAGTTTCAAAATTACAGTAATAATTCCCATACAACTTTGGTTTCCCGGTTGTCTAGCATGTAGGTTTAAGGTTATGATCTCACATGTTTGGACTGTTTGAGTTGATCACTAAAATGTTAACATCAATTTTGAGGCGAGGTATTTTAATCATTTAGTAGAAAGGTAGCTATCCAGCTAGAATAGAGCTTCCCAGTTCCGCCAATCCACCCAGCCGGTAATAAATTTAATAATTGAACATTTTTTACACAAACTAAATCTATATGTCCATATTAGTCTAAGTGGGGAAGCTGTACTGCCCATCCACTTTGTTTTATATGTTTCAAAGTTACATGTCGGTTCAATGTATGTCGCCAGTGAGTCGCGTATTTGCAATGAGGACATTTGAAACCAGGTGGCTTTCCGCATTGATATTTCTTGTGCATCTTGAGGTATGTGAGGCTGTTGAAGGCTTTTCCACAGGATTCGCAATAGAGACCTGGGATTCAGAAGATCATTACATGTACATGTTATTTTCCAATGGATATCCTAGAAAATTAACAGCATAGATACATATCAATTTAACAAATAGTATAGGTGAATTCAATTAGTACCGATTCAAATTAAAAAAATAGCAGGAAGTAACGATGAAAAACGGCTTTTTATGTCAAAGTAAATCTTTATAGCGTAAAATCTCGGTATAATCATCAGTTTTTTACATTAAAATAATTATTAAATTTGGAATTATTTGCTAAGACGTGCTTCCCAAGGATGTGTTGTTTCAAATGGTGCTTCCAGTGAGTGACGTAAACGCAGTGGGGACATTTGAAACCAGGAGGCTTCCCGCATTGGTCTTTCTTGTGCATGTTATAGTAACGGGTGCTGTTGAACCGTTTCCCGCATTTTTCACATTGTGGACCTATAGAGGATTCAGAAAACGCATCGAGTACATTATTAAAACGCATATTATTTCTGTTTAACTAAATAGCGGCGTTCAACAGTAGCGGACTTCAAAAGTAGTCTGATCACTCAGGAGTCATTCAATTTGTTCCATTACTTTGAGCCAACTCCAACTAGTTGAAAACTTTTCATCGATAATGTTATCATGTCCGCTTGCTCACCCAAAGGGTTCAGACTTGTTGGTGGTGATTTCGAGTATCAGGGGATGTGATCCCGAAGGATTAGTCTCACGACACTAAAGGATAGCAGGTATTACGAAAGGGCTTTACACTCAATCTTAACATTACCAATCCCCCTGGCAGATCATAGAAAAAAATGAATTCTGACGTCAGGAACTCAAGGGCAATGGAAATTCACATCAATATCAATTTTGCCGTATGAATGTTGTGCACATTTGCTCATAGTTGCAGTTATTAATTCCGAAATACAAACTGATAAACAAAGAAACTGGCAATGAGATTTATTCATCAGTAGATTGTTTCCATTAGGAGATAAACCAAAGAAGTATGTTGAAAATATAGATAGTAAAACTCCTCGTGGATGTTTGTGGATGTTGAAGTACGTATTTTACACGCAACTCACGTCTTCTAGCGTACATTCTGTCCGCACCTATACGAGGCCAACACGTAGGTCTACAGATTGTTCAATTCAGATAAGTTCAATAAATCTGTCGATTACCTACCTAAGGCAGTTCAAATATTGGGTTTCTCAGTTGCAAAGAAGATTTATTGTTTTATTTGTTGTCAAGAAACAAGTGAAGTTGGACTGAACAGCTTAAATCCTATAGCACAAACACTTAGATTCATTTAGAGCAAAATTTATGCAACAGGATACAATAGTTGCTCAGTACGTAATGTTAAACAAAATGGAATACAGTATACTATCGTGACTTGGTATGTTTCACTGAATGTTTTTTTAAGTTGCTTGGCCAGTGAGTTGAGTAATTGCAATACGAACAGTTGAAATTAGGTTCTTTCCCGCATTGATGTTTCTTGTGTTGATAGTAGTATCGAGTCTTGAAAACCTTGCCACAAGTTTCACACGTTCGACCTACAAAATTCAAAGCGAGAAAAGGGTATAATTACACATCCCAGAGCTCGCGAACTCTCTATCTACTTCTCTCGAATACTTCATTCAATACACACTAAGACGTGAGGCGGATATCAGCATGCCAGTTTTCACATCAATAGCAGCACATTTCAGAAATTATGTGGTATGAAATATCATAGAGAACAACTGCAGGGAATTTTAACATGTAAATAATTTATGTTGCTGTTTATCAAGTATTATTTTCCACAAAAAACTACACGAAAACGTTCATCAAGCATCCACGAAGCCCATAGGACTTGGAGTTCCTGCAAATGCAACAGCTGCACCTGAAGAGACCACGTCACCGCAACTACTCCAGCTTAATTTCGACGAAGTAGGAGACTGGCTCGTCGCTTGGACCAAACAGAGGATTCTATGCAATTAATGACTTACGTGCAGAAGGTTATGAGCTCGAAATTACCTCCTTGCACTCATCCACTCTCCGTTTACTCGAATTTTTAAAAGCGAACTTTTGGATTTGATTAAGATGCAGCTATGGCAAATTTAGATAATTGGCTCATTGAACTTGAATCAACTGATTAGTTCCATTTTTACATTATACCTCAATAAAATAATCCGCACTTTTTCACCACCTTCCAGCAAATTGGAATAGCCCATCGCCACCGTGAAGAATGGGTATCATTTAAAAAACATATAGTGCGTGAAAGAATGTAATAACGAATAACACCTATTTAATACAACAATACAATTCATATAAAATAGTGCACCAACCTATTTAGTACATAATATATTTGAATTAGCCTTGTATGAAAATAAAATAAAATCTATTGGACACAATAAATTGACATGATTGTGACGATGTTCTCGTACTTTTTTCAGTTAAGACTCTTCTCATTATTGACGTAGTATTTGATGTTTCAAAGCCAAATGTCGTTTGTAATCGCTCGGCCAGTAAGTGTTGTAAACGCACACTGTGCACTGGAAACCTGGAGGCCTACCGCATTGATATTTCTTGTGCATTTTATAGTAACGGACGCTGTTGAATGATTTTCCACAATCCCCGCAGCTTCGACCTACAATATTGAGCAATTTTAAATTTAATATTAAGGCCATAGATTTATTGTCAGGTACCACAAAGTAAACGCCATATTTTTTTAAATCACCTACAAATTTAGAACTGTGCAGATAATGTGTGAATATCCCGAGTAGCATTGAAACCAGAGGCCAATTTCTTAGGAATGGGGTGATACGAGTCGTTTATGATTATGTTAAAACTTACATCAAACTCGAGCAAGCCCGTTAATACATAACCAATATTAATACAACAAAATTGAGCAGGAATTTAAAAACTACCACATTTTTAAAATTGAACAAATAATACATTATTTTTCAGAAAAACCACTAAAAATAGAAATAAAAATAATTCACCATTTAATTTGATATAAGTATCTGAGATGTGAGGAAAAACCGTGCAATAATAAGAACTTCTAACTAGCTTGTAACGAAATTTAAATGCTTTTTATTAATATAAAATATAATAAATTCACGGACGTAATCGCTGTATACTATTCTCGTTATTGTGGAAGTATTTGATGTTTCATAGCCAAGTGTCGTTTAAAATCACTCGGCCAATAAGTGTTGTAAAGGCACATTGAGCACTGGAATCCTGGTTTCTTCCCGCACTGGTGTTGTTTATGCATAAGGTAGTAGCGGTTGCTGTTGAAATTTTTCCCGCAGCTCTCGCATCTTCGCCCACGACCTATAATATTCGGGGAACTGGATAATTATTATCTTCTGGTGTAATATAATAGTCCTCATTTTAATAATTAGGTTAGGATGCCAAATATGCTGTGTATGTTATCTGCTTGAATTGGGAGTTGTTAAAATTATTAGGAGCTCGCTTCACATGGTCTATTGCGAGTGCGTATAGCTTAGACTAGGAATAGAAATATATTTAATGTGATGCTCAAAAGCCATTTTATGGGCTAAAATTGCATGGGTTTTCAGTTCGCCTTTCAGATTACATTGAGTCATAAGGTTGTTTACAGAACAACCTTATGCTTATGCTTACCCGAAGGACCATGTGAAACGGTCTATTGATCAGCAAGAAGCCCGTGAATGGAGACACACAAACTGTGAAAACTTATGTCAATACAATCCGAAACAGTACCAATTTCCTTTTGGATATATACCATTTTCCATTTAGTTTGAATTTATTATTCAACTATTAAGATGATTCCTCGGATAAATACGCTTTCAATTGGATTTTGGGAAGAGAAAAAAGTTGGAAACGGTAAAAAATAATGTATTTTTGATGAGAAACGACAATAATGACAAGAGATAAACTAATGAAGTTCATTCGAACGTTCAACTCGAAGAAAAAAAGTGGGTATACTCAATCATAGAGTATGTACCTAATGAAATTTAAAAAATATAACACGAACAACATAGGCGTTTGGCGATTGGACGGAATTTTAATTTAAATTTAAATTCAGCTTTTAGGAAACTAATTTACAAATTGTACGGATTGAGGTTTTTCGCGTGTTTAGTAAACAACAAGGTCTTTAAAACCAAATTTTAGTACGCCATAAGGGGAAGATCGTAGATACACACATTGAAAAGCTATTTTGACTTTTGATTTTAACTTCATATTCTGAACGAGAAAATATTTTTATGATGACTCTTGAACACTAATCAGGGCAGGATGAACATTTCTGCACCTTCATCACTCGATACGATTTGTGACTTGAATTTTGGTAAGTTCGGAAGAGCTATTTGATGTTTCAAGGCCATATGCCTCGACATATTGCTGGGCCAGAAAGTATTATAGTCACACATCCTACAACGGAAACCGGGGGCTTTTCCGCACTGGTGCTGCTTATGCATATAATAATAGCGTTGGCTGTTGAACCGTTTGCCACAATCAACACAGCTTCGGCCTGGAATATTAAACCCAGAATTAACAACCAATTTATTACAAACTAACTGAATGGAATAATAATGCAAAGAGTCCCATAAAGGAAATGCCCATAAAGGCATCTAATCTTCTAACAATATTGAACTTTGCTACGTAGGATATAGGTAACGTATTCAGCATCGAACTCGACTTCTCAGGATTCTCTGAGTTGTAGTAGGATGTGGGCCACCAAGGATATAAATCCTCTCTCTTTACTCCTGAGACAATGGTCGGTGAGACCTGATATTTCCTAGTCAGCTTCTGTCTGATCGAGTAAGATGCAGTAGTAGTACAAGGTGGTGGTGGTGGTAGTCGTGAAAAAAATGAGAAGAGCATTGCGTGCCATCTCACGGATATCACGTCGGAGTCACCAGTTTGGAGATACTGAAACCTTGCTTTACGCGAAGGAGCCAACCCCCGAAAGAAAAATTGTAGAAATGCTCAGAAAGGCCATCCATCTAGCTTTTTTTAATCATAAATACATGGGGGCTCATATTTATGTACCAACAATGTTTTGTATATTACAAAACTGAGGTACACTGTATATCTAACCTAACAACTCTCAATAGATCATGACAATGTAACTGGTAACATCAATCATACTGCAGGATGGTTTCTTGATGGTCATGGGAACCTTGTTATACTAGGCATACATGGAACAGTGAAATTAGGTAAAACCAAATTAGCGAATCCTTAGATTTATATTTACCTTCTCACTGGTGGGGGTTTTCAGTATGCTTCAAAGCGACATGTCTTTTCATATCGCTCGGCCAGTGAGTAGCGTAAGAACAGTGACTGCAATTAAAACCCGGGGTTTTACCGCACTTCCACTTCTTGTGCATGTACAGAGAAGAGTAGACGTTGAACTGTTTACCACAAGCATCGCACGTTAGACCTATCAAGACATGAAACGAATAGTGTGTTTACTCATAATGAGAATTGCTGCTGAAGTGGAAAGATGAAACACAAAGAATACACACTTGTTGGTAAATTCCGACGGCTCAGTGGAACTCAGATCATCGTTAAGACTTCATACTGATAGAATACGACTGACCGATTTCCTAGCAGTCGTTTCTCAGCTCAACTCTAATTTGGATTCATCTAGTAGAAGGGTAATGCTGGGAAATGCGAAAAAAATTGGTAAAAAAACCAACCTAGAACTTCTCATTAATATACAAATTTCTTCATTCGAGGATTATCATAACCTCGCCTTATAACGGATTAATTTATCGTCAGATCGATTTAACAGATTAAAACTTCAAAAGAGAGAAGTAGCCTTTAAATAGGGAAGTAGCCTCCCACATTTTCTGCCGCGTCCATCGTCCTCGATACTAGCAATTCTTGGAGATCCAGACTTCGCTGGAGTGACATCAATGGCCACCATTCACACTCCAGCATAAGGAATTGATTTGGATCGGTGTGCACTGCTCATTCGGGATCGAAATCTATGTACGCCCAGTCGCCCATAATATAAATCTAAAACGCCACGTCTCTCTTTTTCTTGTCTTAGGGGGGCCGGAATAGGTCAAAAAAAAACCTACGATATCAATTCGTTTTGACATAAATATGTCTTTTAGCTTGGGGTCTGTGAAAAAAAAGAAGAAAAAAATTGTAACTCTTTTCAGCCCGAAACAGTGCGTAACGCGAGACCGATAAACAAATTCGGTAACTAGACTGCAAGAATCATTAGTCCGGGAGACCCGGTTCAATTACAGTGTGTGATATCAATTTTTTGTAATTTAATAAATAACTTGTTTATATATCATTTTATTGTTTTCTCTTCCTGCCTACATCTTCCTACGTTCATTTCAAGTGTTAATCTTCATCTAATTTCTCCCTTAATGGAAGAAAATAATACCTAAACATATCCATGATCTATTGTTTTTCCCATCAAGGGAGAAATTAGTTTTTTACCTTCTCCGTTCCATCAATTTCCGGTCATTTCTGACTTATTATATTACACCTACTTTGGGAAGTTCTCAATTAAAATTACAGCTTGAAAGAATACAATAAAATTTACGAAAAGCCCACTACAACCTTCAGATAATAAACTTTGTTTAAATGTTGTTGGAAAACATGAAAAATATATTATTACAAATCAATGAATAGTACATTACAAGTATAAACAAATAACACGTAGATTTTGAACTTCGTAATAATATAACTGTAGTACAAAAATACTTCATTATCACGCCGAGGTAATTTTCTTACCATCAAAAGAAGTCACCTAGTACCTTGATAATAGGTTCTTAAGTATCACAATAGAGCAGTATGTAATTAATCACAACAACTTTGCAACTGATATAATGCACGTTAGATAAATGCTACAAAAATATTCATTTGATATTAACAAGAAACGAAAATAGACTATATACCTAGAAATGAATATAAAGGCCATTTAACGCGAAAGCTCGATAAAAATATAATTATTACAAAATAAATACGAGTATGTAGACAGTATTTCATTAAAATAGATATGTAAATATTGCACCACAGTATCACACTTTAGTATCGGCTGCTACGAGTAACCGTTAGTTTTATGTTTCACAGATAGATGTTTTTTCAGAGAACTAGGCCAGTGAGTTTTGTAAGAGCAGTACGCGCAGCCGAATCTGGGTTCAATGCCGCACTGCCACTTCTGATGCTTTCTATAATATTTGAGGCTGTTGAAATGTTTGCAGCACCTTTCACATTTTAGACCTGTGCAACACAAATTATGAGTTTTCTTGCATCGAAATGCTTATAGGGGATGTTAGTGAGGAATAGAGGAGATAACGTTATTTGCACAGAAGGCCAGATCCAAAAGAGTTGCATCGGGAGTTGAAAAATGTAGTGCGTATCAGTTTGTCAGTGGATAGTAAAATTCCGTGATAGGCTGAGCAATAAAACTCGAAATCATCACTTCCTGATTATGTGTAAAGAAAACAGACGAAAAGGTGTGCGTGCCAGAATATTTCCACCAGAAGGTTGAAAGCTAGGCTAGGGAAAGTGAGTAGAGTTCAAAATTGGTCAACCATCCTGTAATGTATTATTGTGTCATTGTATCATTCGGAATATTAACCAAGCCATGAAATACAAGTTGGTCAAAAATGCAACCTGAGATGATTGTTTACTTACTAATTCGGAATATTACTAAGTAAGTAGGGATGGTATGGTTTCATGAGACTGAAAATAATGAAAAGTTTTCCAGAAGGCTGATCAAAAATCATTACTCGGCTACTCTGGTCATTCCCTATCAAGGCCATAGTCACGTAACCTGCACCATACCTAGCGTTGTAGGTCCTGTTCTCTGTTAATGTTGTTTGATTTCCACTTTTTTCACTTTTCAAGTGTTTTGAAAAGACATAAAACGGGAAAAAGAAAACACAATAGAAAAATACACCGATAAAAAACAGGAAAATTAAGTGGAAACCACGGATTTGAACTAGGGATTTACTTTCTGTATGAAATGATTAACCATGGGAGCTACCTTCTCCTCTAATAAAAAGAAGACGCTACCAACATTATCAACCGACATCGCCTGCCACAAGCTCTTCCAGCTCTTCCAATGTATTCCTTATGAGGGAGAAGAGCGCTTTCCTTTCCAGCTTATCTTGGTTCTTCAAGTTTGCATTTCAGATGAACAAATTAGGATTATAAAATAGGAACGGTTCCATCAATGAAAAACAATATTACTTCTCAAAATACTTAATTTAATACAATTAAAAAAATTTATTAACCCCATTTATTAAATTAAATGACTCGAATGACTCTTTGAAACACAGTAACGTAGTAGTACTTGTAACACATGGTAACTCTGAATGAGATATTGCACCAACTTTTCTTCATTAGATCCAGTCCTGCACCCGTTTTCGACAAAACCGCAGAAAAACTAGACATCGAGATCTCTTAAGCTAATTTTTAAAAAGGTTCAAAACATATTGTTTAGTAATACATGCATTCCAAGGGAAGAACCAACAGATGAGGAGTAGAACTGTCGATTCCAACCAGTAAATGATAGAGCAAAAATTTGTAATTATATGTTTACTGCAAAAAAAGTTGTATGTTCTTTTCATGTTAGTTAGTGCTTAAGTATTTCTCCTAAACGCACGTCAGATCAATTTTTTTAAACAGTGTAAAGATTCAAAAACGATTTGAACAAAAATTTAACCTCTGGCATTTTTTTAAATGAATATTTTTATCAAGTTTGGGATTTCTTGGGAGAGTCTACTTACACTGGAGGATCAGAAATCTCAGTCTGCATTGACTACGTCTATACTGACTACATTTTCACCGACTATTTCCAGACTAACGATATCCTGATGATTGAGTTCCGAAGAGCAGTAGATGATTTGCTTATTCAGCAATCCTCTGAGCTTGGCGGCGCGGACTCCAATGAAATCCGCTGAGTGGTTGTGGGGGACGAACGACCTCGGGTTGCCGAAGTCCTCATCCGTCGTGATCGCCCCAACACAGGTTTTGCTTCGGTGATTGCAATGAGCACACCTAACAACCCCAACATGAGAGGGGTAACAGAATGGAATATTTTATTCATTTAAGTACCTGTGTAACACCATTAAATATTATTGTTAATTAATTTTAAAAATTCCTCATTTGAATTTTGTACATTTAGTCAAAATTAGTCAATTTTCTCTTCTAATTAAGCAAGAAATGATTCCATTTCAATGAGCGAACGTACAATAAAGAATGGCCACAGTGATGAACAATAAATAATTATTATAAAGTATTTTCGAAGATTTAGAATTCCATTAGGTCGTGAAGATAGAATTTTCACATAGTTAACTGCGAGAACATCTTCAGTTACGTAATTAACAACATATTCTACTCTACCTCCATCGAGTGCCTTTAGAGGTTTTCCGTTTGACGATATACATGTAGCCGGCGCAGCAAAGTTTCTCGCGACCGGCATTGGTGGGGATGACGAAAATTTCAGCATCTGAAACCCGAAAGAACAATATTCATGATCGACCAGGGGCAGTTCTACTGGTTGATTTCAACTGTAAACTCTAAATATCTAGGTTTCCGTACATTTCAGTGTTTTTTAAGACCTGCTAAGATGAGATTGCCTACATGCGATTACTTAAGCTACGTCCACAATCGTGCGCTAGAGGAATGCGTCAAGCGCAAGTACTGAGAAACGTGAAATTGGAGCATTGATAATTTTTTAAAACTTTATTCTGAATCAAAATCAACAGTATGCTTATATTTGGACATACTAATACAATGTTCACTGAGGAAAATGAAAACTTTGTTCAATTAAATTAATCCTATTCCACTGGGTAATTGCATCCACATCGATCCGCGAGTTTTGCTGTCTTTTTACAACTTGTAACAAAATAAACCCGCTGTCAATATAACAAGTATCTCATGAATGGTGGCTGACACGTGAATGCCATAAGTAAAGTTTAAATTAATGAGGAAACTTAAGCAAGGGGACACTTAACACACAATGTGTGGACGTAGCTTTGGGGCTCTTTGTTGCCTACAAAATTCAAAGCCAAAGCTGCGACGAAATTGTATAATTTTTACTAGAGGTCGTTCACAGTAATTTTGTC
Organism: Apolygus lucorum; assembly: GCA_009739505.2. NCBI lineage: Eukaryota > Metazoa > Arthropoda > Insecta > Hemiptera > Miridae > Apolygus > Apolygus lucorum. Next base: position 28,588,079 of record CM019169.2, read on the forward strand.
TATCATAATAAACAAAAACAGCATGCTTAATGACAATAGTTCGGGTGACCAGAGGTATTTTCGAATCATACTTTTGAAGAAGTGATCCCGACGGATTCAACATTTTGAAAGGTCGCCACAGGGGGAACCTGTAGTCCCGGATCCCATATTCTCAAGGGGGACCAACAATTGTCTCGCTTTGAACAAAACGTTCACACCGTAAGCGAAACGTCCGGCTTTGGGTACCTAAAAACGATAAATGAAGCACGAGAAGAATGATTAAATTAATTATGCAGATTTAATTATAGATTTAATTAACAGAGGAAGCCCATGAGAAAATTAGGTCTCCCACCAATATGGAAAAAATTAACCGAGTCCGATACTTTTTCAATTCCACTTACCTTCATCTATATACTTCTTCTATAATAGGAGACCTGACAATGATTTTTGTCTACTTCCATTCAAGTACTACTAAGTAATAGATAAGGGTAAATAAGAAATACTTCGTTGATCTATTATTTAGTAAGCCAAATTTGTCTTTATTTTTCCTACCATGTCAGATCTACTAGATCAAATTAGTAAATTCAAGCTGAACACTAAAGCGAATATAAAATGGAACGAATTAAGAAACAACCGTCTTACTTCAAAATAGTTTTCATTGAAACTTCACAGAACAATACAATAATTGCAAATAATATCGATAACAGGAAGCTCTTTTTCAACGTATCAAGGAAACTTGAAGAGGACGATAAAGCCTCAAATTGAGTTACTGTGGAATCAGCAAATTGCTTGAGTAATGCCGAAAAGAGATTGAGGTCGGAAGAAAAATTCAAATATAAATACAGGAACAAAGTTAAATATCAGTACCTGAAAACTAATCACATCTTGACTGAGATTTAGAGTAAAATTAATTAACTCAGACTTTGAAATTAAATTAGAAAAATTGATACCTATGCAACGAACAAATGAATCATGAAATGATTAAACTTTTACAATTCAAATGGATCCGAGAGAAAAAAAAAATATGCATGTGTCAATGTCGCATTAAAAAAAAAAAAAAATACATCATAAGATAAATAAAAAATAACAAAGGCAGGATTATAATTATCACAACACGTCACAAAACGCGTTATTACGTCAAAAATTAAATTACCTTCAAATTCGAAAACATTTCTAATTAAAATTAGTACAAGATTTTCAATGATATAGGTAATGCAAACATACATTTGTTGAAAAATTTGGGATTGAACTGTCAGTCTTTTCAAAATGGATTTTCCTGGAATAGTGAATAGTATGGTCTGATGAAGTAGATACTTCGAATCTTATGATATGCAATTTGATGAATGATGAATAGGTAGGTACTTCAAGTAATATTTAAAAAATAGGAAGGATGTCAAAATTTGACTTAATTATCCTAAATTATTTTGAAGGGTTTAAACTTCCATTCCGTGAGTTCAAAGTGTAAAACACCCTCATTAGGAGTAAAAACATCAGTGTAAAAAATCTATAGCGTGACTAACTTTTTACATAGCTTAAGGGAAAAATAATTACAAGGACTTACGAGTACATAAAATAACGTCCCCAATCAAGGTAATATCTAATATCTTACAAACAATAGGAATAATACAAAACCAAAAAGCGCAAAATACAGGAATCTTCTCTGATGAAACGCATCCATCCATCTATATTCTAATAGTAACTACATACTTACAATTACAATAGAATGCTTACAACCATAACAGATCATACAAAAATACAAGTCTGAATAAACTACAAAGAACAAGGGGATCTTCTAACACAAGGCACTTGGACTATCAAGTTGAAGTATTGTAAAAATTGGAGTTTAAGAGTCCGTTGTGGAATTCGTGAGAAGGCCTAATCATACAATATTGACAAATTTTCAATTAATAGGTACAATTCTAGCATGTTCTTGGCACTTTAACCATGTCTTTCTATAAAGGAAAACTTTTTTTTTTTTGTTTGTGTTGTTGGTGTTCAACATTGCTGTCGGGGTCATTTTCAACTACAAATCGTTATAGTATACTGAATTATTGGGTATAATGTATATGTATAATACCACAAACAATCGTTATTGTTACATAATATACCAAGGGTAGACGTGTCTAACATGCATAACTTCTCTAAATAGGCACTGGTCAAAGTGTTGTCACGGGGTCTTTAGCTTCATTAGTCGGTACTCCTTGGATAATTTTGAACAATGTGAATTAGGGATGAATGGGCACGAGCAGCTCTTATAGGGAAGATTTCACCTGAGGAGCGAACTTGGGACTCTGCTCGGGTGGGTTGTGATGTTTGCAGACGATATGACTGTTGAGGTTAGACTTCCAGTATGTCACATACGAACAGTAGGGACAAGCGAAACTTGGTTCTTTCTGACATTGCCATTTTATGTGCTTGTTGTAGTAGGATCGTGTCTTGAAGGACTTGCCGCATCTACAAATGTAGTCTGGGAACATTGTAAAATCAGACAACATGAAAGCATGGGAATTATACTAGAGTGATCATCATCACCATCATGCAAAAGGTGAAAAAAAACTATTATGATAGAAGATGGTAGCCACTACAGAAACGGAAGAGTAGAACGATCTACAAAGAGCTGATAGGAATTTCCATCATCGATAAGGTGTTGAACACGATAAGCCCCATAGATTTGTTGAGTGGAATTCAAGATTGGGTACTAACTACTTTCTACCTTGATATAAATCTGACACCAGAATCTACCAACAAGAAAATGCATAATACTAAAACTACGATCTTGACAACCAAGAATCCTGAGAAGGAAGAGTCCTGAGACCATGTCTTCGTTCGAAGTCAGTTGTAATCAGCAAGCAGCATGCTCTATAAAATGTACACACATTCAGGAAATTTTCTGGAAAAAAATCAAGAACGATTATGCACGTGTTGCAATAAAGTAGCTGAAAAACCAGGCAATTGGCTGCAAATTGTTACCCAAAGGTTTATTATTTGTCTGTATAGATTTTATCGCCTGCAAAGCCCACAGCTTTGTATTTGTCATTACCAACATACTTTTACTTCACAATCAAGTTTAGTTTGAAGTAATAAAAGCTTCATACACAATGCGAAGAAGTAGGGAGTTGCGAGTGCCTTCATTAGGAAATTTTAATTCGAATATTTTGTTTGCTAAGGACGCAAAACTGAGTACAACTCGAAGAAACGAACAATGACCGCATTTTGGTCACCTAAAATTTGAACGGAGATTCGGCCTCTTTTGCGATTCACGCTCGTGTTTCTGATTTATCGTACAACCAACCCTTAAGTTCCCATAGGGAGCGAACGGTTGGTCCGACAGAGCTATGGGTGGTCTCATTTGATTCTAAAAATTCAATACTATTTTAAATTGAAGAAAAATGCAATGCCTTAATATCGAAATTTTTTGAGCTAGGGTATTTTGAACATTTTAGTCCTTACTTTTCAACCCTTAGAAGTGACTGACATGAATCAAAAGCTTCGGGGCACAACTAGACCCCAAATAAAGACTTTATGCCGAATTTCATCAAAATTCGGTCCATGGGAACTCAGGAAAGTGCCGCGTAGAGCGGACGGACGGCCAAATTTTCATTCGATTTTTGGATTCTACGTACCTTGAAAGGTAAAACCAACGAATTTTGAGGGGGAGTTGAACAATTTGTTTTCTTGGTCGATTCCAAATGTTCATAACTGAAAATAATAAACCAAAATGACTACAAATTGGATAGGTATAGTAGATATTAGCATGTCGATATAAACTGGGGATAAACTATTTTTCATTTAAACCAAAAATATCCAACGTTTTACGAGTAAATGTAAAGAAGTATAAATACATTAATACACAACGACAACACAATAACATGGACTCATTAGTTATACGAAGTGTTTCCTGGTAGTTTCATATCTTGGTAGTTTCCTGGTGATCCTCACGCCGGTGATTTGACTCACATCAATGGAATAGTCTCGATCCCAAACATATACAAAATAAATAAAAAAAGATTAGAACTCAGTAAAACAATTAATACGAAACAATAGAGCGATCCTTCACGCTACTATTCCTGTCAACAGAAACCCAATTAATGGTGATTTTAACCTGTTTTAATACAGATATAGGCCTTTGAGATATTTTAAACTGTAGGCAAGGGGTATTGCATGGGAAATGGTTTATACTAGTGCTACAAATAATGAATCCTAAGAATTTATAAGAAAGGTTTTGAGGAAGAAGCTTGAAAAAGTGTTAAAACTATCACAATTTTATAGAATGTTTATAGGAATATTTTTCCAGTAAAAGGTTTTAGAAGTTGTTGGTATCTAAACAAAGAATCCTGTGAATTTTATAAAATTTCTGAAAGTTTTATTTGACACTTTGATCACAATATAAATTCAAAAGGTAGAATCCACCAGTTGGTTAGGTACATAAAATAATAAAAACGGACTACTCAATCGATCGATTAAAAAAAAGTTGTATTGCTCTCTCAAAACTGTTCAGCACATCATAGTATTTTTATTGATTATCTTTGGAAATCGAAGGATTAAAATGCATTATTACCAAAGGGTTTCACAAATTACAATAAATAGAATTTTACTAAACCAAAACGACGATTTCTCTGACTTCACAAGACTAGAAACGAAAATTACATGATAGTAGAAAAATACCAACTTGGCTTTCTTCCACAAGAAATCCTTTCTCATAACAATAATCAGTATGAACCAAAGTTTCACAAATATCAATGAACCTATACATACACATACAAACTGCAAACGACCAACAAAAAACAGAAACAAAAACGAGATTTGGTACGGGGAATTTATCCATTTAAATTGCACATGACTGTATAGTAAAATGTAGGTAAGTACATAGGCACCTACCAAAAAATTGAAAAGCTTACTCTCAGTAAAATATAAAACTAGGGTTGAAACTCACCTAGTTATTTACAACTACTCGGCGTAATTACCTGAAGCATTTTATTGTATTTTTGTGCTCAATTTCGCTTTACGCTTATAAATATTGGACACATCGATGCAAGACATGTGAATACTAGTCATAAAAAATACAGAAAGTTACCTACCTTGTACATTTTACAAGCTACGCAAAACAAATATGCAATGTACACATTTTACTGTTCACGGGGAGATATAAGCACGTTTAAGATCATGATGAAACGTGGCATAAGGAAATCACAGATAAGTAGAAAAATCAACGATAATTATCATTTTTTAGAGAGAATGTAAGTACACATAGTTTCCCAGATACAACTCGTTTTTAATTCGTTCATGCATTGTCAATTTTTCTTCTCACTATTTCGAAATCAATTCATTTTATGAGTCACTAAGTAACACTTGAGGAATTTTAATATCATTGGAAAGATTTGGCTATGTCTAACTCCACGAAAATATTGAGTATTGACTTCTCAGTCAGCCATATGAATCCAAGAAGTCGCGTTGACTGCTTGAAAGTTCGACGAATGAATTTGACTAGATTATATTTATACTCGTACTGATCCCCACTTGGCAAACCCGGAAATCTCAATGAATCACATTTACTTTGTGTCAGAGTTGGGCAAAAATTAGTTCTGAAACTGAAAACTAAAAACTAAAAACTAAAACTACTTAAATTAGTTCCGAACTGGAACTAAAAACTGAAACTATTAGTATCACTTCGACTTTCGAAACTAACTGTTGGAAGTATAATAGTATATAGTTTTAGTTTCAACTGTTGAAACTAAATTAGTTTTAGTTTCAAAAGTTAGATTCGAAGTTGCGAATAAAAACTAAAGTAGTTTCATCTTTTATTCATAGTTTTGGAACTAAAAATGAAACTTTTTTTTTCCTCGCGTTTTTTTACTGATTTGAAGGGGATGTGTGTGTTTCAACGAAATATAGGTGCCGATAGCGAAAAAGTTATTTTTTTTAAGGTCGTAGAAGAAAAGATTCAAGTTTGCTCCCCTCCCCGCCATTTTGAGTTGAACATCAAATTTTTTCAGAAACGAATCGAAGAATTTATGATGATGAGTCATTCTTTATGTCTGGAGGAAAAAAATGAATAATTTATTGGACTGACAATGGAATACAGAACAGATGAGTCCTGAGACAATGGAGAACGAGATAATGAAAAGATGTTTTGTAAACTCAAAACCGGACTGCTGTAAAATAATACGTCATTGCCTTACAAATTCCTATTTCTAAAAAATTGAAATTTGTTGCAAAAAGCAGAAATTTGAAATTGTCGAAAAAAGTTCACATAATGCAGATTAGAAAAAAATTAAATAGGAATCTGGAGTTTACTACCTACCTAGTGAGAATATGAGAATATTCAGTCATGAGATTATTAATTTTACTTCCGAAAAAACCCTCTTCAAATTAGTAAAAAAAAAACGCTAGGAAAAAAATTTAGTTTAAATTTTAGTTCCGAAACTACGAATAAAAGATGTAACTACTTTAGCTTTTATTAGAAAGTCGAACTAAACACTAAATTAGTTTTTAGTTTCAATTTCGAAACTAGAAACTAATTAGTTTTTAGTTTCAACTTTAGTTCAACTTAATTTTTATTCGAATAATCCCAACTCTGCTTTATGTCATGGAGCAACGCCAATGGGAATGACAGGAGATTTCGGGAGCCATTGGACCAAGTACATAGTTAACCGAAATAAAGTGAGCAGGTGTGATACCCATACCTACTCGTACTATCTGTAAAATGACTTATTAAAAAAATCAATAGAATGTAATACCATTCCAAATAATTCGACACAGAGTGAACAAAGTTATGTTTTTAACCTAAATAAACTGACTAGATCTTTTGTTGATTAAGTACTGACTAGAATCAATTCTGAATTACATTTTTTTTAAACGTATTAACCTATTATACAGGTACCTGCATTAACTAAAACATATTAGATAATCATTATCTTGGTGGTTTGGATCATTCTGAAGGGAAACGGAGGAACAGTTTGGAACAGGGAATAGAGGTGTCATAACACCGTCAGCCAACACAATGGGAGCTTTCAAAGCAAGTAACACTGTTAAGGCAGAGCCTAAAACATAGTGCCTAAATCGTAGTAGGGGGGGGGGGGGGGGTGACCTCCAATACTAATCGCATTTCAAAACTGGCCTCTAGTTTTGTGGTTGTGCCTTCGCGAATTCTTTCCTTTATACAGTAGAAAATGGAGTAAAATAGTTCTAAGGTTGATACTGATTAAAAAGAGCATTTGGTTGTGATGGAACATAATCCCATCAGAGTTGTAATACCGAGTTGATGATTGATTAAACTGTCAAAACCAATAGTCACAGATTTCGGGAACCCTGATTGTGCCAACTAGTAATCTTCTTCTTGGAGAAGTGAGGGATCCTCAGCTGACAGATATTCATGTTTAATTATTGCGTATTTTTATGCGTACTAGAATATATCTAACATGGAATTTCGAACATTTCCTAATAAAGTGGAGAGTTGCTTCAATCTAGGTTTTCTGACACATTGTCGTCAGTTTTTTCCACCGAATTTTCATTGTCAGTAGAAACTGCAATCTCGTGAGTCCTTAGTTCCTGTTTTGATCTACTCTTCCCTTCGGAGCGCGAGCGGGCCCCTTGCTCACAGCCAACATGATCAGAATTGGTGGGGCAAGCTGATGCAGGTTCCTGGTTAGCCGTTATCGCTTCACTCAACTCTTTCCGGAGATGGCACAACTCGTGTCTTTTCAATTTGCTTTTCCAAAATGTCTTGTAGTCACAGTAGGAGCAGAAGAAACTGGGTTCCTGCCGGCACTGCCACCTAATATGTTTGTTGTAATAACTTCTTGAGTAAAATTTCTTACCACATCCACAAATGGCAATGGCCGCTGAAATTGAAAAAATAGAGAAAATTTAACTTTCTTGAGAGTCAATACAAAAAACAAGAAGCAGAAAAAAAATAGCAGTGCAAACAAAACGGGCAAACTAAAACAAAAGCAAAACAGTGAAAAACACTTCCACAAACTCTGTCTACAAGAACATGAAAATAACGATAAAAACTTGAGATGATTGAAACAACCGATAAAATTTTCAATTTTTATTATTCAACTCCACATTCATAAAGACGCTATACACAGCAAAGGGGCTTCTGCAGCTCGACGACTTCGCCACATCTACTGATTGAACATGTTTGGCAAAGCTAAACGGAATATTACTAGCCGACTATCCTGAAAATTCATTAATATCATTATGAAAAGATTAAACGGATAAGCATTATAGAATTTTACAACATGAAGACAAACGTACCCGATTGAGAGGACGAAGCTGGATTTGACGGGCGAAGATGAACTTGAACGATGTTGAACTTGGTTCGTTCGACCATTTGGGTAGCGAGGCGTTGATTTTGGTGTAGATTAGAATAGAACCAAAGAACCTAATTGAAAATGTAAAAGGCCAATGAGCAAATAGTGAGGATTATGAGGAGGTGAGACAAATAATACCATAAAATTCAGTGATCGGGGATATTACCATGTGTTACCTGGAGAGATGAAGCTTTTCAACTTTCTTCAACTATTCAGCCAAACCTGTAACCTCTTTCTAGTATAGGGTGAGGCAAAAACGAAGGGCGTTTTTCAAAAATTCATAAGTGTTAAGAATCATTTAAAAAAATTGTATTGGCAATCCTAAGTGTGGAAAATGGCGTCAGGGATGTGGAGACCCTGATCAGCGATTCAGCGCTGAAGTCGTTCCACGAAGTTGGCTTCTACTCTCTCGAGCATTGGTCGGCCGATTCCGGCAGTTTCCTCGCGAATAGCTTCCTTCAATTCCTGGAGGTTTCAAGGCTTGTGTACACCCGTGCTATAAGGTATCCCCACAAGAAAAAATCGCACTTGGACAGATCCGGGGATCGAGGTGGTCAATTAATGTCCCCAAATCGATAAATCAAATGACGAAGGCCGTCACCGTTAACTCGGAGCGCTATGTTGACATGATCTAACTTCTCCTTGCCTGAGTTACGACGGAAACGGATACCGACCTGGTCACAGAGTACTAGAGACAAGTTTGGTCGGCATGTTTGGTTCCAGCAAGACGGGGAAACAGCCCACACTGCAAACAACTCAATAGATATCATCCTCCGTCACTTCCCAGGTCGAGCAATTTTCCGATTAGGGGACATTAATTGGCCACCTCGATCCCCGGATCTGTCCAAATGCGATTATTTCTTGTGGGGATACCTTATGGTACGGGTGTACGCTCACAAGCCTCGAAACCTACAGGAATTGAAGGAAGCTATTAGCGAGGAAACAGCCAGAATCGGCCGACTAATGCTCGAGAGAGCAAAACCCAATTTCGTGGAACGACTTCAGCGCTGCATCGCTGAACAGGGTCACCACATGCCTGACGTCATTTTCCACACTTAGGATTCTGATGTGCTTTGACATAAGGATTCTGAAAATGCCAATAAATATTTTGTTAAATGATTCTAAACACGTTTATGAATTTTTGAAAAAAGCCCGTCCTTTTTGTCTCACCTTAGACATGATACAACCATTAATATACATATTAATGGTTGTATCATGTATAAGGTGAGACAAAAAGGACGGGCTTTTTTCAAAAATTCATAAACGTGTTAAGAATCATTTAACAAAATATTTATTATGATAATAATACAAATTATGATAATAATACATGTATTATTATCATAATTTGTTTTTATTTCACCATAAAATAAACTACGGACGCTAAACCTACAGTGCTACAGTCAAATCATTTAATAGTGATTAATTTTACGCCATTTTTCCCATAGATAATTTTTTAATTCACAAACGTTCACAACATACGTTCAACATTGGTTAAAATGAACATGGTAACGCTTCCTTGAGTCGTGACGTGACGATCGGTCGCGAAGGTGCGACATCAACCGTGGTGGAAAGATAATGAAAACCTTCAGTTAATCATTATTAAATGATCTTCGTTTAGTTTCTTTTCTCTTCAAGGACATATTTAAACTTGAAATGACAAACATTATCAACTTGAAATTTTTCTTACTGTATAACGAGGGTGAAATGGCAACATGACCTAACTCATTTTTGGGCAGTATTGAGTTAAGAGTGTTTCTAGATTCAACAATTTTCGGCCTAAACCCTACACCAATTGGCTGCAAATACCAAAGGACAGTATAATGGCCTGCAGTAGCAGTACTTGAAGAAGTTTATGCCTCACGATTGTCATTAAGTTTTAAATTACATCCCTCATTAATTTCAAAGCAGGAGGAAAGTAAAGAGAATGAGTGCCAAAATAGAAGTGGCACTTTCACACCTCTGATGTGCTCTTGTGAAGCAGTACTCCATAGAGAGTTCACAAACTTTCAAAAGCGACCCGAGGACATCCTAACCGACAAGTGGCGCAAGCCTCAATCGTATATAGCCGGATGGGTATGAGTTAAGATCCAACTCGCAGTCATCCGAGCAGTACCTATCCCTTCGACTTAGAGGAACGAGAAAGGAGATAAGGTGCCACGATCTCTCTAGAAGTACGTATCCTTGAAACGGTCTGATCATTGTTTCAACTTACCAAAGTAAAAGAAAAAAAAGTTTTACAAAATCGGTTTTTGGTCTCCTGTAAATTCAGGAAAAATGAGTTAGGTCATGTTGCGACTTCAACCTCGATAAGCTAAATTTCATAGGAAATGTAAAGCAGATTCCAAATTATACCGTACAACCCCCGGATAGTAACTGCTTAGAGCATTAGGCTAAAATTCAAGAAACATGGAACACGCTTTAGCCAGCCAGCCGTGTTTTGTTTGTTTGCTGTTTCCTTTTACTAGCAATTTGTTGTCTGTTGTTTTAATTTAGCTCTTTATGGGCCTGCTTTTCAAATTGCTGGTCATTTCATTCACCTCTTGATGTCCAAGTTTGATGATTTCAAGTTTTTTACGCAATCGACTTTCTTTCGTGCGTTCAGCACCAGTTTTAGGTGTTTTTTTTTTTGTAAACAGGCATTTCGTTATTTTCGGTGGAAGGTGATTTTTCGAGAGATGTTTAGGCGCTGATTTGAGAAGAATTTCTCCTTTTTTTCTTTTGCAATATTTCTTCCATTTATCATCTTCAACTGATGAAGAAGCACATGTAGAAATAGATGCATTATTACAGTGAACACTACATGTCACTGTAGAAGTTGTAGGAGGGCAATCAGGAGCGGGACACATCACCATGTTGAAGCGTGGTCAAGGAGTCGAAGCTTCTCGAATATTCTTGGTTAAACACAAGTTTGCAAATGAGCTTCCTTACTCTTTATTCCGTGGAAGTAGACGATGACTCACTACTTTGTAAAGCAGTCTCAATCACAACAAAGATATTCTTATTATTAAGAAATAGAAAACATCTAAAGCTTCGAAGAACACATCACAACTAAAAGCCCGCGTTCATAACAAAATCTCGCCTAGGTTTCAAAATCCTTTAATTACATTCGTAAAAACCACGCCAACTAACAACATCAATATAAGGCCGACATTGGTTTTTATATCAATATTGGTTTTTAACGCGAGTGTTGTTTACAGTTCTTTTAAATCAGAGGTATATCTCAGCTTCGTCCATATGTACAGCTGTTTTGGCAGTATATATTTTACGCATAAATTGAGGGCTTTTCAACGAGTGGCGAACGATTTTCGTGGGATGAAAACTAACGGCGATACATTTCCCTAGAAACGGGTCGGTTGTAAGTGAAAATCATTACAAAATCCCGCGCTACTTTCGTTCCACGGTTTCGTCTTTGCCCAGTTAGGTGATGGCTAAAGCATGTTCCATGCTTAAACTCAACTCGTCTCCACGAATTCAGAGCACCCAAGTTTTATTGTCAATCATAAACTGTTCATCTGTTCAAGCATTACTACACCAATTAACGCTAAATGATTCTGCTCACCCAACTTGGCAGATACAGTATTGAAACACTATGAGGACGAAAAAATCTATAGACATCATAGCACATAGTTATTTATTGTAATAAAAAATCAACATTAAAATCTGAGGAACTTAACGTTGAAATATCGGGTAAATTCATAACTGTAAGTAAATAATATATAAATAATAGTAGGTAATGAGTACATCGGTGGAGTTATCGAGTACAGTTTCGATTTACAGAAATCAAGTTTCATGGTGTAACAATTCACACTAAACAAGTTAAGATAAAAAATAAAAACATAGTAAAAATGAAATTCATTGAACTTTTTCAACACCATACATTCAAAAAAGTAATAGCGTCATAATAATGACTTATTAAAAATACATTTCATAATTCTAGTCCTCTGATAAAGGGTGCAGCTAGGTATTTGGTCGAAAATGCTTGGTTTTGAGTTATAGGGATTCCTAGATTCCACACTGTTTGCAATCTAAGTTCTGTCAGTTTTTCAGCCAAAAAACCCATGTATACACATCGAAGGAGGAAAAAAAGGTTATAAGATGAACAACAATGAAACAACACATTCATACAGCCCAACCACACATTCACACATTTGTGTTCTCATTCCAAGAAAACAAATTTGAAGTTTTCATAACAATAAAAAATATATATTTTTGATGAAATTTCTAATATTTACAAAATAAGTTTTCTTACAAATGAAATTACGTTTAAAACTTGATTCGGTGTTTACAATAAGGTGCTGAATTCACCATCCTATGCCTCTAATATAGGAGAGCCGACTAATGTTAGGGACTATCAATAGTGGTTCCTAAATAATTTCAACGGTAAATCCGTTGTCCATTTGTTTGATAAACAAAATTCTCAGTTTATGGTTTTGGGAAAAATGCTAATACGCCAGAAAGTAGCTGCTACACAAGGTAGCTTAATATTATGGTTATACTATAATTCCTTGCTACGTAATTCGCCAATAACAACGCCTTATAATAATTTAAAACCTTAGAAACGAGAGGAAAATTAATTGGATAACCAAAAATCAGAACGTCGGATATGAGGAATCGGAAAACAAGTATAGGTAAACTTGTCTTCAAATAACAGTGACAACTTAATCATGGCAACTCGAATGGTTGCTTCTAATCTGAAAGAACAATGGTGTCAATGACTGAATCCGGGCTCAATGGAGTATCTAAGAGCATTACATCCTTGAAATCAACGGGAGAGTGTGAATTATGTACAGCTGATGTACACGAAAATTCGTTAGGAGGGCACATATGAGCGTACGGGTGCTCACAGTTTACTGGCGTATTTCCGAAGGTCGGAAATTCACCAGTAGGTTGCAGGATAGGAGCGAACGATGTGTAGGATTCTTTAACATTTGAGTTGTGAGCATCCATCTGATCACTAATAGACGGTTGGCAATTCAACGATTCACCTGTATGATGAACAACAGAAACGAATGGTTCGTAAAATACTGAATGAGTTGCTGCGGAAGCAACCGTCTGATCATTGGAATCTGTTTGGTAATCGCTAGATGAACCTGGAAGTCCTGATTGTTGAACTACTTGTACACATGGAGCCTCATAGACTGTTTGAGTCGCTGTAATATTTGAGGGACATATCCGTTCATCATCTAAAACAACACGACTCGATGATGAACTTGGACCTCCTTCAGAAGTTAGGTTCGATATCTTCAGGGCCGAGTTTTCATTCAGTTGATTGACTGTTGTCGACTCATTGTCAGAATCAATGTCTATCACCTCCCCGCACTGAATTCTCTGAAGTTGTTCATAGGTGAAGTCTATTTTTTCAGATTTCACTGAGAAACGCATACTCCTACGTGTAGGCTTCTCCCTGTAGTTTTTCCGCAACCACCTCAAGTAGGCTACTCCTTCGCCTTTTTTTCTTCTTCTTTTCCCGATGAGGGATTTTCTGCTTCTTCGTGTTAATGTTTTTTCTGGAGTAGGCTCCGGTGATGGGACCAACACGACCTCCTGATGTTGGAGTTCGTCGAGGTTGAAGGCTTCGGATGGAACAGTTCGAAGCGGGTCCTCCAGAACTCCTGGGTGTCTGAAATAGGCTGACGAATCAGGAGCAACCGTATCTTCAGGTGATCTACGGACGGTTTCCTGTGGAGGTAATCCAGGACATTTGGCTAGTTTTCTATAATTGACACCGGGCTTCCTTCCTCTTTTCAATTTTTTTTGTCTCTTGATTTGAAGAGGTAGGGCTACAAGACAGGGTTTATCGCCTTCTTGTTGGGTGGTTTCAGCAAGACCATGTGCACTCGGAATAGCTCGATCATGCATAATCTCCGCACTTGTAGAGCGTACAAGAGCCCGCTCTGGAACAGATTCGTCTGTCGTCAATGGCTGTCTGAGCTCATGAGGTAGGCTGAAGACATCTTTAATAGCAATGTCTGTCGTATTTCGTTGACAATCTCCTTTTTGGAAACCTCTACGCCTTCGTATACCTCTTCCCCTATAGCCACCCCTGCCCCTGCCTCTCCTTCTTGGGGTTTCAGTAATTTTTGTCATATATCGTAGACTATCTTCTTTTCCAATCTGTTGACGAGCCTCACCTCCAATTTCCACACTTTCGCTATTATTCTCGAAATAATACGGGACCTTCACTTTCTTCAAAACAACACTCACTCTCCTCACAACCGAACTGTAGCTCCCACCACCTTGATTATCTCTATTGTCAGCGATTTGGAGCGGACTCTGAATCTCGATCCCAGAATCATTCCTAGGCGGAGGTTTGTGGGTATGAGTAAATCGACAAAATGACTCTGAAACAAAGACAGACTATTATTCCTGAATCCTTTGAAAATGAGAAGACACAAGAATCTCCTCATTAGTTATACATTATTATTACATGCTCATTAGAAGTATGTATGCTACAAGTCTGACCCCGAAAAAAATTGTTAGGTTGAAAAATATCAATGTCGAATGGTTAACAAATAATGAATGTACTCATTCCAATCTCGTAATGATCTGAATAATTATGAGAATATAAATGGACTAAAATTATAATGAACTAACTCGTAAGATTCAATGCCGAGTCCGTGTAAATACTTGCACTGCATTTAGATTTTACGCAGCTCCATCGGAATAATCCATTTCTAAGTTGGTATCTTTTAATGAACAAGTACCCGCGGTATCGTAGTTTTACATTCCTACCGTATCCTGTAATGGCAAAAAGATAATTAAAATATGAAAGAACTATATAGTAGCTAACGAAGTAGGTAACAATTTTACAATAACGATATCACAATTGAGAAAAGGATAATCTACAAGATGTAATGATTCAGATCGTCATATAAAACCCGATTTAGATTACCATCGTCCGATTTATCATCATAATATTCATAATTGTTGAATTTTTTTTTCAATTTTTATGGCGAAGAAAATGATTATGTTCCAATACAACTCACGTTCTACAAGAAATCAGTGAAATTTGAATAAGCCGAAGATTTGAGTGAGCTGAAATTGGTTGCTTGACCATCAAAAATTCAAGTAAGTATGACTTATTGGTTTCTGGTTATTAAATCACCCTCCTTCTTCAAATTCTTACCTAGTGCACATTTACTCGGGCTGGAGTTTCCGTCTAAATTAGAAGAATGCATACTATCTCTATCAGTGGGTTTGGTTTGCTCAGGATGGGTTACGTCTCGAAGATTCTGTTCATTTTCATCCAAAATTGATGGCTGAGATAGGCTTAGGAAGTCTTGGGAGAAAGTTGTGGGAGAAGGTGACTTCTCCTTTCCTTCTGAACCATGGTTATGTATGTAGAAGCTCCTTTCCTCTGAAATACACTGAAGAATTCAGAACAGGGTGCCACAATTGGTAGAAAGGTTTATTATTCCTAAGTTTACTATTCAAACCATAAAGAGGGTTCCTGCCCATTTCTATACTAAAACGAATTAACATTAATCCAATATTCTATGAGTGTGCGATTGCAACCTAGTCCATTTACGATTATCTACAATATTGTGAAATGGGGACGAAACAAAACTCACTTAAAATGTTAAAGCCTGAATCTGTGTAAAGTCTTGCATTACACCTCAAAGGTGCATTATTGTACATCTTGCATCGCCATGTGACTACTCCATGTTTTGATTTGTACCATCTCCGGTATTCCTCTCCACCTAAGAAGATGCTTTTGAGTGGACCAACATTTTTCATCTCTAACGGAAGAAAAAAAAAATTGTTAAAAGATGTTGAGAAGTAAACATGTATTATTTAAAATTAAAAAAAAACAAGAGAAAGATGTTACCTAAATAATTTATACATACATCAACACTCCATAAATCAGACAGATAAACAGAATGTCAGATAGCCCAATCTTACTTCACTCCAATTATCAGGAACACCTTGCACCAAATCTTACCGTTGGGTTCCAAGTGGAACATACTTGACAACATGGAATTATATTGAACTTGTAATGAAGTATATAATTTATTTTACTAAAGTTACAAAGAATAATGAGTTATACAATGTAAGCAAGACGATATCGCATAATTTGTTTTGATTAACAGGATCCCCCTTCTTAGCAATAGCTCTTTACTATGCTTGAGTACCTACCTACTAATGTAACTCGAGTATGAGTAAACTCTATCCGCCCGGAACGCCTCTGACATAATGGGATCAATTTAGAAAAATGAGGAGAATGTTCATTGATTATATTTTGGATATACAATGGAAATACATAAAATATAGAACTTTAATAAAGTATACATAGTAAAATATAATAGATAATATAGAAAAAACTGTTAGAAACACATCTTTAACAAATTATTGCTCAACATTTCAAACATAATTATACGAAAAGTACTAGAATATAGCAGGCGTTTTTTAATACTTTACAAGTATTAACACCCTAAGTACAAACACCCTCGTGGGCCTGAATGATACAAATAATGATCTTATATAAATTTCGTAGTTGTTGAGAGGGACAACAATGACTAAACTACTAGGTAACGATCGAAATTTAAGGCACGTAGAATTACTTATAATTACTTGTAAAATAACTTTAAAACTGAAAAGTGTATTACTTATATGGAAGAAATTTCGATAAAGTTTTAAAACATGCGCATGCGAATTCCTTGTCACAGCCATTTAAATTTGATTATATTCAAATTTGATAAAAATTTAATTTGATTTGGAAAAAATATTTAGAGATTGTGCAGGTTGGCCTGTAGATGGTCCCCTATTAGGGTAGTGCAAGCTACAGTAGTTGATGTTTTGAGATTAGCTACTATGCATCGGATTATGGACACGAGGAAGCTATGTGCTACACTCACTTGGCAGGCTTTTTAAAATCAAATGACAAAATAAAAATTTGGTACGTTCAGTTTCAAAATTCCATCAAGTCCATACATTATAGTGACGAGTTTTTCGGCAAAATCGTCCTGAGCTCAATGAGCGGTACAGGTTCTACGTTCTACCTACCCAGTTTGTCACCACGTCCACTTCTAAATAAGTTCTTTCTCCGCACCCTTAATCCAACCGATTTAAGAAAATTGGCCAAATAAAATGTTTGTTATGCAGTAAGACTCAGTGACTAAAATTACAAAGAACCAACCGAGTAGTTCACTGCAATTTCTACATGAGTATTACAGTCGCAGTTGGATTCCAATTCCATACTAAAACATAGAAATCCAATTTCATTCCTAAAAAGAGAAATACAGAATCGAGAGTTGAGGAAATCACAAAAATCAAAAAAGTACGTGGCAGACTTTCAAACTTGCAATCAAAGTGATTTGAGGAGCTTCACTGCAGTTTGAAAATTCACAATAAAAAATTATCATCTCTTCCAATGGAAACATTGAAGTACCCTCATAGCATTAGTAGGGGCCTCTGCCCTAAGAGTTCATTTGCATCTCACAAATTCGCATGGATTTATAAAGGATTAGGTAGCCATTCTAGTACTTCGAACAAGCAGACTTCGAAAGGGACGCCGTTCTTCTATGAGTAATATAACAAAACGAAACGACCTTTGAAAACCCTGGAGTTTCAAAGGACGTGCACTACATAGCCCTAGAACATTTCACCCAATTTGTAAACTATATGAAAGTACGTACTACTACTCTAAAACATGCCTACAGACTACTTTCCCATAAAATAATTTTGCAAGTCTTTATATATAGGTATCATTTCCAAATTGAATTCGACATTTTCCAAATAGAAATGGTCATTTTCCAAATAGAATTGGACGTTTTCCAAAATGGTTTCGGCACTTTCAAAATACCATAAAAGAACTCTGTGACACTTTATAAATAACCTTTCATTGCTAATATAAGTAACTGGTAACTGGTGGTGAAACATTGAAAAACAGGTTTCCTGAACTGATGTTAGAGAACATTTTTTTCTGAATGTGAACTGATTTTCAGTGAAGAGGTCATCCAGATGCTGCTGAAGGTAGAAGGAGGTATGTTCATGACATAATTACTACAGTCGGATGAAGTAATTGTTTGAACGCCCCTTGAAATCACCTGCTTTAACTGATGTTCACCACGTTCACTCAAGAGGCTACGAACAATATTGTCATAATTTTGGAAAAGGAATTTTCCACGGGGTTGGGAGAGTACGGGGGGAGAAACAACAAGTTCATTTGGGACGAACGTGTCAAATTTTGAATGTGTTCCGAACGATGAATTCTAACCATTTTGGAAAATGTTGAAACCTATTTGGAAAACGTTAAATTCTAATTAGAATTTAGTTTTCTTCTCCAACTGATGTCATGTGGAAACAGTAGAAACCATTTTGGAAAATGTTGAAACCTATCTGGAAAACGTTAAATTCTAATTAGAAAATGTCGAAACCTATTTTGAAAACGTCCGATTCTACTTGGAAAATATCGAAACCTTTTTAGAAAATGACCATTTCTATTTAGAAAATGTCGAATTCAATTTGAAAATGTTATATAAGGGGTGCCCCCGAAAACGTTACCGCTCAGCTAAAATCGTCCAGATAGTCTCAAATATGACCACAGTGCGCAATCGTGCACAACGCTCATCAACTTCGTTTTTTCAAATGAGACCCCCCTATTTTGGTTTATTATTTTCAATAATGAACCTTTGGAATCGGCCAACAAAAAACATTTTTTAGCCCCCTCAAAATTTGTTGGTTTACATTTCAAGGTACGTAGAATCCAAAAATCGAATAAAAATTTGGCCGTCCGCCGTACGCGGCACTTTCCTCAGTTTCGGCATTGTCTGATTTTGATGAAATTTGGTATATGGGCTCCATTTAGGGTCTAGTTGTGCCCCAAAGATTTTGGGTGATGTAGGTCACTTCTAAGGGTTGAAATTTCGAAAACGCACTAAGATGGTATTGAATTCTTAGAGACCTCTAGGACAAAGCGTTCGCTCCCTACGAGAACTTAAGGGTTGGTCTGACGATAAATCACGAAAATGGGCGCGAATCGCAAAAGAGGCCTAATCCCCGTTCAAATTTTAGCTGACCGAAATGCGATCGATGTTTTTCTTCGTGTTGGTTGGTGGTAACAATGGCAAAGCTGTGTTCTTTGCAGACGAGTGATCTATATAGAAAAATAATAAACCTTTGTGTAACAATTTACAGCGTTTTTATTACAGATTCAGATTCTACGTGAAATTTTATGAACATTTATGTATACATGTATAAAGTACCCACGTGTGACATATGATATTTTAGTATTTCTATTTAGGTATTTTTTTTAGTATTAGTGGTGATGTTAGTTTCTAAATTTGACTACATTTTGATCAAATTATCGACGAAAAATAAATTTTTTGAAAAGAAAATGTTCTTTTTTAAGGGCAAAACCATTATATCTACTTACAATATTTTTTCCAAGATAATCGGAAAAAGACCATTTTAGTAGTGAGTAAAAAAGCCATTTTAGTAGAGAGAAAAAAATGAATAAAAATGCCATTTTAGTAGCGAGTAAAAATGCCATTTTAGTAGTGAGTAAAAAATGAGTAAAAATGTCATTTTAGTAAAGAGTAAAAAATGAATAAAAATGTCATTTTAGAACTTAGTGAGTAAAAAATGAGTAAAAATGCCATTTTAGTAGTGAGTAAAAATGCTATTTTAGTAGTGAGTAAAAAATGAGTAAGTAATTTTAGTAGTGAGTAGAAAATGAGTAAAAATGTCATTTTAGTAGTGAGTAAAAAATGAGTAAAAATGCCATTTTATTTTGAGTAAAGTTAATTTTTCGTCTATAATTTGATCAAAATGCAGTCAAATTAAGATAATAACATCACCACGTGATTCAGCGTAAAAAATACCAAAAACATCATGAGTCACACTTGGGTACTTCGTACAAGCCTCGCGGTTGCGCGCGATTTAAAAAAACTGCAAAATAACTACACAATGGTTTATTATTTTTTCAATAGATTACTTGTCTGCAAAGAACACCGCTTTGCCGTTGTTAACACTAATCAACATAAAGAAAAACATCGATCGCATTTCGATCAGCTAAAATTTGAACGGAGATTAGGCCTCTTTTGCGATTCACACTCGTGTTTCTTATTTATCGTACGTCGAACCCTTAAATTCTCGTAGGGAGCGAACCGTTTGTCCTACACGGTTCCACGTGGTCTCAAAAAACTCTAAAAATTCTATACTATCTTAAATTGATGAAAAAACAATACCTTTATATCAAAAAAAGTTTTTTATAGCAAAAGCTTCGGGGCACAACTAGACTCCAAATGGAGCCTACATACCAAATTTCATCCAAATCGGTCAATGCTAAGAGAGGAAAGTACGGTGGACGGGGAACAGACGGCCAAATTTGTATTCGATTTTCGGATTCTACGTACCTTGAAACGTAAACCAACAAATTTTAAGGGGTTAAATTTTTTTCTTGGTCGATTCCAAAGGTTCATTATTGAAAATATTAAACCAAAAACGGTTGAGGGATGAAATGTTCATGAAATTTCACGTAGAATCCGAATCAGCAATAAAAAAATGGGAGGTCTCATTTGAAAAAAACGAAGTTGGTGTGAGTTGCGCACGAATTCATATATGAGATCCTTGGGAAAAATCATGAAGATTTTTTAAAAATTAAAAAAATGTACCACTATCTGGATCATTTTAGCAGGGGGGGGGGGACGTTTTCGGGGACACCCTGTATAATTACAGTACTACACTTTTGAGGGATCAGTTTGAATAGATTGGTCTCTGCTCGAACCAAACAAACTACGGCCTTTGAACTTGAAGGGTGCCCTAGTAGAGGTTGATGGAATGGGAAACTTAGGGGTTTGAGGGAGACTCCAAGCTAGAACACCTTCGTTGGTATCCTCCTTCCTAGGAGTGCAAGGAGGAGTTCTCGAAATAGATGCTTGCGTCACAGACGCATGCGCCGCGGATGCCTGCGCACCTTGCTTAGGTTTTATAGGAGTGGATTCTGTAGGACCCGCGCCATCAGCTTCCTCAGAGACCAGCTGAGGGTCAGCAGGCTTCGAACACAATATACTCTTAGAACTGTCCAGAGAAGCTTTGCTCGCAAGTTTCACATAATAATCCGATTCATCTTTCGTCAACCCAATATCAGTTAAAAAATTCATCAATGATTTAGAAACCACGCCTCGACACCCAACCTCGACAGAATAAAAGCGACAATCAAAACCATGATCTTTATAAATATTTACCATTCTCCTGTACTTCAAAGTTTTTCTATAACGAGCAATTGACAAATTTAATTCCCAAGGGACAGTAATTTCAACAATGATGACCTGCTTAGTTTCGCCAGAATAATAAATTATGTCTGGTCGAATCCTAAAACAAAAGTCCAATGGCTTAGGGAATGAATAATGGACGTTATTCGTGGCGCAGACGAATGTCCAGTCTTTTCCAGATTTGTAAATTCCCTTTTCTCTGTTATCCCTGATGATTAGAGCCATCGCTTTGGACATCGCAGTGCGAACTATTTCCAAAACTTTATCATGTCGCTCAACATAGAGACCCTTCAATGCCACTTTGCAGCAACATAGAACATGCTTTATGTGATAATCAAACCCTCCCGTTTCAAGGAGACAGTGTGGGCACTGATTGAACGTCGAGAAGGTATCATTGAACTGGTGATTCAGTCCAATAGTCAAATCTTGATGTTCCAAGTCGAAGTGCTTCCTGATGTCTCTCTCGGGTTGGCAGGCATATTCACAGGCGAAGCACTCGTACAGTAAACAGTTTGCATTGCAATCGGCCCTGGTACTTCCAAGTTTACCTGACTCGTTATCAATAGGTGGACCTGCTGAAGTAAAAAAAAATACAGTCAGTATCAATTATTGTACTATTTTGTACACTTCCGTGTAAGAATAAGGAAATAGGGAGATTTTTTAGAAAATCTGGTCATTGATTGAACGTCGAGAAAGTATCATTGAACTGTTGTTTCAGTCCAATAATAAAATCTTGATGTTGCAAGTCGAAGTGCCAGTGAGTTTCCAGTGGGTTTGAATCCTTGATTGGGTTTTTAATGATTTTGTAGTGGTTTAGGTTTATTTGCCGTCAGGGTTTGATAATCATTCGCCATCCAAGACTGGGGCATTCCTAGATCTTTGTCTTGTACGCATGATACTACATAATGGTTCTTTCAATTGCAGTTGAAAACATCCAAAGGCCAATTATTTTGTAATTTTGAATTAAAATTGGTACGTTATGATTTTGTAGCTAAGCTTCTAGTGAATTTAGGTTTTTAATGATTTTTTAATGACATTTAAATGGGGTCCCTCCGCATGTTTGGTGTTAACTAGTTCTATTACTAGAGGCATATCATCCCGTCTATCTGCATATGAGTCTATGAGAGCTTTTCTAACACTTCACAAGTGGTTAAATTAGTCGAAAATATTTGTTCCGCAGCTGGGGACAATATTTTGGATTTAATCCCTTCTAGAATCATGACATTTTGGAAGTCAGCTGGGTCTTCATGGTTGAAGAAACGGTCGTATAATTGTTGGCTGATATTAATAAATTGATTTACAGTTTCGGGGATTCCGGAAAATTTAGGGATGAGGTCTAGGTGTTCTTTTTTCAATACAGGGGTTGATTTAGTGTTTGTTCTCTCGGAGTAATCGCCTGATTTATTGATTCTTTATTGAATTGATTTATGATTGATTGATTGTTGATTATTCCGACATAATCTATGGGTTGAATGTTTTGGTTTGATGGACCTTGGTCGGTTGACGTCTTCTGGGATGGTAGCAAAAGTTCTGGGGAAAGTCGAAAGGTCTAGCCAGGGGAAGCTGGCGTGTAGAAACTTCTTATTATGTTTTGGAATTTTGAAACTGGCCTGTTGTTAGACTGCAATTTCAACAGGTAGGAACCTAGGTGTTAAAAAGATGCAAATATCTGAAATTGCTGAAACGAATTAAGACAATTTTACAAAATATAAAACTCTTACGTCTAACATGCACAACTTGAAACTAAAATATCGAGATATCAAATTCTGATTTGAAAAGAAAATACGAAGGATCGTTTTACTCTTTCGAACGCTCGACCTCGACGTGAACTTGTGGGAAGAGATAAGGAAATACCTAGTCGACAGGATGTCGCTATCCTGAGATGAAAATATATTGCTGAATAATGTCAATTTAAATCAGTTGGTGAGCAATAGAACACGTAATACATATACGTAATTTAGTTAGTATTTTGAGTTAGAAAACGCTGCAAATTATTTCACAGTGGTTTATTATTATTTTTCTATATAGATCACACGTCTGCAAAGCCACCAACCATCCAACATGAAGAAGAACATTTATCGCATTTCGGTCAGCTATGATTTGAACGGGGATTAGGCCTCTTTTGCGATTCACACTCGTGTTTCTGATTTATCGTACGTCCAACCCTTAAATTCTCGTAGGGAGCGAATGGTTTGTCCTACAGAGCTCCGCGTAGTCTCAAAAAACTCTAAAAAATCTATACTATCTTAAATTGATGGAAAAACAATACCTTTAAATCAAAATTTTTTGAGTTAGGGCGTTTTCAAAATTTCAAAATTCATTTTTCGACCCTTAGAATTGACCTATATCAACCCAAATCTTCGGGGCACACGTGTGTCTGATTTATCGTACGTTTAAACCTTAAATTCTCGTAGGGAGCGAACAGTTTGTCCTACAGGGCTCCGCGTGGTCTCAAAAAATCCTAAAAATTCTATACTGTTTTAAATTGATGGAAAAACAATACCTTTATATCAAAATTGATTGAGTTAGGGCGTTTTCAAAATTTCAAAATTATTTTTTCAACCCTTAGATGTGACCTATATCAACCAAAATCTACGGGGCACAACTAGACCCCAAATGGAGCCTACATACCAAATTTCATGAAAATCGGTCAATGCTAAGTGGGGAAAGTGCCGCGTACGGCGTACGGCAGACGGACGGCCAATTTTTTTTTAATTCGATTTTTGGATTCTACATACCTTGAAACGTAAACCAACAAATTTTGAGGGCGGGGGTTAAAATCATTTTTTTGGTCGATTCCAAAGGTTCATTATTGAAAATAATAAACCAAAAATGGACCCCCTTAGCCATTAGTCGCCATAACATTTCTAAGGGCATGGGGCCTCGAATTTGAACTGCATTTTAAAATCTATGATCTACGATACCCAACATCGGAATTCGATTGACATTGAATTCAAAGACATGGGAGTGTCACACGAGAAAATTCTGGTGATGCTGTCCTTGCACGGTGTCCAGAATATTCAACAAAGTCGATGAAATTTTCGAAGAATTAAACGTTGTGTAAATGGTATTTGCTTGAAGTGGTGGTGCTCAGCAACAGTATCCACTTATAAAATTGTGAGTGGTGATTCTACCACGGTCTCTCACGGAAAATTTTCGAGTGGGGCGTACTTGTCATGGTGTCTCGTAATTTCGAAGAAAAAGAAGAGTTCACACAGGTTAATTTGTTGTACTCACAGAATGGTACCCTTCATTACTATGAGGAGTTTCTTTGGCGCGCTTCGGTGTCCTGGTTGGGGTGATGGTGAATCTTTTCGCGATCTTCCGAAAGTGAACATGTTTCGGCTAGATTCGATTGCGCCAGTTAAGTTGATCAAATGTAAAACTTTGAATAAAAAAAATCGTTTATTCAAAACAATACAGAAACATTCTATAGAACGGCCAAGAGATAACTGATGAGCCGGAGCTCGGCGGTTCTATTTATCATCTCCGGAGGGGAGCTACGCTCAGCGGTTTACAAACTACGAGTACCGCAGTTTATTAATACATAACTTGAACGAATTATTATTTACTTCATTGCTAATAAATAATAATAAATAAAGGTTTTGTTCATTTTAGTCTTCGTCTAATAAATAACATACAAAAGTACATATTTACAATTTAGTGAAAACGTGATTCTCGTAGCAGTGATCAGGCGCAAAATGGCGTTTGTTTTTCATGTTTATTGAAAACGTGCATCTTGAGCTGTTTTTTCCAGTGGGTTTTATAGGAACAGTAGGGACAGTGGAATCTCGGCTCTTTCTTGCAATTCCACTTTCTGTGAGTGTATAGATTCGTGGCGTATTTGAACACTCGGCCGCATCCATCGCAGATGTGGCCTGCAACCGAATCACACCAATCACAAACACAGAACAACTTCCTAGGCAGATTCGTTTCAGTAGGGATTGAAAGGGTGAAAATGAAATGAAGAAATAAATAATAAAAAGAAGAGAAGAGACGGAATTAGATTTTTGTAAAGTGTTCACGACATTCCTGTACCTGACTAAACTCCCCACAGTATACGCACATTCAGCTGCACGTGGGGAGCCCATGAATTCATCTCTTAGGTAATGACACGAATTAAGCTCAAACTGTTTGATTAAATGCGCCACACGAACTGTCTCCAAGTAAATTCCAAACAAAATCGTTCCGCGATCCCAGGAACAATATAATATTGGATGATACACGAAAACCAACTCTTGTGTACAACGATGACTCACTATATTTATTTCATAATGTGTAAAACATAGTTACTTCTAATAAAAATTAAAAAGGACATTCATACCTGTAACTCAATTAGAAAAAATCTACTATAGGATGGGTAGATATAGTCGCTCGGCAGAGAAAAGGACCAATACGCCATAATCGTCAAAATTGAGTAATGCACCTAGTTTTTTTGTTTTTCGATCTACTACTAGATGTCGATGGAACCAGGTTGAACAATAAAAATAAAGCAGGTATTTGGGAAAAACTTAGAAGACCAACGGCACTTGATTTTTGACCAGTTGAAGGGACCGGTTGGAATCACCACTCTGGCAACATTTTGAACCAATTGGATCAAGCTGAAATCCAAGGAGACTGCCGTAACCTGTAAAATAACAATAACTAGAAACTCTCGGTTAGCTCACTTGAAAACGCTGCCACAGAATCGCAATTTCTCAATTTTTGAGAAATTTTGTAATTTGGCGTATTGACACTTTTTACTGCCGAGAGTCGTTATTATGATTGTATCAATAATAGAGTACGATACTCACAGGAACAATAGGATAATACAATCTAAGCGTAATTACATGCCTACACACGAATGTAGAATCGTTAACATATGAACTAGCATTCTACAGTAGTTACATAACTAGGGTAGGCAAGAGTAATAGATTTCAATAACACAGATACCTACCTACATAGTAAACACGGCAATGGAAGTTATATCTAATACAAAAAATACCAACCGTATGTTTACGTGCCGATCGTCTGGGAAACCCGGGTTCGATTCCAGGCCGTGACATCAAAATTTTTTTCTACTTGGATCAATTATGCGTTTATATAATCTACGATTTGCGATAAATTTTGTTTTTGCCTGCTTTTAGCTGGCTTTTCAGCTAGTCATACATAAATACATATTATTGGAAGCACGAGTTTTATTGTCACTGATGATATAAATTCAATGGGAAGTTAGGTGAAATATTTGATAAATGTTACAACACTTAGGTTATAAAGAGTTACCTATTAATATATATCTAAAATTTCACCGATTTCATTTAGAACAGTCAATGTTCGGAACTTTGAGGAGTTTGAAGTTAACCAACATGTAACAGATTACACATGATAATAAATTTATTAGTTTAGTGTGTGCAATAAACGCAATAGATGGGATACTCTCATAGAGGAAAAAGGGACACGACAAATGTAGTGAAGTAATGAACACGATGAATAGATTCTAATTTCCATTTAACATCATAACGTCGCAGGATTAACGCGCAGTAATGTTGGATTCATTTAGGATAAAATATTTCTACAAACGTACCTCACATTGCAAGCTATTGTTTCAATCAACATGTACCCAATAATTATGAAAATAAATGTTTATTCATGATCAAACTATTCCGTAAATCCTTCAGTAGTGCAGGAGAAATAATAATATCAGCTAGAAGGATATAGTTATCGTATATCACTAAGAACCCTGGCCTTCATACGACCAAACGCTGATTGACAACATTCTAAAATTGATGCTTCCTAATACTCTTTCAACCATCGTAATAACACATTCATGTGACTGATAAATATATTAATACAACAACATAGATACACATTTTAAGAAAAAAATACCCAATTTCACAGCACCAAGGAAGCGTAGTTGAAAGATTTGGTTTTCCCCAACCATGAAACATAATACGAGTGTCAAAATAATATGTTTGATTTGATAACTGAACAGTAATAAAATAGTAATAAAAATAACCGATCATTGAATTTTTATTAAATACCTTATACATAAATGACTTTGTTATGATACAACACATAAACTAATGTAAGGTAATTTTCAATTTGTGCAATCAGGTTCCCTCGACTTGGACGCCTCGAACTAGAGCTTTGCTACATAGTCGCAATTGAGGTTTTCACCTGCTAGGACACAACTAATCGAACTTCAGGCTCTGGAGGCGGAGCCAGCTGAAGTAAAGATTTTCGTCGACGTCGCGTTGGTGTCTGATGATGACATCTGTAAAGATGTAATCAAAATGGAGAATGGAGTTTTCAATGTGGGCGAAGAATTGTCACGACACCGTCGGCATGCAGGAAGAGTATTCATTACACATAAAATAAATCAATATGAAAAAAAAACTTCCTGAGGACGAAGAATAAAGCTTTCCAACATCACTGCGAATAACAACACTATCCAACGGAAAGGAACGAGAATTTGACGGGTTAACTCACAATTCCAGTCCTTTTGAAAAACAAGCAGTATTCCGAGATTATGTGAGAAATCATCCATCAATTGATTTAAATGCAATGATTTAGAATGCAATGTTGAGAATTTGGCGATACATGGGAAGTAATAGATAACAGTCGGACGCTGTACCAAAATACACCAAGAATTTCAATTCTCAGAAGAAAAAAAAACCCTTTTCGGCTTTTTCTTGTAATTATGACACTTTATGGTTTAAAAAATGTAGCGGCGCATCTCCCAGAAAGAAAAAAACAAGTCGTTTCTCAGCCGGGAATTGATTCTGAGCCACCTAGAGATGGGAATTTCCAGCCAGCAACTTACACACACCCACCAGCGACGGCAAAAAATTCCTTTTTTTTAATTTGTATTTAATGTGAACTGAAATACTGACTATAGTGTTTGATGATTTGGAGACAAGTTTGGAGCGGTCATCGAAAAGCGAAGACACTGAAACTTGAAAGGGGCAAAGTTGCGATCCTAACTAGCGACACAAACTAAATTGGGAATATTTCTTGCACAATGATAATTACAAGGAACGTAGAGATGGGAAGGCAGGCTAAAAACCAACACGAATTTTATTACGATTTATAAGCTAACACAGCCAGTTGACAATATTAGGTAACTCAACGAAATTTTATAATAGGATGACACCAAGTACTAAAGAACGACAATCGTACGAGAGAAAAAAATACAGGACTAAGTTGAACACCTACACAAGAAAAGAAGAAGAAGACAAATAGAAGATATATAAATCGCAGGGAATTCAGGAGCAAGGTGGTACATCCATCAAAAACATCAAGGACGCGTCAAGACTTGACCTCCAAGAATTTAAAGGAATACATTTATATTTATTCTAGCGGTTCACAGTTCTTTTGTACTGTTCACCATCCCATGACTACCAAGCTGTAGACCAAAACTAGATACTTGTCAATTTTTTTCACTTTTTAATTTTCAGAAGAAGCGAAATTATCACTACCAAGTAGACATTTTATGAATCATTCAGATTCCATAAATTGCTAGTTGGTAAGTCTAATTTCAAGTACTCGTATTTGATTAGAAAAGCTTGAAACATATTCTTAGTCATCGAGGAAACTCATAAGTCCAATCCAATGTCCCTGAAGTTCATGTGGTGTTTGTTGAAAACGTGCATTTTGATGAGGTATTTCTTGTGGGTTTTGTAGTCGCAGTCGGAGATAGGGCATTCGAATCTGGGCTCTTTGAGGCACTCATAGTTGATGTGGGTAGTCAAATTTCTCGCGTATTTGAAAACTTTGAAGCAACTTCTGCATCTGAATCCTGCGAAACTAACATTCTGTCAGTTGGGTGTAGATAAGAGTGAGATACCATCATCAGTGGGATGCCACAATCAACTTTGTTCAGGATAACGGAGTTCTGTCGCTCTGGAGTAAAGCTCAAATAATTAGTTTTTTTTTTTCTTTTTCACTTCCTACCATCAGGTTTGATAGAGGAAATGCGCAGCTATAAAATCGGCCATCATGAACAAGAGCACTCACCTCACGTGTCCGCCTAACTCCTGAGAGAAGTTTCTTAAAATACGGTAGCGTAACAGGACACCCTGATGATTGGAAATCTTTACTGATTTTCGAAACGTCCACCATTCAGTACCCAGCATTCATATCAACTCATCATAAGCATCTCCATCAATACGTTATTGGACAAACTAGGATTTGTTCTCCGCGAATTGAACACACTAATTCAGTACACTGTATAAACTGTGCCGGAATTCAACACACCACCGAAGTTGAGATAAAATAGATGGATTGATTAAAGAATCACAAAAGCAGTGATTCAAAAATGAATTCGATTATACTTTTCTCAAAGTAATTATCAACGGAGACGAACAACAATAAAAATGTAATAAAATTCAATGTAATCAACAACAATTTAAAAAGTTAGTAACTACAAGTAAGAATCCTACAAAATACTAGGAACAATGATAACATTACAAAATGAATATCAAATGAGAGAGATGTTGACTAGGAAAATAATATGTTACAACTAAAAATTGACTAAACATATAAATGTAGTATATATTTAGGTACGAGGATGTTGTGGATGAATAGATCAATTCATCGGTGATTCTTGGATTTTTTAGACAACACAATTTCTACGAATGATTCTGAAATGTCGTAGGTGTGAAGGTACATGATTTTACAGACTGGTAAGAGAAGTCCACTCTCCACTTGCAAGGAATAAGTACGGGTCATGCGCCGCCTGCTAACTCTTGTGAGGTCGATGCTGGACCGATTTTTGGGCCTTTCACTGACTTCTGCAGCCACCAAGGTCCGCTTTTGCTCCCATGTGGGAAGATCCCAAAAGTATCTGGAAGAAAGTAGTGAAATCAATTTATTGAAAGGTCTGCAAGAGATAGTTTTGAACTGACAATTGGACAGCTGGCAGTAACGAAGGAATATTTCGGTGGGCCCTTTCATTTCAGTTATGTGAATCTGAGTTAAATTAACTGTATTATAATCGCAATATGACTAAAGACTAATAATACACAAACATATTGGGAACCATAAAAGCTACATAATAATGTTCAATACATAACAATACATATTAATATTCAATTGCAAAACACATACCTGTGGATTTCCTGCCTTCTTTTTTCGGATATTTTGTTCGAGCACTCCATCCGACAATTGCAAGGCGGTTTGATTGCCCTAGCTGGAACCACCTCCCCAGTCGTTGAAAAATGGACCAAACCACTGACCCTCAGCCTCCTTACATGCTTCACGTAATCTGATCTCTTCACAAACTTACTCATCTCTTCTTCGAGATGAATTAATTCTGAAAAGAAAAGTAGGGTCAAGCATCAACCAAGTAATGTTGAACTGACGCATATTCATAATTCATAATTTACCATAGCAAGCTTAATTTTCAACAATCTAAACCTACTAACTAATATGTTTTTAATAATTGATTTTTCATTATTGAGAAAGACGTGATTCTGTTTATTCTTCCAAATTGTAGGACAATCATCCCCATACAATGGGGATCCAAGAGATCCCCATTGAAGTAAAACAATGTTGAAGACAATTTTTTTCTTTCACCATGACTTTGGATAGAAAAACTAGTTGGCCACGTAAAGTGGTTTAAGGAGTTTTCGAAGCAGAAGATACATTAAAACACGTGTATGCACTAAATTTTGAATACAGAAAACCCAGCAATACGTAGGAAATTGTTCAAGCCTCAAACATCAACTTAGCAGTAGATCAATACGTACGCCTCAAAAGTCAAAAATAAAAAATGTATTCCTCATAAAAAATGGATAACAAAGATAATTTACTTATATTAGAATAATTCTTAGAATATATTGAATACTATCAAATAAATACTTTGTCAATATCACTATAAAATCAATAAAAACAATATGATTATCAACGGACTTATTTAGAATAGACATTACAATAATCCTCTTCTTTGGAATTGATTCGAGATCACAACAAATTCTAGTGACTTGTTTTTTCAGAGTTTAAAATCTACTGTCAAATAAAAGAATAACTAAATCTATTAACTTGAGAATTTGGGTATCAACAAGTTAGAGCGCCAACTGTTTTAAAATTCTAAAGACGTAGGTGCGTATGACTCAAAGTGTTTAATACTCGACAGAACTTTGAATTTTCAATTTTTTCAATCCAAGCAAACAATTTTTTTTCTATAAATATATAGTCAGAAAACATTAGGAAAAATAGATACCTGCTTACCCTAAGGCATATTCTCTCAGAACTTGACGAGCCTCTATTTTTTGATAATATCACATTCAATGATTGATAGATTGATTTTGCAATCAACTTCTTAATTTCCAAATGAGTAGATGGAACATGTCAACAATTTGCGAGTAATCTCAACTATGAGGAAAATATGAGAAGTAAAAGTCCACTTCTAATAGGGCAATGCTTCCTAACATAAAATAAAGATGGATTCCTCGACACATGAATAAAATTATTTGGTGTAAAATCATGCTTATTATTGACCGGTGTCACTGATAAAATCCCCACCACGAAATGTCATTTTCGCGAAACAAGACGTCGAAACAATGAACGTGAAGTTGTTCACGACCATTATGAAGTATTTTAACTTCACATGGAATGTGGCTTCTACTGATCGGAGCATCCTGAACGGGCTTCTTTGACCCAGCTCTACACTAACCACCAAATTTGAGCAAACTGGAGTTATTAGATCGTGAAAAATTGATGTTTTGGTAAAATCACGTTTGTTAATGTTGAAGAAATTCATAGGGACCGCCTCGTAGCTAATCTGCATCAACAATACTAACGGCAAGTACCAGATTAAAATGGAAAGTTGCAACAAAAAAATGTCCAAGTTTGATCCCACACACATGGCGTCAGTCTGTCTTCTAAATACTGATCGTCCCAAGTGCATAGATATTGGATAGTATGTCGTACCATGTTCATGTCATTATTACCAGAATCACGATGGTTTATAAATTAGCGTTGGGTTGCGGAAAAGTCGCCTCGAAAGGCAGAAGATTGGAGATGTAAGCTGCTGCGTGGACGTTTCCAATATGTTTCTTGACGTTGTTTTTGACGTGGGAGCGGTACGGGCAGTGCGGACACCTGAACCGCGGCTCCTTCTGACACTCCCATTTTTTGTGAGTAGAAAAGTGCGTCGGGTATTTGAACCTTTTCCCGCAAGTGTTGCAGCAGTAATGACCTGAGGGAGGACGATACGCGAGATTAACATCGGCTGATGAAATTTTGTTTTTTGATCAAAAACAATCATTATGTAGACAACTTAGTGGGTCAATTCAATGGAAAGTATGAATACTGTACTATAACAAGAGTGGACAGCTAATGTATATGATTTGCAAGGCAAAGGAAGACCCTATGCCAACATTATAGTGACTAAAGAGACTATCTGCTGTATTACTTTGTGTTCCGTTTCCAGAACATATTCTGATATCAATATATAGGTACTTCAGATATACTCCTGATTAGAAAATTTGGGCGTTGCAAAACTTAACAAATCAATGTAACTTTCAATGACCAGAATGAACTTAGTAGACATTATTTGACATTGTCAAGTTGTGAGCGCAGCCGCTTAATTCGAAGGTAGGTACTTGAATTTCATTTTACGAGCAGGTTTTAGGACATAACGTGAAGAAATCAAAAATGCTGGAGGACTATAACTTCAGTTCTACATCTTATAAAAACTAATTCGAGAGGACCTTACAACGCTAAAATACATAGTAAAACAACTAGTAGATACATATAAATATATATTATTACGAAAACATTCTACAATTTCAGTACAGCCATCTTTGAGAGAAATCCCTCCCCACAAATTTCACCAATACTAGTTAAGATTTAAATCTCTTTCTAAGAAGACCATTGAACATGAGAAATTACTTATCCTGCGACATTGATGGTTAACTTTTTCCTTCTTGTTAGGTTGGTAGCCAAACATTTTTCACAAATAATTTTAAAATCTATGGTTGCAGAAGGCCACTTTTTTGTTACTAACACCTAAATTCTCATGGTCATGACTCTCTGTTGGATTTTGAAATGTAACGTAGAAAAAATTTATAAAAATAATATTCTCCGCTACCACGAGCAGGAAAAATAAGGCAACAACTAAAAACATCAAATTGTGGATTTGTTTTCAACTGTGGTATGATAAATATTATACAAATACATACTACAATTTCGCGAAATATGTAAGATTCAGTCGCAAGGTTGCAGTAACCGTAAACGTCAATATTTAGCTACCAGTAATCAATCCGTTAACAGAAAACCTCCACCGCTTCCTTGTACCAGAGTAATTTATCGGCATCGAGTAGAACTTTTTGACGTCTTATGTTACGATTTTTAGAATGACCTCTAGTCCAAAAACGTATCTATGTTGAAATGATAAGTAATGACAGTGTACAACAAAGTTGGCGATCTATAATGAATCATTTATGTAGGTGAATATAATGTTGGTTAATGAAGTATTTAAAAGAAGTAACAACACTATACAACTCTTTTCAGTTTGAATACACTTAAAAAAAACAGTTATAAACCGTAAAAGTAATCAAGCTCATTAAAGACAAACGAGAATAATACAGTACACGCATGACTAATCTCATGTACATGAGCAGCAATGAAGACCCTACCTAACAAAAGATTTAAAAAACTACAATTTTGTTGATGTTTTCTAGATTTTCAAGAGCATACCGTTGGAACTTTGCACATCTTTTAAGGATAAAAATCATAAGTTACGAGTTTTTAGATAGCAAGCTATCATATCCCATAAACAATTCGTGAAGGGTCAATAAAGAAATTTACCAATGTGTAATGAGTACTCATGGTCTATTGAACACATAAATTATTCAGGGTAAGGGATATTCACAGGTCCACAAATCTTAAAATAATTGATGAGCTCAGCAGGATGCGAAATGAACACTTTGGAAATCACTTCAAGCATATTCATGTGATCATTTCAGCTCCAAGGTCTCTGTGTTTGTTGAGAAAATGCACTTTAAGTTGTGACTGTCTTTGGCATTTGTAACCACAACCTTCGACCTCGCAGCTGAACCTTGGCTCACGTCCGCATTCCCACTTTCTATGAGTGGAGAAATGTGTTTGATATTTGTAACTCTTCCCACAGGCAGGGCAGACGTAACGTTTAATTGTAGATGAGAAGAAACCTGCGAAAAATGTTTGACAAGAAATGAACGGTCAGATTGAAAGGAGTCACAATATTGGAAGTCATAGCAGTCTGGTTCCATCGAAAAATATCGTTCCCGTTGGTCTGGTGTTCGTTGCTACTCCCACAAAAGGCACGAGAAACTATTGACTAAATATGCTAGTCACACTTATGAATCCCATGAGAAACTTAACTAGCAGATATTGCTGAGTCCAGAATGGTATGATTTTTCTAACGGGTTGTTGGTGGGAAAGCAGAGTTAAAATATTGGAGGATACAACAGTTCATCCAAAAACATGGTTTTAGTTAGCATCTAAAGTCCCTAGCTAATGATATCAAATTAACTAGTTGAGATTCTGAAATAGGCCTTCCTGCGACGGTCTGAGATTCGCGTTCTTTGAGCAAAACTGTTGGACTTTTAATCCTGAGACAACATATAACCTAATATAACATGTAACCCTCCACATAAAACATTTTTCTTCTACCTGAGGAGCGCCAGAGAGCTTCAGATTGGTGAATATTGCACTAACTATTTCCTATGACTTGTAGTGAAGATCTGGATGGTTTACCTGGATCGGAAGTACCTTTCTAGGGATATTGAAATAAGTATTTCGAGGATTGGTTGATGGTTGTTTTATTAACTTTAAAATTCCAAAATATGACAATTTGTAATTCTTTCTCAGTTAGAATTGGCCTAGATGTATACAGATAAACTATGCGATTGGTTTCATCGGGCATCGGCTTTCATATTTTGTTGGGATTTTTCCAGAATTGCGGAAAAAAATCACTTCATCGTGTTGTTGTTTAACTTCTGACGTTTCAAGTACTACTCATGTTCATTATCAAGAAGCACAAATGTCATTTTTTTCTCAACCTTGTCCTGGGCCGAATCTCAACAAAATATAGAAGCTAAAGTTGAACTAGGTACCTATTTTAGAAACTCGTGTATGCATAAAATGTCCACACAATATATTTCTTCTAGTGCTTTCTCGTGTAATGAAGTTTCAACTTGTTTTTCCAAGGAGTTTTGTACAAGCAGCCTTCGACATCACAGATAAACCTTGGGTCCCGCCCGCACTCCCATTTCCTGTGCCTGTAATAGTGAGTCCGATGCTTGTAGCTCTTCCCACACACGCATATGAAACGTTGGGTCGAGTGACAGAAACGCGTTGAAAGTTCTGTCAAAAAATATAAATCAGCAGGATCAATCACA
Source organism: Apolygus lucorum (assembly GCA_009739505.2). Taxonomy (NCBI): domain Eukaryota; kingdom Metazoa; phylum Arthropoda; class Insecta; order Hemiptera; family Miridae; genus Apolygus; species Apolygus lucorum. Next base: position 28,623,953 of record CM019169.2, read on the forward strand.
AAATCTAATGGTTCTGTCATTGTACTGTCTCAGACAAATAACGCATGCGTGAAAACACTTAATATTCAAATGCATTCTTGAAAGGGTGGGAAAACCACATGCAGCAACGAAACATGAAATAACTAAAATTGTGTGGAAGGCTAGTTTGCGTTTGTCAGGCTTGTTATAAATCGAAAGTCTCGCGAATTGATAAAACGTACAAATGTAAATTGGGAGAGGGTGGTATGACCTTTCCTTGACTAAAACTATGCATTGCAAAGGGTACCTTCGTCACCAAACTCAATGATTGGCATACTTAAGTATCTATAAAACTCACTCCAGAGCACTGTCTCACTTTTAGCACTAACGAATTAATTTTATGGTTCAAAACTTCACGCGAGAAGTTAGTCTCGCGATGCCAAGAAACGCGATGCGAAAGACGAGACGACCGTGCACAGTACTGAGAAGGAGAATCCCTCAACTTCAACTCTTTCTTGAACCCTCCCAATTGGTCACAAAAATGGTTTTTTTTTTTTTTAATTTTCTTTTTGTTTTACTTTTATTATATTTTTGGTAAGACAATTCTCCTGATCCTCAGTAGCCTGGTATCAATATTTAAGAAAAAGTAACTTCTCATCGGAATCTATGACCAACCGTTCCATGGAACTTGATAGATAGTCAGGACGACTAGAAGTCAGAACTTATTAGAGTCAGGAAGTGAGTTCAAGGGGTTTTCGATCAGGCTGGTAGTCAATGAAGCTCGTTGTACGTTGAACTCTTCGCAGTTCAACTCAGAACAACGAAATTCAGTACACAGCCTCATACCACTGGAAGGAATATGAAATAAACAAGGGAGGTCATATTATCAGTGCGATCTCCAAAGCTTGTATCTCTTCTGTTCATCCCACAGCTCTGAAATCGTGGAGATCAATGTAGGTTGTAGGAAAGTTATAAGAAATGTTCTTTCAAGTTCCAGAAGATTTCGATTGTAATAAATTGCCTTGAACTGTATCGATTTTGTGTTAATCAAATTCGATTTCCAGACATATTGTACATAACGGAAATAGTTAGATAGGTTCACTTTTATTTCTATTTTTGGAAGATAATAAGAAATGAACACCAAGAAACATTGGACAATTTTCAAACATAAGGTACTGGAGTTTATTCACTTAGAACTAGAGTTTATTCCAGTTCAGAGAACTTTGTGTTTGTTGAAGAAATGGATTTTCAAGTTGTTCCTCTTGTGACTCTTGTATGAGCAGCCAACGGCTTTGCAAGAAAACCTGGGCTCCCGTCCACACTCCCATTTTTTGTGGCCTGAGTAATGTCTGTGGTTTTTGTAACTTTTTCCGCATGAATCACATATGTACCGTTGGGTCATGTGAGAGTAACCTGCGAAGGACATTAAATATCAAGTCAATACAATCCGTTAGAAATAGGGAGATTGGATGTAGGGTAGGGATGTCCGATACTTCAAAAGTATCGATATAATATCGTATCGATACATCTAGAAAGTATCAAAAAGTATCGATGCGATACTTTAAAAAAGTATCGATATTTTGAAGTATCGATACTTTTCGATACTTTTACAAAAATGTGTGAAAATGCCTTTTATGTTTCTCTCTATCAGTGTGACATCTCTCTATCGCGAGGATAATAATTAATATAGAATGAAAAAACCAATAAATGACTCATTTTTTTAATTTAGGCACTTGTTTTCTTATTGCACTTGGTTGGGTTAACATTTTGGTGGTCCTTCCTAGATGATGGAGGACACCAGGTTATCATAATATGATTATGGTCCGTTCTGAGAGGCAGTCCTGAACAGTTCGGAGGAGCTTGGAGGAGCCTGGAGGAGTTTGGAGGAGCCCATTCACCTCTATCCCCTCCCCTTTCCGAACTGTTCCGGACTGCCTCACCGAACAGACCCATAGAGAGCTGGAGGAACATCATCTTTGTTTAGTTTGTTGAAGTGGTTGGTCTCCCAACAATCTACGTGGAGAAAGAGGTACCTACTAAAATTTGAGACTTTCATCTAATGTGAGAGATAAAAAATAGATAGCATTTTGATCTAATGTGAGAGGTAAAAAAGTATCGCCTCCGATACTGGAAAAAAAGTATCGATACTACGATATATATCAGGAAAAAAAAGTATCGATATGTATCGATACTTTTGGGACATCCCTAATGTAGGGCCGGGGAGAGAAAATCCCGGCCCGGGAGTAAGATCAAACGGGCCCTCAGAAAAAAAACGAAACTAACATTTAGTGAATCGTAGTAGACAATTTATGCTCTGATGCGGAGATGACTAGGACCAAGGACAACTCTGTGGGATCAACCGTTCCATCTCTAAAGAGACGAAAAATAAATATAGACCCTGAATGGTCATATACATATTTAAAAAATATGCATGCTTACCCAACTTAAAAATGCCAAAGTCCTTGAAAATGTTCCAAAAAATGACTTTCCTTGAACACAAATAAATTTTTCAAATCACAAATATCAAATGTAATCATCAAATGTAATCATTATGAGTTTACTTTAAGCAAAATGTTTTGTCACAGAGCAAACATCTTTCAGAGTTATAGCATCAAATTTTATGAATGCACCTAAACAGAGAATCATCTACACCACACTCACCCTTAAAACGACATTAAAATCAGACAATTTTTTAGCAGGTGTTCAAGTCCCGGGATTGACCACAGACTCATGATGAATTTTATATATTAAGAAATCAATAAGGGTTTTTGGTTGTGTCGTGACCTACCTCTCTTGTACATATTCTACAAATAAAATAGGTGTGAGGGTACCTCGACTTGTACAGATGTTCACAAAGAACTTACAAGGGCGGCACCTACGTCATTTTTCGTGTTCGTCTCCCGCCTACGTCTAGTAGGCTAGGGCTAGTAGTCTAGGGCAGCTCGAGGTACTATCAGCTTCCACGCTAACTCAAAATCTCGTCTTGTTACCTTCTCTCATCTTACACGATCATTGAACAGTTTCAGGCAGGATGATCATACAAACCACTACACCCACAACTATTAACGGTATTGTGCCGGTTAGATCCATCGTCTCCCTCACCTATGTCGTGTAATCGGTTTCGGGCAGCCGACAATCTTAATCTAAATCTTCCTGCTTTTTTTAACCAGAGAAAATTGTTAATAAAACTCAGGTTTACAGTCAATTTCAGCAAATTTATTAAATTCAACTTTTGCAAAAACATTCAGAAATAGTGCTTCAATAGGTTGTATTAAATAACATAAATACAAATTCACAGATCCACACAAATGATGGGTTCCACAATGCAAAGTATGGGCGTTTGAGGGGAAGAGACGTAACAGTATCTAGAGTCCCATCAAATCGAATTTTGGTCTATTGTCTATGGTTATTGAAGATGTGCATCTTCAAACTCACTTTTTGGTAAGACTTATAGGAGCATCCTTCGAAGTTGCAAGAGAATCTAGGCACCTGCCCGCAGTCCTTTTTGTGAACAGAATAATTTCTTTGATGTTTGTAACTTCTTTTGCATCTATCACAAACGTAACGCTGTGTCAAGGGGCAGTATCCTGCGAAAAATCATAAAAAACGAATCAATGGCAAACCATTTCTAATGCTCAAGAACTGAGTGTGCTTCTAGTGCTACAGTTTTCTGTACTATCGTGTTAACTCCAACATGATATTTTCATTCATTATGATATTTTCATGAATTCATGATATTTTAAAATTCAGTGTTAACTCCAACATGATATTTTTTCACCCTTAAATGATACTTCCATCGTAGTCTTCAAGTCAGCTGGGAACACGTAATTTTTCAAGCTACTTTGTTTCTTAATGTAGGATCAATTTGAAGAAATGCAGAACAAAGAAGAGACACAGGAAAAAAGAGGTAATTAATTATTGAATAACTACAAAGGTTTGATTTTTTTGACCAAGAATTTTTTCCTTCAAACATAAAGCCCCCTTTGTATGGTATGTGGGAGATGAACGAATTTCCATTCAACAGACAATCCATGTAAAACTACCTACTTTCAATTAAAAAAAAACTTTCTTCAAGCTAAATGCCGGAAGATTTATTATTTAAAATGTTAATAAACCGAAATAAGTACAAGAGATTCAGGGAATTGTAAAAAATACATTGTTAAAGAAATATACTTTTTTTTAAATAACTTTTAATGGATTTAAATGGATGAACATTAACGTAATTGGTCGAAGGTCCGATCTTTGTCCAACAACAGAAGAAACGCATCAATATTGGTGGTCCATGTTCAAATTATAAATTATTGACTTCTTTTCAGTGCCTATTGTGAATGTGCAACTTCAGATGGATTTTCTGGTAAGATTTATAACTGCAGCCGGCAACTGTGCAGACGAACCGAGGCTCCCGTCCACACTCCCAGTTTTTGTGAGTGCAATAGTGCCTCCGATTTTTGTAGCTTTTCCCACAAATACACACCCAGCGTTTTGTAAACTCACAATAACCTAAGGACGTCGAAAGGGAACATTAGTGACACAATAAAGAAGCAACTATTATCCTGCTCATTTTAGATAGAATCATTATGAACACAACAAAATTACTAGGTTTTAAGGTTGAATAATAAGGGGTTTCAACCATGAAAAGGGGGTCTGTAATCTGTTTGAAAGAAAATCAAGATCTAAAGCAAATTGAATATCGAGAGTCTAAGCGAGTCATGTAACTAACAATCAGTCATGTATCTGACAATCAAAACGACACCGGCGACAAGGTTGTTGAATACACAATCACGATAATCTATTTCCAAAATACTACTACTTATTAAAAACTAATGCTAAATAAGTAATTGAAAAATGAATAATTTAAATAAAATTTATTGTTTTATTCATTTATTGTACTTGAACATACAAAATAAGTAGGCATAAGTGGAGAAAGGTAATGTCCCTTCTTCATTGCATGTAGGAAACTGAAAATTTAAACACTTACTCTTGGAAATCACTGTTCTCTCCAATATACCCGCCATTATTCGTCAAATATGTGCATAATCTATCCAAAACTTGTTGTAGCAGTGCTTAATATTCCCTCTCAAGCACCTAACATTATCTTGTCTATTGACCAACTCGGAACAGAATTGAGATCAGTTGAAGAGCAAGGAAAATTACTCCAAACTTTCAAAACATGCGGCCTTTTACGAGGCCAATAGTTTTCAACAACATATTAGAAATAGAGAAACGACCCATGTCAATTTAACAAAACCATATATGAAGTCCGTACTGTATGACAACTCCACTCTAATTGACTAAGACAACATAGTTTGATCACCTTCTTTCAAAATTACTTCTAAGCCATGGACTTGCCGAAAGTTCAAATTGAGTTGCCAAAAGTTCAAATCGGTATGTCAAAAATTGGCCAAAAATTCAAATTGATTTATGTCAAAGGTTTTTTTTTTGCGAACGTGCGAGCATGCAAGATATTAATTTAAATGTTCGCTGAAGCGGACACCTTCTTAATAAGCTTGAACCCCTCCCCCGTCCCATTAAATTGAGATCCCATTCGAATTTATGAAATCTCACCAACCTAGTCGGCTTTGATTTCTATAAACAAATTTTGATTTTCCACATATAGAAGTAAATTTTTCCTCTACCATTTTCCAACTTCTAAACGTACGAACCTGAGATGAACTAACCAAATACTACTGTCTACATTTCTACGATGCTTGCGAAAATACAGGGTGTCCCACATTAAGGATCGCAAAATTAAGAATTCATTTCTAAAACTAAATTAAGTAATAAAGTGTCCCATAACTTTTTAACACCCCAAAATCCGAGTACCTAACTTCAAAACTCAAGATACTTGTAAATTCGACGTTAAACCATAAAAATTACCATAAATCCCTTAATTTACAAGCAAATTCAATCTGATTTCTCTTATGAAAAGAATGTCAAAATTCCATCTTTCTTGTGCCTACAGAAAAATATTTCTGAGTCCTCATGGGTGAAAAATCAACTCGAAAGTTTTTTTTTTTTTTTGTTTTTTGTCGAATTGGCAAAATCTCATTTTCCTTTTGGTTGTTAGGGTGTTCCTTCCTCATAGTTTTTCACGCACCTCAACACCAAAAACTCCGTTGAGAGCTCAACTTTTCAACGGGGAAATAAGTATTAATTTAACCCCACAAATTATGGGAGAAAAATAGTTTGAATGGGGAAAAACGAGGCTCCACCAATGAAAATCGAGAATTTTCCATCCTTTGGACTAGACCAGGTCTAAGAATTAGGGATGGAGTTCTACTTTGTTTTCAACGCTGACTCGAATGGTCCCTTAACTGATAATGTGGGGCTAAAATCAGGTTTTGATCGCATAGAATCCTTTTTTCATTTCGTTATTCGGTACCTATCTGTGCACAAATTAAATTTCCAATTCTCGCTACTGGCTTTGATGGAGGTAGTTCCAGGTTTCCGTTCTGGAGGATAGCGTAGGTATTCATTTGCCAATGTATATCAGCAGGTCTGTAATCTTCCTTTAAGCCATAAATCAGAAAGTTTGGCATTCGAAAAACGAGAAGTGTAGAAATTGAAATATTCTAGCTGCACTTATTCAATTTCATCGACGATTCAAAGAGAATAAAGGATCAAATTATGAATGAAAGTAGGTAGGTACTAGTATATTGGTAAGCAAAAACTTGAGTTTCAACATTCTTCCTGTCAAGTGTTCCCTAAAATACACCAGGTACATGAATATTTACAAATTAGTGATTTATCTGTGCTTATTAAAAGTATGCAACTTCAGCGCGGTTCTCTGGTAAGTTCTATACCTGCAACCAGCAACTGTGCATGCAAACTTGGGCTCCCGTCCACACCGACTTTTATGAGTACACAAGTCCCTCTGATTTTTGTAGTTCCTCCCGCAAATACACACCCAGCGTTTTGTCAGCTCGCAATAACCTACGGACGACAAAAAGGCACGAATTAGAGTCAGAATAAAAGGGCGACTAAACTGTTTTATTGTTCATGAACGATTAAAGAAAATACGTAAAATTCGTTGAATCATCGACGATGAGTTCATCAAAAAGGTGCCTAGCCTACCTTACACTACTTCAGGTAGTTCAAAATATTTTGTCGTTGAGTATGTGAATAATACACCTTCTGATCCTCCTTGTGACATAAACCCAAACTCATCGACATTTTTCAATCAATGGTCCTCAACCGAGCTTCTTCCATCGACATTCCCATGATCCTTTCTACTATATTAAGACTTTAAAAAAATGGTAGGTATTAATTACTTGTTTAAGAGTTAAAGCGTGGCTAGAGAAAACGGGAGATTCACGGAACTCGTTGAATTCGGTCGTCTGCCACCTACACCTAAAACAAGGGGATAGACTAAAATGTACAATTACTCACATTCATTTTTCATGTACTTATTTATACATTTACGTATATTTTGGGTAATGGAAAAGCGTACCTACTCCATGTATTTCCTTATATGTTTCCAACTATTTTTCTGAGATGCTTCATCAGTTCAGGGAAAACAAAAAAACGGCACATAGAGTTACCATCGTCCAGTAAACTCTAAAGCAACGCCAATTCCGGTTTATTTGTTATCCGCAGATTATGTAAGTCTCACGGTGAAAGTTAGCATCCACTCGATCTCTAACAGCTATGAACATACGGAATGACAATTCCGAATCTCCCTTTACTCTCGCTGTAATGATTGCTGACGGCCGTAACTCGACCACGGTAGGGTTCACAAAGATAGTTTTGAGAGACGAGGTACCTAAATAAGCTTAAGCACTAACAAAAACATCTTCTAACAAAAAAATTTTTATTTTTAACGATTTAAAATAAATTAAACTGAATCCCCAATACTTTAGCTTAAAAATTTAAAATAACTAGAAATTTTGACTTTTTGGGAATTTTCCATAACCATTTTAGACGGCTTTCTAACAGGAAAACTTGAATATAACGTATTCTAGATCAATCGCTTAAATCATTTTAAAAAAATCAATTTCGATTTTTTCCATAAAAAATTTCAAACTTATTTTTAACGATACCTACCTAGATGTATCTTGGATTTCCGATTTGCTTGACGAAACTGAGCTTAAACATCGAGATTATACCAGTTGCAAGTTCCAGGTTCAATAATATCCAACCGGGAATAAATAGATGCACCTAATCAACAAAGATGAGATCTTCATCCACAAATCAATGGTGGTTATTGGTGCTTATTGAACAAATGCAACTTCAGCTTGGATTTCTGGAAAGTTTTGAAAGAGCAACCAGCGATTGTACATCTGAAACGAGGCTCCCGTCCACACCGATATTTATGAGTACACAAGTCCCTCTGATTTTTGTAGTTCTTCCCACAAACACACACCCAGCGTTTAGTCAGCTCACAATAACCTACGGACGTAAAAAAATCACAAATTAGAGTCCAAATAAAGGAGGGACTAAATTTTTTTTTAATCGTCCATGAACAAATAAAGAAAACTTTTATAATTCGATCACCGAAGATGAGTTCATCAAAAAGCTTCCTAGCCTACCTCACACTACATCAGGCTGTTCAAAATATTTTGTCGTTGGGTATGTGATCATTACCTTGTGATCCCCCTTGAGACAAACCCAAACTCATCAACATTTTTCAATCATTGGTAAGTATTAATTACGCGTTTTTCTCAGGAACAAAATTTATTGCTGATGGCCATAACTTGATCACGGTTGTGTTCACAAAGATAGTTTTGTCCAAAACTGAGGGACGAGGTATGGGACGGCTCAATCCAAATAATATACTTGAATTTGTATATACTTGAATATATTTGAATATACTTGAATATACTTGAATTGAATATACTTAAAATTGTATATACTTGAAAAATATAATATTGAAAAATAAAAAAATACAAATTATTTTTGTTTGTTTACATCGGTAAATAAAACGACGTTTTTTGAATAGGAGAACTAGATATTACGTACCTAGTCTAGATCGATCGCTTACCTATATGCATAAAAAAAAACTTTTCTGGTTGTTTCCAAAAAAAAAATTTCTTAGCTGTTATTTTTAACGATGGCTTACATACCTACTTAGATGTATCTTGTATTTCCGATTTTCTATCTTAAACTGAGCTTCAACATCGAGATTATTCCAGCTGCAAGTTCTGATTCAAAAATAGCCAATCGGAAAGGAATATATGTAGGTAATCAACAAGGATGAGAACAACATTCACAAATCAATGGTGCTTATTGAACAAATGCAACTTCAGCTTGCATTTCTGGAAAGTTTTGAAGGAGCAACCAGCGATTGTACATCCGAAACGAGGCTCCCGTCCACACTCCCAGTTTTTGTGAGTACAATAGCTCCTCTGATTTTTGTAGTTTTTCCCGCAATTACACACCCACCGTTTTGTCAACTCACAGTAACCTAAGGACGTTAAAAAGGCACAGAAAAATTAGTTATAAAATAAAGAGGCATCCAATAAACAAAATGATAGAAACTTGTTTTGTGCGAGGTACGACGAGTTTGGCTACCGAATTAATCAGAAACCAGCAATGAACTTATAGCCCAGCGGGAGGTTTTCCATGTTTATTCAAATAATGTATATTCAGCAGGGATTTTTGGTGAGCTTTAAGTTCAGCCGAGAAATGTACATTCAATCGAGGTTCTCGTCCGCATTCCCATTTTTTGTGAGTTGAACAGGACGACTGATGTTTGCAGTTTCTTCCTCATGTACAAACTTAACGTTGAGATGACTCACTTAAGGGCGTTGTTAAAGAATAAATTAGTGATATTACTGAAGCTACGTTGTGCACCAAAACCGATGAAAGGCTGGAAGGATGCTATAGCCTGAGGTATGCCATACTCACAATACATAACTAGTCAGTGCATCAATTATATTTGCATTGGAATGTGCAATTATATCCTTCCTGGCTGAGGCTCTCGTCCGCAATCATAAAACCTGTTTCTAACAGTAGGAAATAACTATTCCTGCTATTTCTTCATTCGTTATTCCTTCTCGCTCATACAGTTTCATCACACCTCAATAATAACTATTTTATTGAATAAAAATTAAAAATTTAAGAATAAACGATAGTTTACAATAACAAACCACTCGAGATGCAGTTCCCACAATTTTAAATACCTTCGTTCTCAAATTGAACTTCTCAGCTTCTACACAAATCAGTGTGGTTTGATAACAAAGAGGCAACTGTAATAATTAGAATATTGTATAACTATTATTAATTAAATTAAATTTAAGTTATTATTTTAATATTAAATTAAACATAATATAAAAATTTTAATTAAATAAATAATAATTGATGATTGGTGAATCAACTACCTAACTTGAAAAAACTTGAATGAACAAAGGTGAAAAATTAGCTCATGCACTAACTCATGAGGTCAGCGTGGGTGGGTCGCATGCGTTCAAAAACAGTGTTCATCCTACAAGGCCGAGATTGGAATACCTAACGCCACTAATCTAGGTGGTGATGAATTGCTCAGGAGTGACTAAGCGCCCAAGTGCGCTTAGCTATTTGCGAGTTACATAATTCTCTACCAGACTGTGTTAATAGTTTTTCCATTCCTCGGCATATTACTCCTAGTAGAAGTAAACATTTTTTATTATGAGTAATGAAATTTACATTTACATATACAACTAAGGTAAGAGGAGTTATGTAAATGAATAGGTGTAGAAAGTAGTTCAATATAATTCAAAAACTTCAGGCAGTACATGAAATTATGATAAAATACCTATGCCTACCTGTACTATTTTGACAAAGTTAAGCAGGAAGATATTCTAGTGTGAATCAACTGACTAATAAAGTAGAAAACCAAAACTAATTAACTCATCAAATAATTATTAGCAAATAATAGTTTTCTGTTTCAATGTTTAATCATTTTAGCACAGTTTTCTTCTGCGCTCTTTACGAGAGCCAGCAAATCTACATCTGAATCGAAGCTCCTGTCCCCACTACCATTTTTTGTGACTAATAGTTCGACCATCGTTGGGATGACACACAATAAACGAGGATGAAGGTAAAAAATATATCATTGGAGCTATGACGTATAACCAAACAGCTGCTGGGTGGGCGCTTCAGTCTGAATTATGTCATTATTATTTGATATCACAGATCCTCATCAATGCACGATTTAGTTACAGGAAGTTTTAGTTTCAAAACGAGCTAGAAGATTGCAAAAAGTAAGCGAAATTCAAAAAGACAGGAAGAAAGAATAATCAGAAATCTTTCATTGTAGGGTAGGTACTCCTCTGTGTCTACTGATAACATGCAACTTTACATGGTTTTTTTGGTAAGCTTTATAAGAGCAGCCGACGAATGAACATCTAAACCTCGGTGCCTGTCCGCACTCCCATTTCTTGTGAGTACAATAGTGCGTTCGATTTTTGTAATTTTTCCCGCAAACACACACCCAGCGCTTTGTCAACGTACAGAAACCTAAGGGTGATGAAAGAGCACAAATTAGTGGGGCACAACAAACAGACAATAAACGACAGAATACAATTCTGAAAACTGATCGACTGGTTTTTGCAAAACTTTGATTAGATAATTAAACTGAATACCAAGTAACTTTGAAAAAAAAACTTACTTAACACTGGAGAGTTTCCGAGTTTGTTGAAATAATTCACCTACATCGTGGTTTTGTGTCTATTGAAAACATGCAGCTTCAGGTGACATTTTTGGTAACTTTTATAGGAACAGCCAGCGACTAAGCACACAAATCGAGGCTCCTTTCCGCACTCCCATTTCTTGTGAGAGTAATAATTTGTTTTATGTTTATAGTTTTTCCCACACGAACAAGTCCAGCGTTGGAGTGGCTCACCTACGGATGTTGGAAGAGGAATGCATTATAATTACTATTGAGGCTATATCTACATAGAAACTCCGAACTGGGTACTTCGGTCAGACGTTTTAAATCAGATCATGACAACCATATGAAAAAATTTATTTGAGAGACCATTTTCGGTAGACTCTCTATCCAATGACTTGCAACTTCAAACAAACATGTCAGTAGAAAACGGAGAATGTAGAACGTTGTCCATGAAAATAATGAGTTGAAATTTTCAATTTAACTTTTAAAGTTAAATCGATTTCCAACGGTTAAGTAATCATCAGAACAACAAGAACACAAGAAGTTCTGGTGCCACATTGCTGAGGATTGGTTGTGCCGATTTTACAATGACTCGAGCTAGTCATTACAATGTAGTTTAGCTTATTAATAATGCAATCAAAATAATAGTGGGTAGGCACATAACTACATTAAACTAAAAATAAAAAGTACTTAATTTCTTTATTTCAAATATTTTTCATTTCAGAATCAATAAGTATAGAAAATCCAACCGTTTTATAGAAAAACCGATCACGACTATCTAAGTGTGACATACATGATACAACTCGTCGATCAATTGTCTACATTAATTTATAAATAAAATTTATTTATAAAATTATTAAATAATCTTGCAATCAATTATAAATATATTGCTATCATTATTGGTACAAAATACTGAAAATAGCATCACGGAGTAAAACTGACACCAAAAAACGAATATTGAAAATTAAACACTCAAGCATGAATTTACTTTTCAATGATATAATTAAATCAATAAATAAATCTTTTAAATAAATAAACCTTTAGAATCGAGCGATAAGATAAGAATTACGTAGAATCCGAAAATCCGTTAATCCATTTTGTTCGAGGGAGGAGGTGAAAAAATTGTATTTTTGCTCGATTCCAAAGGATTATTAACGAACATAGTAAACAAACAGGTTTCGAAAAGAAAATATGAAAATTCCAGAAATTTGGAGGTCGCACTACAGCACAGCCGACCTAACATTGGTGGTCCAGTATTTTCCATTGTGTGCTCACAAAATAATACTCAATTCAGGCAGCAAGTTTCAGATGGGAAAATAGCAAAACCAGAAAGAAGTACTAATTACATCCTTTTTGTTGTCCATGTTTATTCCAACAGTGCTTTTTCAGTGCGATTTTCTGGTAAGCTTTATAAGAGCATCTGGCGAATGTACATACGAATCGAGGTTCCTGTCCACACTCCCAATGCTTGTGTCTAGAATAGTGTGTTTGATGTTTGTAGTTTTTTCCACAGAGACACACCCAACGTTTTGTGGCCGCACAATAACCTATGGACGTTCAAAGGACACAAATTCGTGATGTTAATTATTTCAAAATACCGCAATTTGCGATATAATTTATTGGAAGCTTCATCAATGGAGTTGACCAAAAAATTGAAGTTTTGTCAAGTATGTACTTTTCAAGTGGTAATGAGTTTCGAGTATGAACCAAATCCCCATTTATAAATGGTAGGTACATTTGTTTGGAAATACGAACGTATGTATTTCTGGGGCCGTCCCCTTGAATGAGACATTAACATACAATATTCATTATTAATCACCTTCCAACTACATCCTAAAAAATAATTTTAGTGAGCATACTTTCTTGTGGAAGCATTACAGTTCTAGCAACATGTGAAAAAGGGGACGCTAGTTTCTTTGGTTGGAGTTGAACCATTCTCCGCTAAATTAGCAATAGATTTTCAAAAATTATCTTCGGATTCTTTCAGAAAGTAATAATATACCAACAGGTAGAAAATCAAGCGCCGTGTTGATAATTCCCGATATACATTTTCAAAACTGGATAGGTAGATTTTGAATATAGCTCACATAATTGGAAATATGCCATAAGGCGTGATTAAAAACGCTTCTAATTATTACACAATGGTTTATTATTTTTCTGTACAGGTCACTCATCTGTGAAGAACATGGTTTTTCCATTGATCAATATAAATGGTCGTCAATTAGCCCCCCCCCCACCCCTCCATAATTAAGCCAAACCACCTTTTCAGATTTTGATCCTGAGAAAAATTATAATTGAAATTTTAAGCGGCTTTAATATTTCTCTTTCTCGATTCCAAAGGTTCATTATTTTCAATTATAAACCAAAATTAAGTGATAAGGAATAGGGAGTTAAACCAAATACAATAACTTGAAAACAAAGTAAATTTAATTCAATTTAACAATCAACATAACAAAACAGAAGAATCATCAATCATCATCGACCCAACAGCATGATGTAGCAGAAAAGCACACTGCATGCATTTCGATATTGGATTGTGTACATACACTCGTGGAAAATCAGGAATTAATGACTCATCACTTGAATTCCCTTAACAGCGGATCTGAGTATCTATTCAACCCAATTATAAGCTTTTGAAATTTATCGATTCCCGTCATTACTTAAAGGTTCTAACTATTCAGACCCAAAAATGTCTCATAAAGAATTTTGAACGATGTCATAGAAGAATACAGGATAAAAATATAATGGAACAGATATAAATTTATTTTCCTTAAGGTACGAGAGAATTAAATTGTTCTTCAGGGTTTGTTTAATAATTTAGAATTGGCCATGGGTGAGCATTTCGTAAAGATCCATTTAAAAAAAAAATGAGAACCCCTCAATCTATTACAAATGTTACTCCTAGTGGAATTTTACAACTTTTACGGCAAAACCAATACCAGTAAGGGAAAAATTACCGCAAAACACGAAAAACTTGTTTTGGGGATTTGTAAGAAAAATCTCCTCATGCCCAACACAATTCTAAGGTTATCATTCAAACCATACAAAAGAGTCTTGTTACAATAGCTATGGCAAATCAAACATTTGATTTAAAATGGAAATTCAAAATAGAAAATACATCGTCTTGATTAGAGCCTTAAGCCCAAAAAGATCGAGCGGAGCATTCAAAGTGTGGAGTATAATGTTCAAGTGATACGTATCTAATTGTTGTGTAATCAAGGCTGAATAACAAAAAAACCTACACACCTTTTATTTGGAATTTGAAATTTCGAATGGAATTTGAAAATCCTTAAAGTCCACACTGGATTTTCAAAAAACGCACAAATGCAAACACACAGGTCTGTATATTCCAAAATTCCTTAAGTGATTTTTTTCGCAATGCCATCTTTTATTTATTCTTAAAGACAAATTCAGAAGAATAGGGTGAATAAGAAAAACTGTTTATTGTTATTTTTAATCTAAGATAGACCTCATTCTGAGAATTTTGGTACCAACCGCGACCTTCTAGCGTGTGTAAATCTTTTCCTATGAATTTTTAAAGTTTTGACCGTTTATGATGTCACAGTGGGGTGGGGGGTCCCGCCCAGGCGAGAGGGGCGCGTGACGTCATAAACGGTCGAAACTTTGAAAAATCATAGAAACAGATCTACTCACGCTTGAAGGTCGCGGTTGGTGCCAAAATTCTCAGGATGTAGTCTACTTTCGATTAAAAATCTAAAAATAATCAAGGCGCACCCCCATCATTGCTTCTTACGTTGCTGGAAATACCTAATGTGAGATACTGTAACACGTTAGATGTATTTAGCGTATTGTTGTAACATTCGGTTGAAATGGAAAACCAGCGCCAAATAATAAAAGACACAGCCTCAAAATATTTATAATTTTTCGTGCTTGTTGTAGAAATGAATCTTCAGTTTGGATTTCCTGTGGGTCTTGTAAGAGCAGCCAGTGAATTCGCAACTGAATCTAGGCTCCTGCCCGCATTCCCATTTCGTGTGTCTACAGTAGTCCGTTTGATGTTTGTAACTCTTTCCGCACAAGCAAACCCAGCGGCGGGTCAAAGGACAATAACCTGTGAAAAAGCCAATCTCAATAATATCAATATCCTTCGCCATCCAAATATAATTACCAAAATGTTGGCTCGGTGGTGTTTCTGGCTTCTCTTCAGACAGCTCGCCTCCGATATTCGCTCGTTATCAACAAAAATTACTCATCTCCTCATCAAAACGTGGGGAGTGCATAAGATAATGAAAAAATATCAGGGGTGAGGAAATTGTAGGGAACATAGATTTTCCCTGCAGTTCACTCCGGTTAAATCACATCTTTCCTGGGATGCATCTTTACTGAACATGCTATGCACAGGGTAAGTACAGTTCTCTCATACAATAAATCGCAGAAAACTATTGTAAGAATGAAATGATGATAACGCATGATTCTCATACATATACCAATTAATTCGCACAACATTTCATTTTTAACATCAATGAAAGCCTTCATGAAATTGAATTATGAATAAGTACAGCAAAACTGAAATGGTTTTTGTTAAGCTGAGTACGATTAGATTTGAGTTCAACAGTTGTGGAAGCCTAACGAATGAAACGCTGTTTCCAAAATCGCTCCACAATTCCAATGTATTTCAATCTCGTTTTCGCAATTTATTAACATCAAGAAAAGATTTTCAGATTTTTCAGTTATAGATTCAGCATTCTAAGACCTGAAGAGCATTATATGAAGTAAGAGGTTAGTTTATTTAAAGGGATTTTTCTTCACATGTTGCGGGATTAAGTACACAAATATTTATTTTTAAAAACTCGGATAGGGAATACTTATTTTGTCTGAATTGATGTAGGTATTACTAATACCATGCTTACAAAGACAATAGAGTACAGGCCAGAAAATATATACTTAGAGACCTCAAAACATTTGAAGAGATGAAGGATGTTGAAGGGATGTTGGTTGTTAGCAAACCTACTTAACAAAATAGTTTGTGCCCAACGTAAAGAAATCAGTACTTACAATTTTTTTGACTTGCACTTCGGATGTTATCCGACAACAATCAGCGTAATGCACTTCATCTTATTTTTTTGAGAAAAAATAAGAAAAATCGAATTTCAACTGACGAGCGCTTTTAGAGCAAATTATAACCCCGTTATCAACAGCAGCCATCATCTGACTTCTGCCTCGTATTCCAGTTACAAATCCATCAATTCTGATCTTGCTAAGGCCAAACACTGTAGATACGAGTTGATGATGGCTAGAAGCCATAGTTTGCTCAAAGGTAATTGAAAATTTAGAATTAATTTTCGGATTTCTATTCCCACGAAACCCAACTATGTAATAGTCATCTTCTTCTTCTTCAGAAATAAACAACGAATATTTTCAACAATGCAACTGTTGCTTCTTAAAGAACACTGAACTGAAAACAAATGGTCAACAGCATGGAATTATTTTTCGTGTTTGGACACAAAATGGAGTCTCAACTTGGTTTTCTGGTGTGATTTATAAGTGCATCCGGGGACGTCGCAGGAAAATCTTGGAACTCGTCCGCACATCCATTTCTTGTGTGCATAATAGTGCGTTCGATGTTTGTAGCTCTTGCCGCAAGTTTCGCATACATATCGAGCCCCGAAGTTACAAAAACCTGTCAGAAATCAATGGAAATTCACAATGTGCAATTACTATCAACAATAGCTAGTGTTTTACAAGAATACCTTCTTATTGGAGAAAAAACATTTTTTAATAACTTTGATCAATCGGTAATAAATTTATATATATAACTATGGGAATCTCAAATGTTCATAATAAAATAGAGAACGTTCAACAATTGAGGCACAAACCCATACATGATTAGCGTTTTTCGTGCCTATTGAAATAATGGAGCTTCACATTGTATTTCTGGTGAGTTTTGTATGTGCAGCCAGGAAAATCGCAGGAAAATCTCGGCTCTCGTCCACATTCCCAGTTTTTGTGAGTTGAATACGAAGGCTGGTGTTTGTAACTTTTACCACATTTAGAGCAAACGTAGCGGTTCGTTATGGGACAAATACCTGTCAGAAATTGGAAAAAGGCGATATCACATCGTGGTTCAGGGGGAAAACACAGATTCCAATCACTATTATACAAAACAAAAATATTATGAGAATATGACCAAAAAATAAAATAGTATGGGTCTATCTGCATGTAAGTTCCTAAACCCATGCTCCGATTTCCAATCCACCAGGATGATGTGACAGTCACGGTACGAGTCAGAGTACGATAACTAAAAATGGTTCTTAATGCATTTCTTCGCTGTCAAATTACGAATTGTTCCGTGGACAAATAGAATGAGTAATTTTTTCAAATGGATTTTTTAATCTACGTAGGTCAGGGAGCTGAATGTTAGGATGGGTTTTTATACTGGAATTCCACTCCAGTACAATAAGATACAGGTAATACTACTCAGAAATACAACTGGAAATTTTGCAATAGCTTCATTTTTCAAAGACCATCTCTTGTACCCGTTATCCACAAGGAACAGTATCCACTGAACATATAACCGAGAACTTTGAAATGTTGCAAACCAATGATAACAAGTATAATATTATTTTTCTCCGTACAAAAAAGGAACATTAAGTAATGCCTGAATAATAATTCTAGATACAATTCTGAAGCTGAAGAGAGTGATCATTTTTGATCAAATCATCAACATAATTCGTGTTTACTAAAATGATGTATTTTCAACTTAGGTTTCTGATGAGTTTTGTACGTGCAGCCGGGGAAATTGCAGCTAAACCTCGGCTCTCGACCGCATTCCCACTTTTTGTGCGTTGAGTACGTGGCCTGATGTTTGTAACTCTTGCCGCATGTGCCACAAACGTAGCGTTTCGTTGCATGGCAGAAACCTGTCAGGAATGAGTGAAAAATTCATGACACAAAAAAGTTTGATTCGTTTAATTTCGATCAGTATTGCATTCAAAATAAAGTCAAAGAAATACAAGGGAAATACAAAAAGAAATCGACGGACCGCCTACTAAAACTAATAGATGAAAGTTCAATGTTACGACGTATTTCCGCTTGGGGGGGGGGAGTGAACTCGAATTCGCATGTTGGGTATCGTAGATCATGGATTTTAAAATGCTCTTCAGATTCGAGGCTCCCATGCCGCTAGAAATGTTATGGTGGATAATGGTGAGGGGGGGGGGGTCACTATTTCTTGCCTAAAGTAATAAATAAATTACATCGAGTGAAACAGTTTTATCGCTTACCAACTGGTTAAACTGATCTAATGCTTATCCAATGGGACGTCCCCTGGTTAATCATTACAAAAGAACGAATGGTTCTGCTGATGCGATTTATGCCCCGCATATGACAACTTTTCACAGAGTATCGTCAAGGGGTGGCTCATGCAACCTATCACCTTCTCAATAATCAGGGCTACCAGTATGTGCCAAGGAGGTTCTTAAATGAAATGGCGCAGTTCTGAGGATTTCTTTGACTTCCTGGATGGCGCAAAGACGTAAAGTAAAAGTGACGTAAAGACAAATTCATTCAGATAGCCTTCAGAAGCTCTTCAGGCAAAGGTTTGTCGTGAGAACATGAACAAAGCTAAAAGAGAGATAATTTATCGTTTAAGTATCTCTAAATAAATATCAATAAAGATTTTCGTACTTTTAATCATCAATGGGGTAGTTACATGGATAGGAATGTCGTATTTTTGACACACATTCAAATATAGCTCAGTTGAAAACGTTTTTTTAACCAGTTTTCAGTTCGAAATTCCATTTAATTCAGCCGTATTCCTACAAGAAAACCATCCTATATTGTGTTGGCGGGAGAGCCGACCACAACTCTGTCGTTACCTGACAAAATGATCTCTCGATAGAGCGCGTAGAGATCACTTCAATCGAGGTCAGAAACAATGAAATAGAGATGCAAAATGATGATAATGATTGAAAAAACCAATAAAAAATATTTTCAGTCTCTGCAGATTTAAATGTCTCCTTCTTCGTGTTTTTTCGGCATATTTCGCGTTTTTTCACAACGTAAACTCTTTATAATCATAAGTATAATTGAAATTAGCTCAAAAATATGTATTGGGGTGGGTGGTGGAGTTGGGTGAGGATTCCTAGTATGAGTTTCTTCTATGATTGTAATACATAAGTAATTAACGGCCATATCAACTTAGAACAAATATTCATACAAGACCCATGGGCAGTGGGCACAATTCATTGTAACAAATAACTTGAAGGCATTACCTCGATTTTGAGTGTTGAGGGTCCTCATTTTTGAATAATATGAAACAAATTATATTACACGATGCTTGTTGTGATGATGCATTCGCAAATGAGTTTTTTGGTAACATCTATATGTGCAGCCATCGAACTCGCAGCGAAACCTTGGCTCACGTCCGCAATCCCATTTTTTGTGGGTTGAATACGTGGCTTGGTGTTTGTAACTTTTTCCACATGTGGCACAAACGAAACGTTTAGTCTGATTACAAAAACCTAAAAACAAACAGATAATTCAAAAGAATCAATTTCAAATTTGTAAAATAAAGGTTAGGAATTTTCAAGAACATTTTTTGCCTTGTTCAATAGGTAAGTTTTTCACAAAATTTCACTCTATTCTTGACCGACTTCAACAGCGCCGACAGGCGCGCGAAGGAAGGAGGTATACAGTTCGGTGTGTCATGGGAGGGCGATTTTTTTTTTTTTTTTTTACACTCTTGATTGAAAAATTGGACAATGGAAGAGCATTGGATGAACAGGAAGACCAAATAATTTTAAGAGACAAAGTCTTTCCTTTTTGTACCTAATGTTACAATCAGTAGTTATTAGGGAGGTACCAAACATAGTTATACAAGTACAAACGTATAGGTATATCTTTACTAAATAATTATTTCACAAAGACATCTAAAATCATCCAAATTCCTTGTTCCTTGCGGCACAATACAGTAGTGTCAAAATACTTGAGACTCTCACAACTGGCAACTCTGCTTCTGGGTGCAGAGCAATCTCAATTTCAATCACCACTATTTTTCTGTCGTTGCCACTTCATGACCGGACGAGGAGAGGATTTATACACGTACCTGACCCTGCAGCCTTACAATAGAATAATTATCAAGTGCATTACATTTATTCTTGAAGGATCGGTGAAAGTAAGAAGATAACAAAGTGAAACTATGATTAAAGTTCAAGATTATAAATAATTTAATTGTGTTAACTTCAAGAAAATACCGAAGTAACTCAAAGTAAAGTTGGTAGGTGACGCTTCCAAATTGTTTCGAAATGTAAAAGGAAAGTCATTTGAAAGGAAGTTTATGAAAACGCATTGTATTATATTTACGTCAAATATAAGTACACTTTATTTGAAATAAAATATTAATAATACATATTTTGGGAATCATGAATCATTATTTATTGGAAATTCAGTATTGCGCCAGTACGTTGAGTGAGATCTGTGATAATGCATCTTCAAATTATTTTTCCGTGGTGTTTTGTACGAGCAACCCACGAAATCGCAAACAAATCTGGGTTCCTGACCGCATTCCCATATCCTGTGCCTAGAAAAGTGCGTCTGGTTTTTGTAAGTCCTCCCACACTTACATACCCAGCGATTTGTTAAAGGACAGTAACCTGTGAAAAAGCCAATATCAATACCTAATCATAATAACATCATTCGCCTACATTCTGACCATCATGAACGAATTATGATTTTATTTTTCAAGCACAATTTCATGATTTTATGACTGTCAAACGTCGTTCTATACATCTCAATACAGAACGAAATCAATATTTTAATTTAATCTCGAGGTTTCGACTGAATTATTGAATTTGCTATTTTACCTTTGACGAAAAGTTGGACAGGAGGAGCTCAATCGAGCTACTTACCTCCTCCATAGAACAAAAATGAAAATAAAATTCAATCATTCCGGTTCTTGTCGAGCTATGTTATTCAGTGATCATGACATGAGCCAGCTCATGGCCAGTCTCGTGGTTTTTGAGACAATGTACTCTAGATAGTCGTACATTAATTTGAGTAATTTGAAAAAAGAAAATGGATCTATACCATCAGGTAAAACATTCATGAGTTTTTTGCACAAATTTTATGGAATGATTAATGGTGATATTATAACCCAGGATCGATGAGTAGGATCGAGACGGCAGAGACCACTGGTACTACCATGTCTTATTGTAATGTTTTCAATGGATCATAATACGGTTCTCTTGTTACATAGTTAGATACCGGCATCAATGTCCACTGCCAATGAAATTTCATTGCGATTGAATCTGCGGATGCCCGAAATTTGTGGTATAAACTAATGCTAGCATTACCTACTTGGCCAATTTTAATGGAATTTTCTGGATTTGAGAAGGTAAGCCCCAAGACAATTCCATGGATTTCGCTGCCATCTCACCAAAAGAACACAACTGCGCATGAGCAAGCTTAATTAACAAACTTAATAGCAGGGTCGCCGTTAAAACTACTATTACAGGGAGCCCATTTGAGGAGGTATATTATACCTTGTGAGGAAATAATAGAACCCACCCAACTTTGCATGACCCAACAGCCAGCGCAAATTTTGGTAGAGTGCTTACTGCACACTGTTTTCAAGCATAACTTCATACACCAGAATGATGTAGTCATTCGTTTCTTGGAATAGTGGGAAAAGCCATAGGGCCGTGCATCATTTGGTTAAAGATTTTCGTTTAAATTCAACATGGGTTCCCTTTGCAGAGTGTTGGCTCGAGCAGACAACAGTCGCCAGGATAGGTCCAGTCATTCGACTCGTTGATTTCTGATCAATAAGCAAGACCTTTATACAACGGAACATGGTGTTTATTCTTATTTATAGATACGTGTCATACATATCTCATATTACATAGAAACTGGAAAAATTCAAACTTACTAAAATATCTATGCGAAACTATGCCGAAAACTTTGGTGCGCAGTCAACGCAAATTTTACTTGAGTGCTCGCCACACACTGGTTTCAAGCATTTCTCCATACAGCAGAACGATGTAGTCATTCTTTTCTTCGTCCAGTGGCAAAAGCCACAGTAAGTTCGTCTTTTGGTGGCAGATTCAGACTTTGGTTGAAATTCTATAAGTGTTTTCATTGAGGAGGATCCAGTCTTCCGGTCACTACTCGTCAGGATACGTCTGGGCATTCGAATCGTTGATTTCCGATCAGCCACGAAGTCTTCTGCGTGAGGTAAAGAGGTAAACAATAAAGTTTCGACATAATGAGAAATTCCCGAAAATTTTCAATTTCATTTTCAGAAAGGTCTACCTACCTTAAGGTTATAAACAAGAACCTGAATGAATGAATGATCTATTAAGAACGTCACCGGTTCGGCACAAAATTGCTGTGAGTAGATCAGGATACCAAACCCAACTCCAACAGATCTTGTTGATGCATTAAGTAAATAGGTGTCTACCAACTCAAGATGAATTTAAGTAATAGGTAATAATTCAAACTCAATTCATAGATGCCAAAAACCGGAGAAATCCTGGCATGAACAGAAGTTCGAATGCACTCTCTCAAGACTACAATGGGCTCGCAGCAATTTTTGCTGCAAGTAACAGTACAAGACAAATTAAAAACATTAGGTTCTTTATAAATTACGGCTAAAAGCCAGAAAAAAACTATTAAGAAGAGACTTACCCCAAGAATGAGCACAAACCAAGAGGAGATCCAGATCCAAGGTCAACTAACAACTGTCCCATATAACAATATCCCAAAGAAACATAATAAATTTATCAAAGCCCCAATTCATGGGGAGTCCAACACTGTTGGGGTGAACTTCCCCTTCGCTCTTAAAGAGTTTCCCCACTTCCGTAACAAAACAAAAAAAAAAAAAAAAAAAAAAAATTGGAGGAACACTTCTACAGAGCAAGGAGGCAGTTCCCGAAACCAACAAGATTCAGTCACCAAGGTGTAATGACGTTGAAAACAGATCTCGATGAAATGTTCAATAAGTCATACCTACTTGGATGAAAATAATATGATTTTGCTATACGATAAAGATTCAAAGGGATTTGGTCACATTTAAGCAAGTAACAAAAGTATTTCTCATTCACTCTGATGGAATAATAGAGATCAAATGAACATTAACAACAATAATTTCATGATTCATGATGGTGTTTATTGAAATAATGCATTTTCAACTTTATTTTCTGATAAGCTTTATACGAGCAGCCAATGGCATTGCAGATGAATCTTGGTTCTTGTCCACATTCCCAGTTTTTATGGGTGGAATAGTTGGTCTGGTGTTTGTAACTCTTTCCGCATGTACAGACCCAGCGATTCGTCAATGAACAGAAACCTGTGGAAAATAGTTGATTTCAATTTGTAGATCAGTGAACTATAGAAGTAACAGCTCAGCGTCACCGAATACGCTCAACGAGTCGACATAACATAAGCGCATAACTGCACGGTAGACTCACTAGCCCATTGAACTTGTGCAAAGTACATCAAGATTAGATACTTAAAGGTCTGAAACTCTTTTCCAACTCATTGTGCTTCCTCTACTCTGATTATATTGCTACTCCGTATTGCCAACCCTACTCTAACACAACATTCTGGAATAAGTTAGATTGGTCTAATTAATGTAGACTCAGAAGGGTAAAAGTCAGTGAACAGTAAAATCTGCAAGAAATCCCTCTACATTTTGTAGTCACCAGCCACGCCACGTGGTACCCAGTGAGAATAGAAGAATAGTTACTTCTATACTCAGTGGTGGTATCCTAGACCTCTGCTTTTGACAGGCGAAGTCTGAGGGCGTGGCCTCAGGGAGTGGAGAGGAGGTTCCCTAATGCATTTCAGAAGTCTGAGATCAGTCTAGACGTCGATCAACCGAGAACCTGTAACTTATCCTATAAGTATTATAAGTCCTGACAAAAGGCAACATTGACAAATCTCTAAATAACATGATTGGTTTCAGGTGCAATTGAGCTAAGTTGGTCCTAAATTGTAAATTACCACCAATATTCAGACATATTTTCATCCGAGAAGTTGAAAGAATTCAGAACCATCCAGATTTTTTTCGTTCATTTTGAGAATAACTAAATTAAATAAAATAAATAAACTAATGAAAATGGAATACTTAACTTTCACTGACTATCATCAATTATTACAAATTGTCATTGGTATTCTTCATTATATTAGTCGTATTGTTAGACCCTAAATGAACATTCATGTCCACAATGTTAGGAAGTTTAAAAAATGATCAAGAAGGGCCTAGCCAGGAAAATTATGGGTAATCTGGGATGTTAAGGGTCATATTATAAAAGTATAAGTAAGTACGCTGGCACTAACATAACAATATAGGAGTTTATTTACGAGAGCAGTCTCAGAACCATAAAATTAATATACCATACAAAAATATAATTATATAAATTTTATCAACAACATTGTCGAACTTCTTACAAAATAAAATATGATTTCACGAAGGAGGAACACCGTGTTTAGAGAAGAAGTGGATTTTGAGGCGAGATTTTCGATGAGTTCTGTAGAGGCACCCAGGGACCTGGCAGGGGAACCTCGGTTCGCGCCCGCATTCCCAGTTTTTGTGCGTTGAAAAGCTGCAAGGATTTTTGAATGTTTTACCGCACAGGGGGCAAACAAATTGCTTACCTGAAGAAGGAGAATTGGTTTTTAATAAAGGTTCGACAACAAATAGATATTGCCTAGTGGAAGTACCCAAGAGAACAGTTGGTTGACTATTTTCAACATACGATTGATAGAAGAGTTCATTGCGAAAAAAAAGGTTAGAGCGAAGGGTACGTATGGGGGGGGGGGTAAGTAGATACTAGGTAGATACCTCCTACAAACCTACCAAGTTGACAGCGTTCCAAATGATGTAGTTGAAGGATTCACCTACCACCCTGTGGGAACAGAAATCGAAGAAAAATCCTAACAATAATTCTTTTATTTAAAATTAAAAAAAAATTGAGGTTGTAGAATTTTTATTGTATTAATTTTTCTGGTTCAGTCTATCTTTTTTCTGTCTACTTTATCTATTCTACAATTAATTTTTCAAAATAAAAGTGGTTGAAGCATGCTTTGTGGTTACCAATATTAATGTTTATAATAGGGGGCAATTCAGATCCCGATCTTCAAAAACTCTGAGAATTTCATTGAATTTGGATGGAAACTGTGGACGTTACGTTTTTCACAAGGACTTCACAATTGCGCATGCGCAGAGGCTACTATCAATTTAATGGAGATAAATTTTAGAGAGCAACATTGCCTTAGAAGAACCTCCTAACATTCCAATGATGAAATATAGGCGCGTTACTTATAGATATTCCTAAATAGACTCACCTTGCACAAACGGTTGATCTCTTGGTGGTATCATTCGATTACAAAAATCGTCTGTATTTTGAATTAATAAACACCAATATTTATCTGTATATGGAAACTTTTGGAGCTAGGGAGTTTTAAAAATGTCAACGCCCACTTTTACTCCCTTCTAGAATCGATTGACAAAACCAAAAAAGAAGTCGTTTGATAGACCAAATTTAATTGAAATAGGTCCATGGGTACAGAGGAAAGGGCCTCGTACGGCGGATGGACGGAAATTGTTTTAATCGATTCCTGAATTCTACATAAGTACCAACTTATTTTGAGGGTTGGTTAACATTTTTTTCCAGCTCGATTTTATTAGAAACAATCAAAAGGTTGTAACTGAGTATAGACATCAAGAACCTGGAAGTTACTTTGGACTATGATGAATACGAACACTGAATAGAAACAATGGGGGAGATGAAAAAAAATTCTATTTGTGAATACATTAAAATTTGATACTTGAATTAAACTTCGATAATCTCAGGCTCAATGGAATCCTGGAGGTTCCACCAAACAGTGGTCTTTGTACAAAAAAGCAGGATCTTTGTACAAAATTCAAAATCTTTGCTCCCTTCCTCAACTTACCAAATGGGCAATTTTTTGATGAGACATGTGATCGGTTTTCAGCTATCAAGATTTTCAGAAGATCAGCAATTTTGGTTAATTTTTGTGATCTTTACAGAAAAATAATGATCGTTGTGTAATAATTTGGAGCGTTGTAATTTTGGTTTATTATTTTCAATAATGAACCTTTGGAATCGACCTAGAAAAAAAAAATTTTTTAACACCCCCTCAAAATTTGATGGTTTACGTTTCAAGATACGTAGAATCCAAAAATCGAATAAAAATTTGGCAGTCCGTCCGCCGTACGCAGCACTTTTGCCACTTAGCATTGACCGATTTTGATGAAATTTGGTATGTAGGCTCCATTTGGGGTCTAGTTGTGCCCCGAAGATTTTGGTTGATGTAAGTCACTTCTAAGGGTGAAAAAATGAATTTTGAAAACGCCCTAACTCAAACAATTTTGATATAAAGGTATTGTTTTTCCTTCAATTTAAGATTCTATAGAATTTTTAGAATTTTTTGAGACCACGCGGAGCTCTGTAGGACAAACCGTTCGCTCCCTACGAAAATTTAAAGGTTTTACGTACGATAAATCAGAAACACGAGTGTTAATCTCCGAGGCCTAATAAAGAGGCCTAATCTCCGTTCAAATTTTAGCTGACCGAAATGTGATCGATGTTTTTCTTCATTTTGGATGGTTAATGGCTTTGCAGACGAGTGATCAATATAGAAAAATAATAAACCATTATGTAATAATTCGCAGCGTTTTTCTAAATGAGCTAGGATTATTTTGTTTCGAGATATATAATTTTGGAAGCCCACCTGTTGAATTAAAAAGGTTCACTATTGCTAATGATAAATGTTTTTAGAATAACTTCTGATTCCAAAATTGACTACACCGTCCAGGCGATCAGATGGAGAGCAACTGATCCGAAGAAGGGCAGGGAAATGACGAACTAGAATAGATCAATATTTTTCAAAGGCATTGTTTTAATATTCTCAGTATAAAAATATAATGATCCCCATTTCACGACTACCCCTACCTAGTATAGTAACGACTTTACAAGGTGGCAACAGTAATAGGGCAGGCAAGGTTTCAAATTACTTCAGTGACCACTCAAAGAGCACCACGTTTGTTGAAGTCGGAGTGCTTGTTATAGTAGTGCAGTTTCAGCTTGGATTTCTGGTAGGACCTATAGTTGCAGCCCAAGACCTCACACAAGTAGCGCGGCTCCCTCATACACTCCCAGTTCTTGTGAGTCGAGAAATGAGTAGGGTATTTGAACTTCTTTCCGCAGGTGTCACAGACGAAGCGGTTTCCTGAAGGTCACACACAATAATTAATCACATGATTCGCCATGCAACGAAGAGATGGTTTTGATGAGGATACAATATATTAGATATGTAACTAAACTGACCTGCAAAACCCACATTTTGGCCTTCCTTTCCCAAAACCGATGAGATCAGTGGCTCAAAAATAAATAAATAACTGGATTTGTGACTTTGTAACCTAGAAACTGTGTAAGTAATCCAATCAAACTCTCCACTAAATTTTCATTTTCCCTGAATTTTACGGGTTTTTTCTGTAACATTTTTTTTCTCACGTTTCCAAGTTTTCCAGGTATTTTCAAAACTGAAGGAAGGTAATCCTGGGTAATACTGTCTAAGTAATAATTACTTATACAATAATTGTATAAGTAATTTTCCATCTTTAAGTAGTATTTTCTATCTCTTCTGAGACAGTTAGGTTCCTGGTTAATACAATAATTAAGGTAAATAAGTAACTAACTAACTAGGAAAATAAGTAACTAAGAGAATCTATTTAACTCACGGATCAGATCACTAAGGTAAAGTGAGGAGAGATAGGCACTGAGGGGAGTGGAGGAATTGGGTGCCATTGTGGAATTAAGACATTTAAATTAAAACCAAAGGTTTAATTTAAAAATAATAATTAAATAAATTGTACAATTAATGGTGATGATGGTGGTGATGGTGTTTGAACCTATGGTGCATATGATGCATAGGATGCATTTTCCCCCCAAAATTCGAGTGTTTGCTGAACACATGTAGTCTGAGTCTGCCTTTTCGATGGCTCTTGTAATCACATCCTGGAAACTCGCAATGGAATCTCGGCTCCGTCTGACACTCCCACTTTTTATGGGTGGAAAAATGGGTTCTGTACTTGAAAACCTTTCCGCATCGGTCACATGTGAATCCTGATGACAAAAACATGACATTCTATAATATAATGTGCACTGTAATGGAATAGATACAACCGATTTTCCAAGAGCATAAACGCACAATTTTAGAAAAACGGTCGTACGCACAATTTTATAAAAACGGTCGTACGTACAATTTTCTAAAAATACGGTCGTACTGCTATCGACCATGGGAATTGTAAGGGGCGAAGTAGGCGAAACCTGCACGACCTACCGGAGTTGAAGGATGGGTTGCACTCAGCGCCGTATACATGTCTCAAATAAAAGTACCTAACTATAACTTATACTAAACTCCTTTGAACTCCGAATTTGCAATAAATTGCAATAAATTATCCACTTCAAGATTTATTGGACGGTATAGTAATATTTGTGATGCGAACGTATAGTAACGCGGACGATAGTACTTAATATGTTGTGCTCTTCTAAACCAGTTAGTTTATTGCGGCACTATAAATTGTTGCCTTGTTATTGTTATAACTACAATTCAAAACTGTGCTGGACAACCTAAACACCTTTGCAAGGGTGATGTAACAGAGTAATTTATTACTTGCTCTATTTTGTAACTAGATTCACTGCAACGGACGTCACTTACACATGGTTCTTCACACAACGGACCATTGGAAATTGGTGGTACATTATGGCGAGAAAAATGGGCTCCTCTGCGTACGCGACATACACCATTTGTAGAAATATTACCTACCAAAAGTACAATTACCTACAAACATGATAAGTAATTTCCAAACCTAGAGTACTAACAAACTTTTCAAAGAATTACTTCAACAAATTAATGCTCTATATGTATAACGGTCAGAAATTTGACTTGACCAACGATGCTCAAATTTCTCAGCAAACTAGCAGGAGCCTTCAAGAGTGAATTTCGAAATGATAACCACTATGAAGGACTGTTGAAGTAAATAAACTGTACGAGTAAATGATAATTTATTTTAATAATATAGATAACAGAAATCATCATCAGTTCAAATAAAGGGGTGCACCTATGCAAAATATGTAAACAAAATTTTCTTACGAGTACGTAATATACAATTAAAATAGTCGCAGCACTTCACAGAGTAGAAATGCCGTGTTTCTTAAACATGTGGATTTTAGAGTTATGTCGATGATGGCTTCTGTATGGACACATGGGACATTTGAATCTCTTCTCTTTGTTGCACTGCCATTTCCGATGAGTGTAATAATTGCTCTTGTGCCTGAATGTGGACCCGCAAGTTTCACACGATATCACTGAAAATACGAAATAGGAGAAAACGGATTGAAAAATAGACAAAGTTATTAGTAGATTGCATAAATTGATGAGAAGAATATAGGCGGCGTATGATACAAGAAACTGAAATTGAAGGGTATGCATTCCAAAAAATAAATGTTTCAAAACAAGGAGGTATGAGAGTGCACAAGTGTATTAGTTTGGAAATTACGAAGAAGAAAAGATTTCCATTAGTTAATGTTTTTGGGATGATAGAGCATGCATGCCGACACCCAGACAAACGTCTTGTTCAACACCAGCACCTTGGGTAATAATTTGTAAGACTAGGTACCTGTATTATGAACAGACAATTTTATTTCAATTCCGCTGGAATACACCAATTTTATCAAAAAGTTAACGTAGACGTAGTAAAGTTGGCAAGAACTGTGTGTCCGAATGAGAACTTTGCCATGTACCAAATTGATAGATACTGTAAACCTTTTGTTCTGGAGATTGATGTACAGGTCATAATGCTTTGTAAAGCATCTTGACCTTAGAGAGATTCTCAATCTTGATTGAGACATCTAAAAACAGGTCAAATTGAACAACCACAAGTTTTTTGTTTTGTGTTCTTTTTTTTTGTGTTCTTTTTTAATAATGTTTTTGCTGAAAATTGGTCAATTGTAAGAGTATTTCATCGAACTGTGTGAATTCATTCAAAAAGTATGAAACTATTAGAATAAGACGGGAATGTCTGGATAAAAAATCAAGGGCTGTAAATGAAACTAGCATAAATAACTTGATACAATCAGAGAATAAGATCACTCATCAAAAAGTCTTATTAATCTTGACTTTGTAGAAACGAAATTGAAAACATACTAAACAAGTTGTTCGTTTGGAACAGACGACCAGAAGAGGAAGTAGCAGGTAACGTTCTTGCCAACGAGGGAAACTTGACAATCGGAAGAATAAAGGGTCCAAAACAGTCGTTGGCATGTAAATACTGAAAAAAGAACATCGAAGTATTTGTAATGAATATTTTAGTAAGTTTCAACAGAAATTGACAACTCCAAAGGGGTAAAATCCAGGAATAGTGAAAATTGAAGTGTACTCAGGTTCTAAATTGATCCAAAGCAATGTTTGACCTGGAAAAGTGCATGAAAACGAAAGGAATGAGACTAGCCTAGGTATGAGGAAATCGTTTCAGCCGCTCAAGACGTACATTAAAAACAGACTTTTACCGAATAGATTACAAAATATTGATTCATCTGGTTGGAATTGCAATTTCTCGTTAATATGTGACAGTTTGTACTCATATATATATCTTTACCTATCATTATTTGAATGTATTTTACCGGTGGAATTTCTCGGCGAAAGTGGTACGTCCAAAGAAAACGACGAAGGCTGCAGAGTCGATCAGTAGGTCAGAAGATGTGAAGTTGTTGCGAAGATGTAATTAGTCCGAACGAGGAAACCGTAACTGGATAAAAAAAAATGAGTCGTCAAAAAAGATATTTATGTTACTCAAATTAAATATTGCTCCTAATTTAATAAAATGACGAATCCGCAATGATATGAACTCACCTACTTTGTTGAGCTTCCAAGGCATCAAATTATGAAAATTCTATGGAACGAAATTGAATTGAGAGCAATACTGATAGAACCAAAATAGTTTTTCAATCATCTTTCAAATTTCCTAAGAAAACCCAGTTATAAATTTAAAAAACTGATTAACTTTCTAAGACATTTAAATTCGATTGAAATGCCCATTTTCTGCATTCGTTCCAAGACAAGATTCAAAATAATAATTTTCAGTTAGGTGACATGAGAGAAGGCAAGCTAAATTGAATTGTTAGAATGTTTGTGTGACTTGTTCAACCCGTAGGACAAGAGCTAAGATAACAGTATCAAAGAGATAAGATTTGGTATCAAAATTTTCTGTAAACTCTGTCAATCCTACCCAAGTCGTACTGCTCGATTAACAGGTGAAGGTCCATTTTTCAATGTTTCTTCTTTTTATCATGGTGGAGGGGTATGGTACCCAACAGTTTCGCTAAACTTCATGAATGAAATCCTACCCAAGTCGAACTGCTCGATTAACAGGTGAAGGTCCATTTTTCAATGTTTCTTCTTTTTATCATGGTGGAGGGGTATGGTACCCAACAGTTTCGCTAAACTTCATGAATGAAACCACACTCGTTTATTCCATTAAAGAGCTTAGTGCCCTTCGAGGCATTCATTCAACTATAGTTCACTATTCCGATCGCACGCGGGGTGTACTTTGTTATGATAAGTAGTTTTTAGGCTGGCTCATTTCGGCCGCGACCGAAATTCCATCTACAAAAGTCGGGGCTCTTTTCAGCACCCAAGACACAGAGCTTAGCATGAATTAACCAAGAGATGGCCTGAATATTGTTAAGTCTTTATTATTTTTCCGGGTACGTAAAGGTTTTCTTCTTTAACAACAGACACCTGCAGGAAAAAATATTATTTTGCTGAAAAATTACATGAAATTGTGAGAGTACGTGTGCTTTTCAGATGATTCAACTTGATGGATTCCAATTTAAATAAAATCCTTCCAATTGATACTTTCCTCTTGATTGTTTCTAGGTATTCGTTCATAATATCAAGACTAGGCAACCCGTTAACTCGCGTGTAAGGTCGTTAAAATAAGAACTAATAATGGGCGGTAATAAAAATTCCATTTATATTTACATGTTTTACAAGTATCTAACTTAGACGGTCAACGGCAATAATCTGGCACTAACTTGATTAAAAAAAACAATCAAAACTTAACATTGGTACCTACATTAAAATCATATTGCATCAGTGACCAAAAAATGTATGAATCAACTTTGTGAGCAGAGCATGTATTTTTATGAACCAATCAATATGATTGTCCGAACCACATGAGTGATACAAATAATATTTACATATTGTCTCACAAGACAAATTTCTGAGAAAGTGTAACAATGGAGTAAATTTTTAAATCTTAACAAAAATCACGTTAATATTGACAAAAAAACAACTGATCTTTCCTATCATGCGAATGTTTCAATGTTAATGACAACATTGCCAAACACTGGGACTTGAGAGCTGTAATGCAATAAGTATCGGCAATCTTCGGAATCATGATGAGACACAAGGGTTACTTCAAAAAAGATTTCATCAACCTATACTAAAATACAAAAAGTGAAGGAGCGATGGTCAACATCGAACACAAATATCAAGAAATATTCTCTTTATGAGCTGGTAGAATAGATCTCATAATTCAAGACGAGACAATTACAGAAAGTGGTTTATATGTGTGAAATCTGGCATTCTATTGAATCATTAAAAAGTTACTAACTTCACTCATTCATTAGGTATTCTATAAAACAATTGTGGCCTCTTATGCAATGTGTAAAATACATTTAGAGCTCTTCAGTTCCTAGTGTTTGTTCATGTTGACATTTGTTACAGTTGGGTTTGACTAAATATAAATAACAACATCAAAATATAATTTTTAAAAGATTGGGTTTACCTACTGGAGATAATAAATTTACGCTGATACATCGTGTCATAAATATTTATGTCATTTTGCAGTGAGTAGTTATTAGCGGCATCACTACAGTCAATTCATTGCGAACCGTCATGAAAAAACCTCGTAACTAGGGAAATGTTACTCAGTCGATTTTCCACCTACAAAAATCGTTACCCACTCGTTGGAAAGCTCTCGATTTATGCCGAACTTTTATGCTGACTGATCGGCAATAAAAACGAAGAAACCAAGCCAAACATGTAACGCTTTTTTCCGAAAATTTGGAATTCGGACAAATTTTTTTATTGACCACAGCGTTAAGACATACCTATTGATGGCAAACGTCAACTGGGAAATGGAGGATTAGAAAGTTTTCCTCTTTTCAGTATCAAAAGTGGAATTGAAGGAATGGCAGAGGAACACAATGCCTAGGCCTCAATGTGTGCTAGAAGTTAAAAAACTCTGCAAATTACTACACAACAGTTTATTATTTTCCGTAATCCGTCTGCGAAGAACACTTCCGAGCCTTCTATGGACCAGGGGTGAGTGTGATATGGCTTATCTTGGATTAGCCCACAGGGGTGTTAGTATTCTGATAAAATTCACATTAATTGTTCATTTTAGGACAATTGATCATCTGGGTGGTTTCATTCGTTTCTGAAAATTGAACCTTATCTTGAATTAATGGAAAAAAGTCATGATACATCCATTATTATCCACATTATTAGCGAACGGTTGGGCTGATTTTCCCCTTAGAAGTGGCTGACAATATTCAAAACCTTCGAGGGACAACTACACCCCAAATGGAACGAATATACCATATTTCATCAAAACCGATCCACAGGAACTGGTAAAGTGCCGCGTACTTAGGGGTTCGTCTGACGGTTGGAAAATTGTTATTCGATTTTTGGAATCCACAAACCATGAAACGTGAACCATCAAATTTTGAGGAGGCTTACACATTTTTTTTCCTTGATGGTTCGCTATTGAAAATAATGATCCAAAAATGAAGAAATTATACACACTGACTAAAACGACCCATCATTGTACAGAACGCCAAGTTATTTTATAGAAAGTCTGCATTACACAAATTGACTGTAATTCATACACAATTGGGAGTCTGTACGATTGA
Organism: Apolygus lucorum; assembly: GCA_009739505.2. Taxonomy (NCBI): domain Eukaryota; kingdom Metazoa; phylum Arthropoda; class Insecta; order Hemiptera; family Miridae; genus Apolygus; species Apolygus lucorum. The sequence goes on from CM019169.2 coordinate 28,658,468, forward strand.
GCTCAGTTACCAAATTTGAACATCACAAAAGAGAACCACTTCACGGTTACTGAAGATTCTACTTATATGAACTCATTCATCTCTTAATATTAAAAAACAAACGGAAATACATTTTATTATAGCACAACGAAGTCCCGTTAAACAAAACAATGATATTAAGGAGATGAACATAAATATTGAATTTTACGAACATTTTCCACCGGGTTCGAGAGAGGCAACAAGCTCTGGCTTCACTGGCACTGACTCTTCATTGAGCTGTAGAGGGCACAAGGCGTTCCATATGTGCCGATGGTACTGCTCGAAACAAGGCGAAAAACACAGTCCAGGCTTGTCTGGACAGACAGGGCAAAAAATGGACGTGCATTTCCTGATCTTATATTGGCTGGAACACCAGCGACATCTACGTCGTGGTTTCCTCAGAGTTGCGCCTTTAGACTCAGTTGATCGGGGAAAATGTGGCATCATCCCTGACGGATCTACAAAAGAGAAAGATTACTGCTATAATAAAGTGATCCCCATGCGAGATGGTAGGTAACAATAATTCACTTGACTGGAGACTTTTATCACCCCCTCCTACGATGAGAAAAAGTTGATAACTGACTCAGTTCGACAGAATTATCAATAAACTCAATTAGATATATTTCTTTTCATTTAAAAAATAATAAAATATAATTCTTAGAAACTCATTATGATTAGCATTTGCCGTTTTCAAGACCTTATTCCCAATAATGCTCTCGTCAATGGCTACAACAAAAGGGTCAAAACTGAAGCCACTAGAGATACATCCTTTGTCTTAAATCAATAAATATAAGACAATGTAGACCATTTTTACACAGTACCAGATAAAAGGAGTTGAGTCTGATGTCATGGTTCAAGGTTTTAACAGTTGCAATCCCAGTAACCAATTTGAATTATTCCTGTTCTGCCTACATTCATTATGTACCTATAAAAAACAGGAAAAGGTAGCGACTACTGTTAATTCACTTTATCAACTTGCAAGCTATTATTATTATTGTTTTGTGTGTTTAATTTCAACTCCTTAGGAAATGATTAATACAATTCAACAACACTTAACAAAAATAAAGCTTTATTTGCGGTGACATCGTCGAATCATTATCATGATAACATGTACCATTGTATCGATAGACTAAGTAATGTTAATAGTAAACGATAATAGTACTCTAGGTATGTTAGTGACAACATAGACCAATCAAATAAGAGTGGCATCATCTGTGACTAGTTTGAAGAAAAAAGGAACTTGCAAAATCGTGATTGAAGATCAATGATTCATTATTAAGTAAGTAGTTAAGTATTTTACTTTAAAAACAGCATTCAGAACTGAATCAAGGATGAATAAGTATAGGTATTTACCAAGATTAAAAAAAAAAATTTAATGGAACTGATAGTAGGTTTGATGTTAATATTCAAAGACGAAATGCAATTGAAAACAGGACCAATACTACTCAAAAATCCAGAAAGCTAACGACTTGAAAATCTCTCAGATGAAATATGAATCTTATATCGTTATTCTACTATTCGAAAATGATTTAAAATACCCATCATGAAATACTCATAGTGTAGGGATGGCAAATCAAATAAAAAATATACATCAGTTGACCCATCGCCTATTATATAATGGTACCACCGATAAATTTAAAAAAACGCCTGCCAAGTGGGTGTGGCACATAGCTTCCTCGTATCCATAACCCGATTGCATAGATGAACCGATGAATAGCAGCTCATCTCAAAACATCAATCTTTGAGTACACTCCCTCTTGCACTACCCTCACAGGGGACTCTAAACGTCAACGCCCAATCTCTGAATATTAATGGAAAATAATATTTTCTATGTTATATTTCTATATTATAGAAGTTACAAGGATTTCACGTTTGCGCATGCGCACAGAATACTTTCAATTTGGGGGCCATGATTTTCATAGCGAACCATTTCCACCCCAACTCGCATAATTCCTGAAAATTTCATCGAAATCAGATGGGAAATGTTGAAGTTATGGCTGTAACAAGGAACTACACGTTTGCGCATACGCAATGCCTACTATCAGTCCTGGGGCAATGATTTTCTTAGGGGACCATCTACACGCCATTCCGCATAATGCCCGAAAATTTCATCAAAATCGGATGAGAAATAAAAAGAGAAAAGTTTTGGCTACGGCAAGGATTTTACGTTTTCTCATGCTCTTATAGCTGTGGCAAGGAATTCTTGACAGACATTCAGACGCACAGACACACAACCACGCACAGACACGAAACCAAAATTGTTCAAGAAGATCTGAAACGTAAAACGCGAGTGGAAATTTTGATTTTGGAAAACTTTTTTTTTTCAACCTTGAAAGTGAAAACAAAGCTTCCGCTACCTTGGAAGCAATATGCAGGTACCTACATCAATATAAAGATATACATTGAAATAAAATTTTGGTATTTTATTAAATACAAATATTGAAAAAATCATTATTAATTAATGCAACAGAACTACATTTATTTTTATTTTTCACAAAATATATTCAGTGTCAGACTTAATAGTTTACTTAGATTATAATGCTTTAAAAAGTATAGATATAGATAATATCAGAGAGATCGATGAATCAAAGTAGGTATTTTATATAATCTATAAGATATTTTCAAAAAAATATACTTATTTATTAAGTACTAATTTTCCTGAAAACAGTAATTTTATTTGAGAGAAAGTATTATCCGAAATACGGAAAATTTTGTCGATACATCGATATATCCAACAAGGAAGACATTTCAATGAATGTCGATACTTTCTATGCATCCCGATTCTTCACAACAGATTCAACTTTCTCTCTTCAACTTTCAATTATACCATTTCTCTATATCGAACTAAATAAATAAATCTATTTCATATATCGACATACCGTTGCCATCCCTACATCAGATGTACCCTAGCGAGCGACTATAAAGTCTCTTTTAGTCTTTTTTCGGAACCTTAAAAATCCTTCCCCGGATCCACGCCGAAAAATGTCACAAACTTCTTCCGCCGAACTTCATATAAACAACAAACGAAATACCAAAATTTTCCATAGACCATGTACCTACGGCATTCAGCCTCCTAAAATGATGGAATAAAAGTGGAGAAGAATGCAAGGATAGTTTCAAGGACAACAAGGGTCATTCGCAGCTCGTACATGAAT